>OX104071.1:21289255-21514859 GCA_944474145.2 Dicrocoelium dendriticum
CAGAATCGAAGCGCAACTAGATTTCGTCTTCACAAATCATGCACGTCGGTTATCCGCACAGAAACGTGCCCCCACTCGGGTTATTCCGATCATTGTGTATCATAAAAGTGTTGCCCCGTCGTTTATGGTAAAGACTCACTCCGGTTAATTGGCTAATAAGCCCTTCAAAACTATGAAGCGACGAGATTGATCATCCGCAAATATCGCTAGTCTCAAGGAACTGCTGACTTCTACTGATTTTACAGTTTTCCACAACGAAGATTTGTCTGTTCATTGTAATCATTTTACTGATTATCCTAACTTTTTCTTCGATCCTTGCTGCCCCATCGGAACCAACTACCTACGAGTCGACAGATCCGCCTCACCATCACTAAAACAACTTCGAAGGGAAAAATACAAGCCTACAGATCGAAATGACTGCCCGTGTTAAACAAATCACTTTTGCAATCAAAGCTGAGATTTCACCACCGGATAATCTATACATTGAAGTCGTTTTGTGTGAACACAACTGCCGAGACCTATGAAGACTTTTAAAGCAGCTATGCGGCAAAAGCTGCAATAAGCAGACGAGAAACATGGATGTAGAGAAACTCAATTTTGTTCTTCATAGGTGGCATACACCTTTCATACTCCTGGCCTTTGATCTCTGGCTTATGTCCAAAAATTATATTCCAACAGGTTGAAGTCAGTGGTGTACTCAGGGATCTGAACTTAAAGAAGGCTAGTGGGCCCTACTGTATGATTGTGAAACATGACCCCGTAGATCAACGGACATAAGAGACTAGTTGGGATCGACCACCAGTACCTTTGCAGTTTGGCTCACATCTGGTGAGAATACCGAGTGAGCAACGGGCGTGTTCAACGCCTTGTTTACGGCACAGGAAAAGGAAATGAACCGCTCAGCACCGTTATTTCACGCACCAGGCTCCGATGGCTGGGCCACGTGTTACGCATGCCAGCCCACCGACTCCCGCGATGTGCGTTGTTTGCGCGCCGGGGGTGTGGATGGAAGAGGATTAGTGGGTGGCCAAGCGATGACTTGGTGGAGAGGAATGAAGGCCCTGACTTCTGAGCTGGCCTCGGTTCGAGCGTCTCGGCTGTCTGGTTGAGGTCCGAAAGACGATGAACACGTTTGGTTGGACACACTTGCTGATATGGCAAGGAGCCGACCTCAGTGGCGTTTGTGTTGTGAGTTTCTTTGTCCCACCCCATCCTTTTAGCCTCCCTCCAACCATAATCTCACTATTTAGCCTTATATAATTTGGCATAGTAAATTTTTGATGCAAAATATCCGGCTGGTAGCTTATCGGAACGATGCCCAACCGTTACCGGTAGCTCAGCCTGCTTGCACCAGTTGAAGCTTTTCACCTTTTTATTTTGTGTTGCGGCACAGTAGCTGAGGTGCTTCCCACCTCTAACTAACATGCAAATGATGATGATGATGATGATGATGATGATGATGAGAGTTGACCAAATGCTCTTTCACCAGTTGTCTTGAAAGGGTGTGCTAACACTCTCACCATGCTCTTAACGGAATTGTTTAATTGGTGCTTACACAATAGAATTATTCCCGATATTTGGAGGCCTGTCGTGCTGAACCCCGTGCCAAATATTGCATCTGTATATCCGTCATGCTGAAAGTCTTCGAGCGACTACTTGTGCCTTAGATCTCAACAAGCATCCAGTAGTGGACGTATCTCAGTTTGTCTACAGACCCCGACGTTCCACGCTGGATGCCGTAGCATGCCTTGTTCACTCTATAGTATCGTCATTGGATGCGAAATGCAAAAAATGTGCGGCTCCTATTCCTTGATTAGACCAACGCTTTCGGAAATGTCGATAAATCAATCTTGCTTAAGCAGCTGTCTGCAAATGGTGTTCAATCAGCAGTGTGCAGAACCTGATGAGCAACTACTTCGTAAACCGATCTCATATTACGCAGCTCAACGGTAAAAGTCCCCCACTCTTAGTGATGACTGGGGCGTCTTCCAGGGAGCAATCCTCTCCACTCTTCTTTACTCTTCATACATCCAAATGCTTCCAATTCCCGCATATTTATTAGATGTAAGTGCGTTGATGACGCAGTATTAGATAGCATTGCTCTAACTATTGTTTCATCAAACGCTCTGCAAATCGGTCTGGACGAGCTTCAGCAGTGGCCGTCGTCTCGATCCCTTACTCTCAACGCCACCAAATGTCACTATGTAACTTTCTCCTTTCTCCGCTCTGACAAACGTCTGACTGTGTTCGCAAGCAACCAGACTACACTGAGTTCGTCCACTGTT
The DNA here is from genome assembly GCA_944474145.2 of Dicrocoelium dendriticum. Classification (NCBI taxonomy): domain Eukaryota; kingdom Metazoa; phylum Platyhelminthes; class Trematoda; order Plagiorchiida; family Dicrocoeliidae; genus Dicrocoelium; species Dicrocoelium dendriticum. The sequence continues at coordinate 21,291,541 of OX104071.1, forward strand.
AACTACCTTGGTGTACATTTACTTCACAATCTACCTTGGTCAACACACGTTGACAAAACGTTGCGGAAATTATCATTCCATGCCCAATGACTCAAAATGCCTTCAATGCCCTGCACTTTAATTTACAAATTCGTGGTTACCTATATTCTGCGTCATTGGTTATATTGCTCCCTATCACTTTTCATGGTCTTCTACAAAAAGACTTCCCACTGATGTTGCGTTCGCTTAAGCTCATTTCCAAGTGTAGTGGATTGTTCAGGGAGTCTCTGATTGACCTCATCGTTACTAAGTAGTTTAGTGCATGTGACAACTTTTCAGCAAATGTTTTAACTAACCCTTTACACTCCATTCACGTGGATTTATCTAAAGACCTCTCCTGCTAGTCTACTGGCTCTAAATTTAGGGTGTTTTCGCTCCTACAATAAGGACACAACTATCTTACCGTAGTTATCTTGTTTTCTCGTGGACTCCAGGAAACTTATCAGTACCACGCGTGAAGGTTTACTGAGTGATTGTGCATGCATATTTTCTCCCTTTTTACGCTTTTATTGCGAGTTTTGTGCTAATGTTATGCTTCAGGAACATCCGCAGTTGCGCGAGTTGTTAAATGCCTGAAACTTTTCCCAGGTGGGTTCATAAAAAACCTCGTTTTTATTTGATTTGGCTTGACTTGGTTGAGTATGTCAGTAGCGGTCAATTGTTTCATTTACGGCGAGTACAGCAACACATTTTTTGTCTAATCATTTGCTTTTTTGACCCATAGCTAATGTTGCACAAAAATAACACGTGTATTGCTTAATGCGAATTGCTACAGTGCATAACGATCTATTTAGAAATGCTCCAGTTGACTGTGTGTAAATTTTCCGCTCTAACAGTTTTATCAAAAATGGCGTCTTAATGGCACCCAAATTGACGGATTTTTGTGTGTTGCAATAGTGTCAAAATGACCTAGTTTGCACGTAATCCACTTGGCAGAAAGTAAATAGGTCGTGATGTATAACACGGTCGTTGCGGCGATGCGATAGCAATGCGAGTTGCAGCACGTCGCTTAAGGGTACATTATACAACCATTCTAATATACCTACAAGACATGAGTAGCTAGAAAACAGCACTTACAGCCAAAGATTGTCTATTGTTTTCAATTTCTTTCTTCTAGGAAATTCGCTATCCAAGTAACTTTTCAGTTTATTCTCAAATACCGCTTGCCTAACTCCAAGTACAATTGATGCTGAGGATGAGTTAAATCACACGATTAGTGCACCGACGCAGTCAATGTTAATCGGTTATTAGACAACATTTGAAACAGAATACAGTGACGCCAAGGCTATCCTAACCCAAGTTTCATTGCTTCTACCTGCATCGTATTGGTGTTGTTTTTAGACAGATGGAAAACACTCCGCACGCCAGTATTGACCGTTTTACTGTCTTTCTTGAATAGAGCGATATGTTTACATTTGCTGAAATGTCCACCAGCAACTGACTGAATGATACACCCTGACACTGCGGACCGCATCACGCCAGAGGATTATTTATGCCGCTGGTTTGCTGCACCCTGCTGTTTTGAAAATATATCGCATACTGCGCGTCTGCAGCGGATGCTGGCACAGTCTGTGCCTGGTAATGGTCACACTTGTAAATGGCAGCCATGACGTATGTACCCAGCCTGACTGCTCCATAAGTAACGTGTATAGCATTATTTCCAATTTCCAGCTTTCAACCTAGCTCACATAAGCGCTCTCATTGGTTGGATAAAAGGAAAAATGTTAGATTCAACACATGTTGGTAAACGAAACGAAATCCCGCGATGCGCGGTTGTTGGGTTCAAAAAGTGGCTTAGCCAGATTCATCGCAATATACATTAACGACCCTTAAGAGTCAGATGGTCGTTGGTATTCTCTATGGTCAAATATCGATTTTGTAAAGTCATACCGTGAGATCTGCTACTAATAAAAGCACGCTCTTGGTGCTTCTAACTAGCAAATGTATGGCATTATGGTAACAACTAGTTATTTATTTTGATCAACTGCAAATGACAAAGCTTACACCTCTGGGTGCGCCTGACTAGTGAAAACACATAAGAGACGTTCAATGTACGGAACAGTAGAGAAGGTGGAATTAGGATCCATAATTATGTTGAACAGGCTGCAAGAGATGGTAAGTGAATCAGCAAGGGCAAGGAACGTGCGGCGCTGAACGCACTAGAGCAGAAATGAAGGCGAATCAAAGGTCGTTAAAAAACGGACATTGACATGCTACGAACAACCATACAATGCAATGTGGCGAAATAATGAAGGCATGTTCAATTTCATTACACACTTTAGAGTATGAAGTTGCAATCCATCTGACACATCTAAGCGCGGAGTCGTGCTCAGGAACAAAGTAATTGACTAGCCATCCATGTATATTTGGGGATAGCTTTAGTCAAACCATTCGAGCCCCACTAATACGTATGCATAGGATCCATGTTTATTGTAGCAGTCGAAAGATGTATACCGAATATTTCAGGCGCACAATGCTTGTTACAGCCAGTAATACCTCACAATTTATGGGACACATGTCACGATCCACGGATCAACAACACTAAGTAGGTGATCACTGCTTCGGATCATATGTCGAAATAGGCTAGGTCATAAGTCGATTTCGACAATATGTCCACGCGCTTGCACGTTCCCAAGAGGCTCTTCCGTGATGCACCCGGAACTATGCAAAGCGATCGCAAACCCATGAGGGGTTACGTTCGAATCGGAATGGAAAAGAAAGCATCTGCTTAGTATACTTGTCACTTGTTTAGACATCTGTAAAACCAACAAGCAAATCCCGATTCAAAGCATTGCGTCAGCTTATGATAGTTTCTTGAAGTATCCGCCGTGTGTCTGCATGTGTGACACGCAGTCTAGACGTGAGGTCGCAGTTTGCTTCGAAGCAAACCTGTGCCATTTCGATCTTGGACCGCAGCTGAAGTGGAGAACTTCCGAGTTACTGTCTTCCAGCATTTCGCTCCACCAGATGTTTCGTCCTGATTGGACTCGGCCAGTAGAGGATGGGCTTGAAGTTAAGAGTGGAACCCAACACATAGCTGTTGGGAGTTATCACTTAGTAACAAAGCCAAAGCTACATTTGCTGTTATTTGAACCAGCCTTTGGAAGTTCATTATCTGTTGTTGGAGTATCCACTGTGGGTTTGTGATTGCGATATGATGTGCCGATCTAATTAAACCATCGGGTTTTCACCGGAGTGAGATGAGTTGAGGTGCTGAATACCACAACAACTTGGTTGGTACTGAAATCAGCCATCTATAGTGTAGTCGAAAATCTGGAACACCATTTAGGATGAGCTTTTTAAAAGAGCCACCTTGAAATATGGTAACTCAGGAAAAGTAAAGAGGGATATGCGGTGGTTACTTGAGACCGTTACTAATTTTGGCCCACGGTAGAAAAAAGCCGCACCAACCTCTTGTTTGACCTGAGTGTTTTCACAGTTGGTGCCGAAGTAGGGCTAAACTCTAAACTCCTCAGAGGGAATGGACTAACGGCAGAGTTTATTCCATGGGTCAATCAAAAGGAGCAAAGACATACTAAATATTCTGATTCACCATAAACAAGTGTTGGAAGAGTGGCCAAACCCGCATGTGATACAGAGGATATCGACTGCAGAAAGGTTGCAAAGTGGACACATCAACAGTATATAAATGAGAGTCGATTTATTAACTGACCAAAGTGTCATAATTTATTATTTCAACGCATCATCGGTTTCTACTTTCTGTTATGGTCCATCTCCCAATCTGGCCTGATGCAATGCTTTTGGTCAACCACGCGTCAAAATATACATATAATGCAGATTTCGTCTGACGTTGACAGCAGGGTATAGGATCACTTCGTCTCATAGATGGCAAGCCTCTTAATCTGCCACTCATCTCCGGCTCCCTCATGTTGTTCCTTGATCTAAACTTTTCTCTTGTTTGGGATTGGTAGCGCCGCACGAGGCTTCTTACATATAAGTACAGTACTTCCCAGCTTATTTCCAAATTGCTTTGTTCTACATCTATTTTGGTTAGCTGGCATTTACTCATGCCCTCTCGATGTTGGCCATAGCTTGGAACAGAATTCTTTTGCAACGTTACAATCGTCTTCAACTCTAGGCAGCTTATCTTGATGCCGATCACAAACGATTTGAGTGCAGGGCCATGGCTGTATTCTCCCCTCACGTTTCCACCTAACCATCAAGCCTGTCTTGAAGTGGCCTGCAGCTTTGTAAAGTGAAATCAGAAATGTGTCCCTGGATGCGTTGTAGTTCCACTAAATAAATAAATAAGCGTTTAATCCTCTACAGTGCTGGGCACACGACCAATTGTGTGATCTGATCAAACTTGTACATGGTGATCGTATAATATAGTTAATTTGTTGTGTTTTTGTACACTATGGTTTCCCATCATGCCGGTATTTCCACCCTGAGTGATTAGCAATTTGAAAAGTATCTAGAGTGGATTAGGTACCTGTGGATTCAAGGCAAATGGGAACAAGCAATGTATATTTCACGGAAGTTCGATTATAGTGATACCACCATCTAATTAACTGTCCCCAGAGGACCTGCTTCCATGCAGGTTATTATATCCATGGGTTTTACCCACAATTCCATGCTCCAACTGGCTCTGTGCAGGTGTGGCAAAACAGTAAATGAGCCATTAGCTGGGTGTCAGATGTGAACGTTAGTGTGAACGCTAGACATTCATTAACTACAATGTAGATTTAGCAATACAGTATTCCTGTAACTGTTTATTTTATTTATTCCCTTAAAGTCGATTTTAATGCGCATTCAGACTACGATTATCAGGCTTTTTTTGACTAAATAACCTGTCATCCATGGTTTCGCTTTTGTTTTATCTCGTTACTTGAAAAAATAATTTTCGGGATTACTTTAGCAGGATACACCGCGACATGAAAAATTGTGGCTTTTTCCGCTTGAACGATGGATCAATGAATTTATCATGAATATAAATGCAAATACGTAACAGTTTTCCATAGGTAAAAAGTGGGATCAAAATTGGATGTATCAAAACAAATAACTCGTGGCGGTAGACTTATCGCAAATTTCACCTGCACACATTGGTTACGCTGTCACGTGTCCCAGTAACTTTGGTTAAATCATGTACCGCAGGTGGTGTAACGCATCATCAAGCCTTATTCTGAATACGGTCAACGTAGGATCAGGTATGACAGGATGAAGAAGCTGGTTCCAAGGCTGAGATACACGTAAGGAGAAAATTTCCGGTAGCATTCCAACCGGCTATACTATGTTACCAATTGCAAACGGTGCTTTCTCAGTGTGGTGTTGTGGCTGAGTTGTAATAATGTTCAGTATGGATGGTTAGAATCCTTGAGGTGCTGATGCACTAATATGGCATCACCTCGTAGAAGACGGTATTGTTCAGTGAAACCTCCTAAAATCTTCAGTCTAAACTGGTAAAGCAGGTGAAGCACTCCCTTTACATTTCTTCGCTCTTGTGACTTCTCAACAGTAGTGAGGTCACGCTTTTGCCAGGGGTGCCGCACCTGAATGGCGTATTCGAAGTTCGGTCTCACCTAAGCATTGAGCATTTGCGAAAAGAATGTAGGTTCAAAAAGATAAAACGCACTTCGTAACAGGCCCGCGGGTTGACTAGCTATTTTATAGCAATCTCAGCCTGCTTTGAACATCCGAGATCTTCCTGCACGAGTACCCCGATATCACTTTCATGAGAAGCGTACCTCAGAATGTGCTCTCCAAGTCGGTATTGATAGGCACTCGGATAACGTATGCTCATTACATTGTATTCGGCAGGGTTAACCTCAAGTACGTCCTGGGTCGACCACTCGTAAGGTCTTTGGAAAATACCTTGCATTGCTATGTGGTCGTCTACATGTTTGATTGGCAAAGAAATACGAAGCTAAAATCTGTCACTGGTACTTTCATAGACTTTTGAAGTTATCTGTTGTTCGTACACTTTGTTTGCCGCCATCATCGTACGTTACCCATTTCAGTTCTCTCGAGCAAATGACACACAACATAATCTGTGACGAGTGATCCGAGCCCATAAACTGGGATAATCTTTGTTTTTATAGAAATACACAGTAACACGTGAACGGAATTCAAACTGGTTGCATTGCTCCACTTAAGCACCTAACACGACATGTGTTCCCCTTCGGATATGTGCCTGGGTTTCAGAGCACGCAGTTAATGAAGCGCTGTAGCGTCAATAAAGTCCCAGAATTTGTTAAAATAGTTCACCTTCAAGAACTTAAGCGCAACCGTCATTTTGATAAGAAAATTGGTCTATTCATAACTGAGCAGATGGTGGTTTTGGTGAGTTCGTTGATGGAAGAGTAGCTCGTTGGCTAAGGGAGCCAAAGGAAAGCTTAACAGTCTGTACGGTGATGGCGATAATGACCTCACAAAAGTGAGACTTGTGGTAGTTCTTAACGATTTCCAATTCACGAAGATAGCAGTAAAAGGGACTGGCCGGTAGTAAGTCATTGTTAGGTGCGTGGAAATAGCGACAACACCTTGCACCTAGCGATGTTAAGCAGAGAGGTTTAGCTGTCGAAATCTACTCAGCATAGAAATAGTCACGATAAAAGTTGGGTTAAGCAGCGAGACTCAGAGTTCACACCACTCGCTGGTCTTCATTTGCCGCAAACCTAAGGTACACAGTTGAAATCAGCTAATATTGCATTGGATTAAACTTTACTGTGCCCCTTAGACATCTCGTTACATTGTTTACATCGAGAGGAACTTTCTTTTTTGCATCGCCTTACACGGTTCACTCATGCGTCATTCTTCTCTTCACGATCGACGTTTTGCTCTACTTTCGGCTGACCCACATTGTTTTCGCGCAAATCAGAATTTTCGCATAAAGTCAAACGTTTCGTTGCCTTTTCTGTACCAGTAACCATGCCCTGCCATCCATGTAACACCCTGATATAGAATATTCATCTGCGTGTGATCGCACAAGCTAAAGTCAAACAGCGAACATCGCAGTGCTACCCGATCCACACGACGTAACCAAGCACCCATTGAGAATGCTTCACAGTTGTTTCAAGCCAGTTTCCCACACGCCGTATCGCAGCTAGCCTATGAATCATTAAGATATGCCGCCGTCACCTACCTGCATAAGGACGATTATGCTTCCGGATCCTTGATGGAGCCATGGATACCCATTACCGACGTGACTCATTAGGATAGACCAGTTGCCTTGTGCTTTTTTGAATATGTGGGAACTAGTTAAATTGGTGCGCCTGTGAAAGACCATCAAAAGTTCTATCAACACTCATAGTCACATGTATATGTGGTCTGTTGCGACCTTGCAGGGACAAATAATGATTCACTAAGAGGAAGGAAGCGAATGTTTGACAAGTCCGGTAGAATGATCGAATGAGGACCATAAAATAAAGTTCAAAATACTGTGAAATGGGGGACTTTGGGTTTGAGGTGACTTATGGAATTATTCACATGAATACAAATACTGGTCCCCTCACCACTACTGAACGAAAACGGCTGGTGAGTAAACTGACTGGTTTGCGCTATTTCGTCTTCCGATAGAAACGGACTATGTCATGTAAAGTAAATAGCATAGAGTTTAGTCCAATTGCAATGAGACAGGACCTTAACATGGTGCGATGGTCTGTGTGCCTCAATGATCCACTGAGCTATGCTGGGTGGTGCTGTTTACATCTCCAGTCACTCATACTCAATGGTCACTGGTTAGAGGCCAGTTAAACCCCGTCTCCTGACCATCCAGATTGGGGGCTGTAGTGATGGTGGCTCCTTACTTCATAAAACGGACACATTGTAGCCCATTGCCAAAACCCCGATGCGTTGCGGCAAGATTATAGAAAAGTAGGCTTTGGTTGAGAACCCTAACCGTTCTGCTGTCTGGGCCTAGGCAACCTGATGGTATCCTGCCCACACAGTAAAATGAACCTTTCTTCTAACAATTTCTTGATGCTTTGGCAGTTGCAGATGATAATAAACGGCTCCCTAGCTGCTGAATCTAGCAGGGTGGATAGGGGTTTGGATGCTACTGCTTATGCCTTCTCGTCTTCTTATTCCCCTTCATGCGCTTTTCATTTTTAGCTTCCCACTACAGCTTCACTTTCATCCCCCCGTTTACAATTTCCAAAGTCTTGGCAACCCCCACATTGCTTTGATAGCCGCATGTCTAATTTTAACTTACACAGTCGCAGGACGTCACTCCAATTCAGTCGACAAGTCCATGTTCAACCAATCGCACGAAGTCATTTCTTCCGTTTTGGTATAGGTAGAATTTCGTCACATCTAGGCTCACTCAGACAGCCGCCACAAGCCCGGAAAAGCACTGTACGCGCGTTTCATCCTTTCGGGAATCATCAGCAGTGCGCATTCCATCGGACCCTTGGTAGGGCTCGAAACCGCAACTCGACTGTTGCCAGTCGGTGGTTGAGACCACTGAGCTACGGGGGGACGGCAACGACCATCGTGAATAAGTTACTAGATGTGATATAGCGCCGCTCACTATCCACTGACTTACACGTTACTGCCGTGCATAGGACAGGGTAGCCCCCTCACCAAGCGACGAGCTTAACAAACTTAAGCCGCCAATTATCTTATGGCATTATAAGCAGTTTGTTCTGTGTACTGATTGCAGAAGAGTAGTAGGGGGAGTTGAATGGTATAGGTAGAATTTCGTCACATCTAGGCTCACTCAGACAGCCGCCACAAGCCCGGAAAAGCACTGTACGCGCGTTTCATCCTTTCGGGAATCATCAGCAGTGCGCATTCCATCGGACCCCTGATAGGGCTCGAAACCGCAACTCGACTGTTGCCAGTCGGTGGTTGAGACCACTGAGCTACGGGGGACGGCAACGACCATCGTGAATAAGTTACTAGATGTGATATAGCGCCGCTCACTATCCACTGACTTACACGTTACTGCCGTGCATAGGACAGGGTAGCCCCCTCACCAAGCGACGAGCTTAACAAACTTAAGCCGCCAATTATCTTATGGCATTATAAGCAGTTTGTTCTGTGTACTGATTGCAGAAGAGTAGTAGGGGGAGTTGAATGGTATAGGTAGAATTTCGTCACATCTAGGCTCACTCAGACAGCCGCCACAAGCCCGGAAAAGCACTGTACGCGCGTTTCATCCTTTCGGGAATCATCAGCAGTGCGCATTCCATCGGACCCTTGGTAGGGCTAGAAACCGCAACTCGACTGTTGCCAGTCCGTTTTACTTTGGTTTCTCGATCCTCGCTAAGACTGGCTTGCCTCAACGTGCGCACTTTGCGACAACTTGGCCAACGGGCAGCACGTGACCGCAAACTCGAGACCTTATCGATCGATATTTGTTGTTTACCGGATAACGCCTGCAATTTTCGAGCTCCTTGCTTACCCTGCGATCCCCCACATGCAACACTGGCAGCACGTTCTCAATGCGCCCGCGATGAAGCAGCTTCAAATGCAGGTCAAGCTGGCGTCGGCATTGTTTGCGTCACCGGGCTGAAGCTGCTCTGATCGAGTGGAACCCAGTCAACAGCCAGATGTATGTCCTTAGATTGGCTGGTTCGTTCCAGGTTTCGAAGTCGCGCGTTGACAAACGGGCCTGTTTGTCATTGTGGCATACGCCACCTCCAACTGTAGCACTGATTTGGCGAAAGATGATTTCTACCACCAAATTAACCATCTCCTTCGGTACAGAGGAAGCACGGATACCGTGGTGTCGGCTGGTGATCTAAACGTAGAAGTCGGAAAATTGTCCTCTGATGAGCTTCATCTGGGCGGCCAACATGATCATCATCATCATACACGTTAGCCAGAGGTGGGGAACACCTCAGCTACTGTGCCGCAATACACAGAAAAGGAGAGAAAAAGAATGCAACTGGTGCAAGCCGGCTGAGCTACCGGTAACGGATGTGCATCGTTCCGGTAAGCTACCAGCCGGCTACTGTGCATCAAAAAAATTACTATGCAAAATTATATAACGCTAACTAATGAGATCGTGGTTGGAGGAGGAGGCTAAGAGGGATGGGGTGGGACAAAGAAACTCACAGCATGAACGCCACTGAGGTCGGCTCCTTGCCATATCAGCAAGTGTGTCCAACCAAACGTGCTCATCGTCATTCAGACCCCAACCAGGGAGCCGAGACGCTCCAACCGAGGCCAGCTCAGAAGTGAAGGTCTTCATTCCTCTCGACCAAGTCATCGCTTGGCCACCCCTCCTCTTCACCAATCCACATCCCCGGCGCGTAAACAACACACGTCGCGGGAGTCGGTGGGCTGGCGTGCGTAACACGTGGCCAAGCCATCGGAGCCTGGTGCGTGAAATGACGATGCTGAGCGGTTCAGTTAATTTCTTGTGCCGTAAACAAGGCGTCGGACACGCTCGTTGCTCACTCGGTGTTCCCACCAGATGTGAGCTAAATTGCGAAGGCACTGGTGGTCGAACTTAACTAGCCTCTTTATATCTGTGGATCTAAGCGGCCAGGTTTCACAACCGTACAGTAGGGTCGAACGCACCGCTGCATTGTACACTCTACCCTTCAGGGCAAGAGTGATGTCGCGTCGGCGGCATAAGTGGAGAATGTTAGCAAAAGCGCCCCGAGCTTTTTCTATACGGTTTGTGATCTCGTCTTCAATCCCACGGGCGCTGATACAACTTCCAGGTAGTTAAATTTTTGAACGACTTCTAGCTGGTCCCCTCCAACGGTCAGCGAAGGAGGTGGTCCAGACCAATCTTGGAGGAACGCTTTGCTCTCTGAGGGTGCGAAGCAAAGTCCGAAGTGACGGACAGCTAGTCCTAATGTGTCCAGTGCAGCTTGTCACGTCTGGGAGCTGTCACAGATTAGGACAATCTCATCAGCATACTCTAAGTCAAGAAGTCGTTCTCCTGGGAAGCAGATCCACACCTTCTAAGTCGTGTCCTGTGAACGCGATTTCCATGGCTTTGTCAATAGCGAAGTTGAAGAGGAAGGGTGACAGCGAGCGTCCTTGTCTCACGCAGCTGGAGATATTAAAGGGCGACGACTACTTGCCGTAAGTCCTCACTCTACCCATGTTACGCGCATATAATGCTGGGATAATATTCACATATTCCTCAGGTACACCTTTCCTGAGTAGACAGTCCCAAAGTGCATGTCTAACCAACGAATCGAATGCACCTTTGATATCGAGGAACAGGACAACGGTGGGACGCCAATATATGTGACGGTGCTCCAACAACTGACGCAAGGAGAAGACGTGGTCAATGCAGCCACGACCTCGACGAAACCCGGCTTGCTCTTCACGAATCTGGCTTTCACGATTGCCAGTCAGCCTGTGAAGAATGAGAGAGGCAAGCAATTTGGAAGAGATGGAGATCAGACTGATTCCTCTACGGCTGCCGCACTCCGATCGTGAGCCTCCTTTAAAAATTGGGACTATGATGGAGCGGCTGCAATCTGTTGGGACAGTTTCATGCTCCCACAGTTTGACTAGTAACTCGTGTAAATTATCCACAAGAGCAGGTCCCCCGAATTTGAAGAGGGCTGGATGAAGATCATCAGGTCCCGCGGCTTTGTTCAACTTCAACAGTCCGATCACACGTTCGACTTCTGAGCGAGAGGGTGGATCCAACATGATATACGCTTCCGAATGCAGAACGATTGCAACACCTGTGTGAATATGTTCGTCTCTTCATCGTAAACACAAAATTTCGACATAGCACCTGCAGAAGAGTGACTTGGCACACACAAGCTTCGAATCAGCGACAGACGCAGATCCATCACATTGCAATCAACAACCGTTGGAGTAATTGTGTCCAAAATTGTCGCAACATTTGGAGCAATAGTGTGAACTCCGATCAAGCTATTGTGTATGCCGACCTTCGGGAGCTTCCCGGCGGACGTCCGCAACATCGATGTGAACGCACTGAGAACAGACAGCTGTCGAAGTCAAGTGTTCTACACCATTTCCGAGTCAAGTTATTTAATAGAGGAAACAAACTGGTTCGTAAGCATTTCCAACTTGGTTCGTAAGCATTTTCAACTTAGTTCATATGCATTTTCATGTTGGTGCGTTTCAAGGTTTGGCTTAGGTGCTCACGCGCACCGTCGAGTAGCTTCCTGATTGGTCAGAGGATGTCGGCCAACAGGATGCCGTGTGTCTCTATAGAGTAGGTGTTCGCAAAATTTTTGGCACGTGCACACCTTTGTAGTGTAACCTAACACGGCGGACCCCTGAGTTATTCCTATCCACAAAACTACGCTTCAATAACATAAGAATGAGGTGGAGTTCATTGCTGTACACTGAATTTGCACAGCTGTTCATTTATGTTGGCAAAAGTGAAGACTTACATGGAAATGCAACTATATTATGGCCTAATACCTTGGATAAAATTCATTCCGACATGCAGCGCTGACTTGTTTGATGCTAGGTGTTAGTGAGGAAAGCTACAACCTCGTATCTCGTCACGCTTTGTTTTGTATAGATATAATGCGAGAATGCAATCTCACACAGCTGAGTTGTGGCAAATGGGAAAAGCACGGAAATAGCTGTCTACCATGACAAGGTACACATCGTTCGCTTTGCATCAGAAATCACACAGGGACAGTCTGTGAAAAGCTTTTTGAAAGGAAGGAAGGGTCTTATGTCATATCCATGTATTTTGTATACATGGCCGAATACGTTTCTCGGTTCGGCTATCAGCGCATTACGATAACTAACTATGTAAGATGCTTCCGTAGCTATTTTTTACAGTCTGCAACGCGTGAAGCATGTACGGTTGGGTGTTCAATATTTCATCTCGCATGTGCTGTAATTACTTTTTTCTGTCTTTACAGTCCACACACATTTTTCAAAAGGCCGCTGCATTTTAATAGGCACCATGTTGAGAAGAACTTTGTTACGCAGGTCACCTTGTGGACAATTATTGGACTCCCTAAATCCAAAACCAAGATACATGTTGTATTGCCACCTCTTACCCACTGGTACAGAGGATCCGGTTGGCGCAGACTTATATTGCATCACATCAGGTAGTACAGAAACATCGCACGTCTCAGTTGCTGCATGCTCAGAAGGCACATTAGATGGCCCAACTACTACAACATCTGAATTCGACGAAGAATATTCCTGTGAAATATTTAGCAATATTCCATTCTTCATTTCATGGTCCCTCTTGATGTTTCATGTCTAACTACCACAATGGAGATAAATAATTAAACACAAGAGTCCAGAACACACCAGGAACTTGGTTACTATGGTAAGTTGGGCTTTGAAAGAAGTAAAGTAGTGAACGAAACAGCTACCCTTTTATAACGTCGCTGATGTAGTTTCGCTCGAATTCACGAAATCGAATGAGCACATTCGTTAAACACAGAAATATCCACGCTTTCCTTCTGAACTTTCGTGGACGCGATCCCGGAAACGGGCTTCTCCTTCTGGTCTGCTAATTTCGGAGGGTCGTAACACTCGAAATTACCGCAAAGTTGAGCCCTATCGTATGGCATACTTCTCGATGCCCCTCGAGGGACATAGCCTGGGTTATGTGAGCTTAAGCGGACGTAGAATGAAACATCCAGCCACTACCCATGGCATCACGGTGAAATTAACACACCACCTTTCTAAACTTGGAAAGCCTCGTTCGTTCACATTTCAACTCCCTGCCAAAACAAGCTTCCTCATTGGAAGGTGTATGTTTTCATGGGCAATACACAAGGCTATAATGTAAACAATGAGGTCTGATTTAAAAATTTGCACAGCATATTTGTCATAAATTCGTAAAATAGACTGATAGTGTCCACAAAATTTCCTAATAGAAATGTGACACTTTGGGAGATCACGCGGATTCCCTGAAAGTAGCTCACGAATCCTCTGGGTATCAGCTGACCACCCTCTGTGAAACAGTACTATAAAGATTCTTGTACTCATAAATTATGCCTATTCAGACATGAAGAGAACAATTGCGAAGAAATTTCTGTTCAATAAATATCGTCAGGTGCTACAATTATGAAGCAGATAACTAAAACTTACAAAAAGCTATTGGTAGCTATGTACAAGGACGTCAAAGGATAGGGAAAACAGTTAAACTAGGAGCTTATTATGTACAGCAATCACTAACGGATTCAGACTTGTCACGATGGACCGGTGACCTTGAGGCCTGCTAACTTCGTGAGGACCAGTTCAGAATTAGCGCTTGCACGAGAGCTTGCTGCTTGCACAATTCCGGCTGAAGGCGTCCGATAGCAAGAGCTTCAGCTATAGTCAGGAAGCGCATTTTGAGTCCCTTTGAGCATCGCTATGGGGCAACTGAGAAAACCGTAAATGAGTCTTTAACACGGCATTGATGCACAGTGTTGGTCAGATGCTCACAGATGCGATGACCGCAGCGCAATAACTTTGCTGACTGAATAACAGTGTGATTGCCTAACTGTGAAAATGCACACTGAGAACCGAACACAGTCAATAATATGACAGTCTTAGTGAATGTGCCACGATTGAAGTGGTTACATTTCGAGTTAGAGGGAAACTTACAGGGAATAATATAATAGCACGGGCAATGAAGAGAGTGCTTGGCAAGTCTCGTATTTTGTTAGGGTGCAAGCCACAAGCACTACACCATTTCTCGGCCAAGTTGTCCTCTTGGGCAACAGAAATAATCTGAGGAGACATTCAACATGAGTCTACCCAATTGATTTGTTCCGTGCGTAGGAGCTGAAGCGTCCCACCTGCACCCTTATGACTTAGTGCGTCTGAGGTCCAATTGGCTGAAGGCGACGGCCTATACACGCACACCGATACACCTGCACAAGTGACTGGGTACGCACGGAACAAATTAATTGAGTAGACTCATGTTGAATGCCCCCTCAGATTATTTCTGTTGCCCAGGAGGACAACTTGGCCGGGAAATGTTATGGTGCACAAATACAACAGTGATCCGTTTACATACTATGAGAGGGAAGTATTACTGCAATACGCAGCTGGGAAGTGGGATCCACGGAAATGGTACAGGTAACCATCTTGCGATATTTAACTTATCATTGTGACTTATGAGCTCAACTTGTCAACCCAGTAAGTATATGGCATGAGAACGAAATTTATCGATGCACGAAATCTGCTCGCGGCCCTCCGTGAAGAATCATACGGTTCGGGAAGTTCATGCTTTGCTGATTGCGGTCTCTCCTCTAACAGGCACATGTGTTATACAATGGGACCCGCTTTATTGCCCACCCGGTTCATAGCCCACCCCGCTTTATTGCCCAGTATTTCAAACTACCAATTCTTTTCTCACAAATATGCTACATTTTCACCGTCTAATTGTCCACTGTCTGGGTCGTCCCATGGCTTAATTGCCCAGCTGCATGGGCTGTGCTCTTGACGGTTTGTCGATTTTACGCCCTCGCTCCGACCATCTTTTATTACGATTACCCCACAGCTAGCCAGTCTGAACGATTCAAGAACAACAAAAACCTCGACGGCGTTTTTGACAGATCAGAGAAGGCTGCCTACGTCATTCAATACATCAGCGAGCTAAATAAACAAACGGCTGTGGGCAATCCCCCAGCCTTAATAAAACTCCAGAACAGAGCAAATTGGAGTAATTTGTCCGCTCCACATGTGTCCCTGCTCTATTGGTTGCACACAAGTATGGTCAGTAACAGAAAGGATTTGTCCTTGACAAAAACGTTGGATCGCGCTGTTATAATTCATGCGGACAATGTGTTTACAGTCAGATGCCCTGTGACACAAGCAAACAATAGTATTCCTCCAAAGACTCTGCGTCGACCGTTATGCACGAAATCGGAGGGCACGAAGACACTGCTCATCGTGGCGGTTGTAACGGAATGTCCCGCTGCACAACAAACTGTATCGTACTCGTGACCATTTTCTTTCAGTGCATTTCCCATGGAGCTTGACATGCGTTCTGAAACTTTGCTTTACATGGCAGTTAGTGCAACGTGCATCACCGTGGTCACAAGCCGTTTGAAATCAGCTGCTGCTTACGTACTGGACTGCTTGCTAGATAGCGCGGACCTTGACGTGCATACAATTAGGCACAGCCTATGTTTCGTACGGCATTCCGAGGTACGGGTATTGCGTTCTGCACTAGCGCGAAACCATTTGAAATATCCGTTACCTGGCTCCTGGTTCCCCAGCCTGTTTTCACTACTGACTTGTTTATATTATGACGGATTTAAAGCTACGTACCCCCTAATCACGTTTCGTTTCAGGTGACCGAATGGTGACTAAACCGCTGGAAAGGTTAGAATTTGCCACGTTATGTCATTCGGACAGCAGAGGTCAAGTTATGCTACGTCATCAGTGATGTGAGGACGCCAATAGACCAACATCGAGTGGTTTGCAGCCCAACAAACTTGCCCCACGTACAGGCCACATCCTGCGGTACTGATGCTACGTTGATGGAATCACTCCCCTCCTGTGCAGCCATACATATCTAGGGAGTCTAAGGACGCTACCTAAGCGAGTACGCGCAGTCCTCCACATATCTTCCCTTTGACAACACTGCCCTTGGCTTCGTTAATAAGCAGGTTCTAAGCGATAGCTACGCACTCCGGAACTGTTACCAATACTATACCGCGAAACCTTTCCCCGAGTATCCCTATAGAATCCTGCGCTCCGCATCAATCATAAGGGATTTAGTGAGGCGATGTCCATTCACCTGCGCTCCTTTCTACGTGCAAACGGTTATCCTATACCTATCGTCATCAAGCTTTCTACATCACTACTCTGCAGAACGGCACACACCCGATTCCTGATAAGTCTGTGATTCATAGGTAAACTGCTACGAAATTTACGACGAGAAATGAGCCAGCGTTTCCGATGAACCACATCGCAGCTTATGTGTTATCAGTAAAGCATATCGCATTATGTTATTTCACGGCACATATACGGAAACGGGTACGCTGAACGACGTTGCGCACTCCTTTCCAAACGGGCGCCAGTGTGTTCCACTATCGCGAACCTACATATCGCAAGCTGAGCATGTAGTATTCCACGCAACTACTCGGCGATGAAAAGAAGAAAACACCATTTCTATGTATAAAATTTTAAGTTAATCAGATGAAAATTAGTTACAAATCGGACATGTGAATAGCACGTCCGTAATTCCTCGTCACGTGCTGAACCATGTTCTACCAGTGGTGCGGTGTCACACACGATCGTGCCTCTGACACAACCTGCTCCAGGAATCTGATGCGCTGCTCGCTTTGGCTGAGAACACAATCAGGGTCCCATCGGAGCATTTCCCCATACCCGCTCCTCATCGCTTGCTTGACGTGACTTTTGATTATACTCCAGATCCCCTCGATAGGGTTCAGCGCCGAAGAGTATGGGGATAATCGTAACATCCTCCCTGATCGGTTTTGTTTTTCTTGGAACAAGTTTTCCAAATCTGTGTGGCACGGCGCATTGTCACAAATCAGCAGGCACCATTCGACAAAATCCGCACCTTGTACATCTAGCAACTGTCGCAGCCATTGCGCACATCTTTGTTTATTTTAGCTTCCAGGTAAAACGGAGAACGCTACCAATGCGTCCTTTGTCATGGCTCCGACAGGATGCACATTTTGCCCGCGACTGTTCGCCAGAGTACACTGTGCTCGGCTCCCACGTAGTGAACGGCCACGAGTTCATACGCAAAAGAGGAAAGTTCGTCTCGTCGATCCACATCGGTTCCTTTCCTTCCGCTTGAAAATGTAATGGCTGTAAGACAAACAATTTCCGTCGCTGTTTGTTCACCTGCGTGTTCAGGGATTCAGGAATTGTATGTAACTTCTTAATCGTTATCCACCTGGCGACAGTAGTGGTACAGACCTCAACGTCCAACTCAGCTTTCAAGCGCAAACGGAGTTTTGCAAAGGTTATGGTGGGTTCCGCCGACACCCACTCAACCGGAGACTCGAAGTGGCTCTCTGTCATCGTTCTGCAACGAGCACCCCGTGTTGAGCTCCTGGTTCGGTCGACTCCAGCACTTTTATCCAATTGCGGCAAGTGTTCAATTTCACGTGAAATAAATTGGCGAGGTGCTTCCAGTCGTTTCCTTCTTCATACACTGTCAGTATCTTGTTCCTCACTTCAAACGATTGACACACACAAACGGACCTCTTCGTGTCATTTGGTGTTGGCACAATGAGTTTTCCAGTACGAGTTGGGAAAATAAGTAATCACGGCTATTTAAAACAAACATCAAATCCTCCATGCATTTGACCCTATTCGGTGTGGTGAATTCGCTTCTCTTGTTGCGACATAATTTGTCCCATGATTGTGGCCGTGCCCGTGTCTGGTCACTTCGCCCACATGTCCGGCACTTACGAATTCGGCTGTCGGGACTCAGTGAATGGCACCCGAACAAGCGTAGTGGGAACAGTGTAGCGCACAGCTCAGCCGCCTACTAGGCCTGTACTACGGCTGTGGTTTTCTTTACCTGAAGTGCCAGTCTGCGAATTCACCCCGAGTATCGTAGGGGTCACAACGTCGAAACATGGAGGCTTGCCAGTGTCCTACCGTCCGGACAACTGAGACGTATCCTCACCTTAACAAAGTGACCCGAATCAACTTGGCTATGCAGTGGTGAGCGAGTGCTACAAACGCACGTCGTGTATGGGACCTAGGGTGGTGCTGAATCATTGCTCTGATACACGGTGGTGTGACATTCACGACTGCCTGAGGGGAGGTGTGCGATCGATACTTAGTCTCGATTCATGCACTCCGGCCGAGTGAAGCGTGCTGGCTGACGTTAGGTGTGGTAAGAATGAGGCGAATGAAGCACTCGTCCGTTCACGAAACAAAAATAAGCTGCCCATGCTGACCGCCTCCATGAGTATTTATCGGCACGATCGTGCCTGTGAAGTAACGTATATTGGTCTTGCGGCGCGGCACTTGTCCGAACGCGTGAATCAAGACTGCCCACGTTGGTTGCAGCAATGTGGCCCTGGAGCAATTGAGAGCTCCATTACGGCTCATATTGTCCATAGTATGCATCAGGAGGATACGAGGTTCGACAACCACGGACGCCGCGGAATTGCTAAGCCGTGCTGGATGTGCAATTTTCTTTTGGAATACTGTGTTATACGTGTTTTCTGCGTGTGAATTTTACACCAATACAGTTCTTTTGGTGTATTGTTTTATCTTTGCGAACTTGGTGAATATCTCCTCGCTACTTTCGGAGATCTCACTGATCACCCAACTACAGGCGGTGTCCGCCATCTTAGATTGGTTCTACAATAGCACGTACCTCTTACCCGCGGAAAGCGAAGCCTAAAGCTACCGACATGAACGTTAGTTGCGGCGTTGGCAACTGTGTAAAACTTGTGCGGTTTGGTATTGAATGCAGTAGCTGTCGAAAATACTTTCATCCTCGGTGTGCTCGTCTTAGTACCAGCCAGATAAAAAAACTCGATGATACGACCGATTCTCTCTGGTTCTGCATTGAGTGTTCATCTCTTCCACTCGTCAGATGTATAACTGTGCTGGCCCAGAAGTGCGATAGGTTGTCAAAGATTGTAGAGAAAGCAACAGCAGTGAAAGCTGTCCCATATGAGCCAGATAACTCCGTACATAAAGATCCATGCTCAACATCATGCTCTAATCCAGAACGGTGTAAGAACAATGTTCCAGTGTTAGTCACCGCGACAGTAGCGGCTGCTCATAAGACGCGTTCACCGCACACTCTCCACTAGAACCACCCACCACGCTGAACGCTGTTAAAGGGACGACAACATACGCGTCCGTGGTCACTACTCAAACAGCTGAGGCCCCTTTCATCGTTACTCAACCCGCTGCCAAACAAGTTAATACTACCGTAACCACCACGGGACTCAAGACTTCGTCCTCTACCCAAGCGAAGAAATCAGTTACTGGTCCTCACAAGAAGGTGGATATTAAAAACACCATAATTCCTTGACAGTTATATGCTCCAATGTGACTGAATCCGGGCGAACTCTATAAAAGATAAGATATTGGACGACAAAAAACAGTGGACTCCCTGTGTCAACTGATGGAGGTTCAAGTTAAACCAGTCAGTATGATGCGTCTCGTCCGTCACCCAAACTCCATACACTATGGTGATCCACGTTTACTCCAGGTAACACTACAATCAGCTAATAATGCAGAGGAAGTTCTCTTGTCAGCTACTCGCCTCCGTACCACATCATGCACAGTTCGAATCTTTCCAGATGTTCCTTGGAGCGAACGTCAAAAACGCAAACAAAATCCGGACGACTTCCATAAACGACAAGACGCTAAATCTGTTCTTGTTCACGGTGTCCCCGAGCTCAAGACCTCAAGCGATCTAGAGGCCAAAGCGCATGACTGGGATGAATGGCGTTTTATTCGCGAACTGCTCTCACTCGAAAACGTTATTGCCACTTCGACATCAAGGTTACCACTCTCACCTAACTACAAAGGATGTGGTCCCCGAGTGATGAAAATATCGTTGCATTCCGGAATGATGGTAGAATATGTGATCAATACGTGCGCAAAATGCGTCAAATGCTACCATCCGAAATACGTATAAAGACGATGGGCACTGAACCACCAACAGGCCATGTCACACTGAGCAAGCAACGTACCAATACAATTCTGCCGCCATGTAGCTCAGACCAGAGACAATGCCAAAACACGCTGCCGGCTGAAGGGGGACAAGTTGGTCTTCTACTTGTTGGCGCTGAGAGCTCAATACAACGACCTGAACTGGCCTAGGGTCTGCAGCATCGGTCCTACGAAATAGCTACCGGCAGCCGACCCCACAAGTGTCGGCGTAAACTCCAACCGAAAACCAGAATCTACAAACACTCTTCTAACCACCGATGCCCTCACCTGCTTCTATACTAATGCACAGGGTCTTCTCAGCAAACTAACCGAACTTCGATTTCGCCAAGTCTCCACGCCCTGGGACCTAGTTATGGTCACCGAAACCTGGCTGAGCACGGAAATCGCGGATGCCGAGATTGCGCTACCTGGCATGAGTTCTTTACGAAAAGATCGGCTAGCAGAGGAGGCGGAGTGCTTTTGTATTATCGATCCGACCTACATGTTGAGACCATTGATGACTCAGAAGCAAACATCAACGATTCTCTTTGGTGTCGTATGCACCTGAGACGTGGCGATGTGTGTTTGCTAGCAATAGTTTACCGTCCTCCTATGTCTACCTTGGAAATGGATCAAGGCCTTGCTGCTGCGATGAAACGAGTATTGACACGTCCACACAGTCACGTTCTTCTGGTGGGGGACTTCAGTCTGCACGCACTCGAAGTTCCAGCATCGCCCAGCGAACAGTTCAAGGCTGATTTGCAAGAACTGATTACCGATGTACCACTGTATAACAATGTCACCTCCCCCACTCGTTTCAGAACGGGTGATACCCCTCTGTCTTGGACCTCGTGCTCACCAACGAGGAACTAATGATTGACACCGTTACCATAGCTACACCACTAGGTCGTAGTGATCACGCGACGTTGTACTTTCGTTACATCTGTTATTCGGAGTACGTTAGAGAGAACGACGAGGAAACTTATGTGGTTACACATTACGACATCTTGTCTAACCTTGTCAAGACACCAACTGGTCCTTCCTGACCGAGAATCGCCCGATGAGGCTTGGATGGTGTTTGTCACCAAATTCACTGAGCTATTGGCAAATGCATTAGAACGCAAGGCCTTTCGCCCGAAGCAAGTGGATTCGTTCCTAAGAAGCCGTACGAGAAAACCTATGGCCTTAAGGGATTCGGCCTGGCACGCTTACAAAGTTTGCCCAGGTAATCTGACCTGGGGAGTCTACACAACTCAACGAAACCACTGCGTCAAGTTGGTTCGCGAAGACAAACTCCAGCACCAACAGAACTTAGCGGCGAATTCAGCAAATCCAAAGCTGTTGTATAGACATATCAACAAACTCCGTAGAGTGCAGCGCGGGATCCGGTCTTGCGTGCAACAGATGGTCATGCGCAAACTGCACAGGACGCGGCCAACGTGTTTCGTCAACATTTCCTCCATACTTTCCGGAGTGAACCATCCCTTCACCCGATTTTGACAGAGCTCTCACCGTTCCCAGGTTTACACAACGTATCGTTCACGGCAACCAATGTGTTGAAAACGCTAATGTCGTTGCGTGTGCACAACTCGCCAGGCGTAGACGATATTAAACCGAAGGCGTTGAAGGCAGGGGCCCTAAACATTGCCGAACCATTAGCTCGGTTCTTTCAACGTTGTCTTGACGAAATGCTGATTCCCACAATGTGGAAACATGGGCTAGTCACTCCCATTTACAAAAGCGGTAATCGTGCGGGAGCCGTCGAACTACCGTCCAATCACTCTCCTCCCAGTTTTATCCAAAGTACTGGAACGTATAATTGCGGAGGCGCTGATGGGATATCTGGAGAACAACAATATCATAGTGCCACAGCAACACGGATTCCGCCGAAATCGATCCTGCACTACAAACTTGCTGCTGGCCCGAGCAAGCTGGACGGAGTAAGCTGATGCTAGATTTGGATCGACGTTGTCTACCTGGACTTCTCGAAGGCGTTCGATCGTCTGGACCACAGCATCCTCCTACACAAGCTTCGAGGCTACGGAATCGGTGACCCTGTGCTTGGTTGGATCGCCAAATTTCCCACTCAACGTCAGCTGAATGTGAGAGTCCGCAGCTCCATGTCCGACCCAATTGACGTCCAGTGCGGTGTGCCACAAGGGTCAGTACTGGGGCCACGTTTATTTTTAACATTCATTAACGATCTTGCCAGTGTACTACAGTCAAACTTCTTGCTGTTTGCAGATGATGTCAAAATTTGCCATGACATCCGGACAGAGGACGATCACACAGCACTGCAGAGCGATCTGGACAGGGTGTACACTTGGTCATCCGAAAACATGCTCCACTTCAATGTCGCCAAGTGCAAAGTCGTGAGCTTACGCCACCAGCTCATCCATGAATACTTACTCGGGGACCACCCGTTGCAACATGCTTCCCAGGAATGCGACCTCGGAGTGATCGTGCAGGACGACCTTGGCTGCTCCAGACAAGCTGAAAAGGCATCGAAAAGGGCCAGTCAACATCTCGGACTCTTACGGAGGGCTTTCGGAAATTTCGAGCAATCTGTATTTCCGCAAATGCTGAGCGCTTACGTGAGACCCCACGTGGAGTATGCGATCCAGACCTGGCGTCCCTGGCGCAAGCGAGACATCAGTGCACTTGAAGCTCCACAGCGTAGAGCAACGAAGCTCGTCAGAGGCCTGTTACACATTCCCTACCAACGCAGACTGCAGTCTCTGGGATTGTACAGTGGTGAATATCGCCGTCACCGAGGAGACCTCATCATGGTCTACTTAATACTGATGAATCCAAATCACCCATGTCGCAGTCTCTTGCAGCTGAGCCAAAATACCAACCTGAGAGGTCATCAGTTCAAACTGGCTACACACTACAGCCGACTTGATTGCCGACGAAACTCTTTCTCACTCCGTGTGTCCCGTGCTTGGAATGCGCTCCCCACTCACGTCGTCCTTGCCCCACATTGGCACTGTTTAAAAAACGTCTAGATGACACACTTTCCAACTTGCATTATTTGGCATAGCACGTCCTATTCGGAGGACGAATTAACGAGACCCAAACCATGAGGTTACTGACCCTCCCCGCAAAGTGGCGGTGATGTTACATACAGAAGTGTCCCAATGAGCGACATGGATGTATACAAACTGGAGTAACGTACCACACCTCTCAACGGAAGCAACACACGAGTGAGCGTTATCCGTTCCTTTGATTTCTTGTTCCCACATTTGCTGTAAAATAACAGCTCTACTTTGGGTGCAGACATCCAGTCCATACTTCCAGCTATCATTATGAAGTGGTGCGTTGAAATCTGTAGAGGCTTAAAAAAACGATTTACTTGTTCGATTATCCTTCCATTTTATCTATTGCTCCAACCACCCTACGGGACCTGTCAAGCATATGCTTTTTTACCCGTTATAAATCATTGTTCATTGTTCAACACAGATAGAAAGGTATACATCTTCCTACACTTGAGACGGCCAAAGCTAGTTGCAATCGCTCATTTCAACCGTCCTTATGCTCACAAAGGATGCTAATCCGGGCTCTTCAGCTTCCTTGGCTCGCGAAAACGGAGACTACTGAGGTCAACGGCTTTAGGCCAAACTCCGTAACATGTAATTAATTTGTTTCGCCTTTTCACGTACGTAACCTCTATTAAGTGAGTCCATTTTGCTCCTTTTTTGGCGCTAATATGTTTGTAATGGTTCGAAGATGAATCATTGAAAGCAATTGCTCACCAAATGGTCGCGTTGTTCTTGCTAAGGAAGCTGGAAATACTCCTACACCACAAGCCATTGTTGGAATTCGAGGTGAATCAAAAGCAATACACCGAATGTCATCGTTCCGTATGCTGCGTTGGGCCCGAAGACATGCTGGTAATCAGCGCCAATTAAGATCTCCAAGGTAAGGAGAATCAGTGGGCAACGCTGTCTGCTGACTTCCGTTGCGAGAAGTTCCAAGCCACATGTCAGTTTTGACAGAATTGGTGCAGGTGATATCCTGGTTGCATGATTTGCCACTGACAGCAATGGAGATAATATCGGAAACACGGAGTTATCCGGAAGTGTCAAATGTGTGTGATTATATCATAACTTTTCTGGCCAGATAGAGTAGATGAGGGTCGGAGGGCATCTTTATAGTCCAAGAAATGAGCTGAGCATTCAGGATGGTTGTATAATTTTGGACTAACTACATAAAAGTGTATATTTCTCGACAGGTGGGACACGTTCCCATTTGGGAAACGATTAGTTGTACAGCGAGTTTCGTCATTAATTCATGACATCTGTATTCAATATGGATGAGTAACGCAATGGTTTGTGGAATATGCAGTGAGTAACGAACAGAAAAGCAATGTAGTTAAATAAATAACTGAACAAATGCACCATGTTTCTCGCCGATGCGAAAAGCCTTTTCCTGGAAGAGATAGATCAAACAAAAGTACTACACTGCACTCGTTTCGCGCCCTCACATAGTGAGCTTGAATGACTGTGAGCATGAATTTCATGTGTGAATGAGTTGCACAATTACTCCAAAACCTATGCTGATTTTTCAAACGGAAAATGGAACACTGTAGTTTACAAGCAACTGATAGATGCAAGGAGGGGAAAAATATGTGGCTGTGTGCCAGAGTGTGCTTTGCAGGTGATTATTTAGCTTACATGCATAATTTATACGGAATATTTGTCAAGCACCATGAATACCGCTTTCAAATGCATCATCCAGGGATTGAGATGCCCAAAAGATATTAACGACGTTTTGAACGGACAGATGCCTAGTTAGCACAAGCTTGAATGACATGTTCTTATGTCTGTTGGTTATTTGTTCCATATCTTAGAATAATGGATTAGAAATAAACATTTACTGAGTTTCGCGCTGCACATCGGAATGGTGACATTCGATTCCTTGTTGCGAATACGGTATTAGTTGTCCTCAGACATGTGAACAACGTTTTCTGCATTGTACGAATGATGGTTTATGCTTTTAAAAAGAAGGTGCAGATTCACCTTCGATCGCGGAAGGCAGACTGGGTCAAGTCCAAGTTCGATGTAGCGCGTTCTGTATGTCATTTTTGAGGAATAACCGCATAATTTCTTCGTGAAACGTAGCTGGACCCTCTCGAGAGCATGGTCACCTGAATTTCAAAGATTTCATTGGACCAATGAACAGTTTTATTGAATGATACTAAATATGCTTTCTACCCCGATTCTAGAATCGTTGAGATGAAAGTGGCTACAAGTATAGCCAAAGGTCTTCATTGCCTTTGACACTTGGAACTAGCAGTGTTCAGAAAAAGTAAAGGTGCGAAAATATCGAACACCCTGTTCCCGAACTGTCCTGTATTGCGAGATGCGTGTGCTAAACATTTTGGCGGTAATGGACATATATACGAATGGCTATTACACTTGTCTACAGCGCATGATATCTGCCACAAGTGGCACCAGGAATCAAGCGTACTGAGATCTTCCTGATTGGGTATTTGCACTTCAGGTGAGTCGACGAGTTTAGTGTCATGAGCAAACGAAAAGGCAGTACCATGCGATATGCGCTGGAACACATCGTTTGTTTGCATGAGAAAGATGTGATGTGATGTGATGCAATATAAGTCTGTGCCAACCGGATCCTCTGTACCAGTGGCTAAGAGGCGGGAATACAACAACATTTATCTCCGTTTTGGATTTATAGAATCCAATAATTGTCCACAAGGTGACTTGCGTAACAAAGTTCTTCAGAACATGGTACCTATAAAATGCAACGGCATTTTGAAAAAGTCATACGGAGTGTAAAGACAGAAAAAAAGTACTTACAGCGCATGCGAGATAAAATATTGAACACCCAACCGTACATGCTTCACGCGTCGCAGACTGTAAAAAATAGCTACGGAAGCATCTTACATAGTTAGTTATCGTAATGCGCTGACAGCAGAACCGAGAAACGTATCCGGTCATGAAAACAAAATGCATGGACATGACCTAAGACTCTTCCTTTCAAAAAGCTTTTCACAGACTGTCCCTGTGTGATTTCTGATGCAAAGCGAACGATGTGTACCTTGTCATGGTAGACAGCTATCTCCTTGCTTCTCCCATTTACCACAACTTAGCTATGTGAGATTGCATTCTCGAATTATTCATTTACAAAAAAGCTTAACGAGATACGAGGTTGTAGCTTTCCTCACTAACACCTAGCATCAAACAAATCAGCGCTACAAGTCGGAACGAATTTTATCCAAGGTATTAAACCTTAATATAGTTGCGTTTGCATGTAAGTTCAACAGCGTTCATTTTTGCCAACATAAACGAACAGCTGTGCAAATTCAGTGTACAGCGACGAATTCCACCCACCTCATTCTTATGTTATTAAAGCGTAGTTCTGTGGATAAGAAAAGCTCAGGGGTCCGTCGTGCTAGGTTACACTACAAAGGTGTGCACGTGCCAAAAAGTTTGCGAACACGGTACCTTGTTGGCCGACGGCATCAGACCAATCAGGAAGCTACTCGACGGTGCGCGTGTGCACCTAAGCCAATCCTTGAAACGCACCAACTTGAAAATGCATATGAACCAAGTTGCAAATGCTTAGGAACCAGTTTGTTTCCTTTACTAACTAAATTGACTCGGAAATGGTATAGATAGAGAGGAAAGTATGCAGACAACAGAGCTGAGTAAGCGTACGAAAACAACGTCGAATATAAAAGGGTGCACATCAGCCAAAAGTTATCATCCGCAGGCGAATATTTAACTACATAAAAAACATCATAAATCACTGCAGAGTAACGAATTCTTTTCGGTAAACTATCTTCAGACCCAAACGTTTACATAACACTGATTGTGGGGAAAGCGTCAACTCGGGCTGGGATTGATTTCTGGGCTGTTTGAACGACGAAAATCCATAACTTGAGACAGAGATATTGATGGTAAACCAAGTGAAGTAAATTAACATACATACACAAAGCTCAGCAGTCCGAAATAATTAAGTAGGTGAGGTAACAATCAACTAACTAAGTAACAGTGTCAGTTGAATGAGGTAGTAGTATCGGCTGTATGAAGCATTTTTCACACATAATTACGGCTTCAAATGATGAATGTAGCTAGCCTCGGCGATGGATAAGAGCTGTTTGCGGAATCCTTGGGAGAATTGTTCAGTTATTGAATATATGACTTTGACGTCGATCTCGGAAGCTGTATGGCCACATTCAAGGAAGTGCGACATGATTGAGCTATCTGAGGACATCATTTCACCTTTGTAAGACCATGCCGAGATGTGCTCACGAATCCTCTGAAACAGCCGCCTCGTAATGCGACCCACGTATTGTGCCCCCAAAGTGTATGAGTGCTGATAAACGATCATTGATCGGGTCAACGACGGCCGTCTATCTCTTAATGATTTTGTAAGCAACGGCTTGTTTTGATAAACCGTTCGCAGACGTATTGCGAACTAAGATTTTCAACAGCATCTTTCAGGCGTCGGGAAAACATCTCAGCTGCAGGATTGCCCTTAAATGGTATATGTATGAAAGCTCTTTCCTAGGAGCAATGCTACTAGGTAGCTTCCGATTGCGTTCCTTCAAATACTTCATGAAAAATATGTAAGGATTACCATTTTTTCAGAGGATGTCGCTAATTCTCGCTAGTTCTTCGTTGACGGTATCTGGTGTACAAATACTGCGCGGCATGAAGGCTAGAAAGCAGACAAAACTTGTCTTTTGCTGTAGAGCTACTTCGCTGTGAAAGTTAGTGTACTGCCCAGTCTATGTGTGCTTCCTGTGTACCTTTCTGCTGCATAATCCGTCCGAGTTACGGATAACCTCTACATCCAAGAAAGGTAAACGGTTTCCGAATTCGTGCTCACAAGCGAAGTGGAGATTCCTGTGTGCGTAATTAATAAGGTTTCAGCAACTGTTCCGCATGCTTTTCGGATTTGCAAATTAAGAAGCTCTCGTAAACATGCCGCACATACATTTCGGTTCCACCGACGTGAGTTGCAACTGGGTCATGTTCCAATTTTCCCACAAAAATATCAGCCAGTAGCGGCGTCAAAGGAGATCCCATGGCCACCGACAATCTGACGGTAAGTTTCACCAATAAAGGAGAAATGAACATCTAACGTGCAACGAAGTAGCTCCTCCTTTAGCAGATTCTAAGGGAAAGTTGCGTATATGGGCATTTGCCTAGCAAGCTCGCTTACTTGATCCACGGTTTCGAGCAGTGGAATGTTTGTGAAGAGCGACTGGGCATCGGACGATATTATCCTTTGTTATCAAGGTTGATTTCGGATATTCTCTCTATGAATTCGAACGTGTCTCTCACGCCATATGTGTAAACCAAACTGACACGGTGCGTTCTCCTCAATATTTGTTGGTCCCAAAGGATGGTGGTGTAGGTACAGCCGTTACTGACAATATTGCAGCTGAGATGTTTTCCCGACGCCTGAAAGATGCTGTTGAAAATCTTAGTTCGCAATACGTCTGCGAACGGTTTATCAAAACAAGCCGTTGCTTACAAAATCATTAAGAGATAGACGGCCGTCGTTGACCCGATCAATGATCGTTTATCAGCACTCATACACTTTGGGGGCACAATACGTGGGTCGCATTACGAGGCGGCTGTTTCAGAGGATTCGTGAGCACATCTCGGCATGGTCTTACAAAGGTGAAATGATGTCCTCAGATAGCTCAATCATGTCGCACTTCCTTGAATGTGGCCATACAGCTTCCGAGATCGACGTCAAAGTCATATATTCAATAACTGAACAATTCTCCCAAGGATTCCGCAAACAGCTCTTATCCATCGCCGAGGCTAGCTACATTCATCATTTGAAGCCGTAATTATGTGTGAAAAATGCTTCATACAGCCGATACTACTACCTCATTCAACTGACACTGTTACTTAGTTAGTTGATTGTTACCTCACCTACTTAATTATTTCGGACTGCTGAGCTTTGTGTATGTATGTTAATTTACTTCACTTGGTTTACCATCAATATCTCTGTCTCAAGTTATGGATTTTCGTCGTTCAAACAGCCCAGAAATCAATCCCAGCCCGAGTTGACGCTTTCCCCACAATCAGTGTTATGTAAACGTTTGGGTCTGAAGATAGTTTACCGAAAAGAATTCGTTACCCTGCAGTGATTTATGATTTTGACTCATATTCGTGAAATGGAATTATTTGCTTTGCTGAAAACCTGCATTTTTGTTGATTCATTGAAAATGGCTTTGACCTTTTCAGCGTGTGCGTGCTAATCGTGCAATCCTGTGCTCTGTGTTATATTGGACTTATCCCTTCACATTCTAGTGCCACGTCTTCGGAAGTACGCATTATTGATTCGGATCACTGAGCTCTATCCAACGACGTCTACACTTTTGAAGTAAGTCCAACGACACGCTGGTACACCACAAACAAAGTCTTCGGAAGTCTATTCACTAAGGCCAACTTGAGTAACTTTGCTTATTTGAGTTTCATCAGTACCTTTGGGATACCATTCGACAGATCTTCTTTAAGACTGTCAGACAATATATAACTTAGTACTGTGCACCAGGGTATACCATAGGTACAAGCATTTTTTCATCTCAGCTTACCACCATATTTTAACGTGCATTTCACTGCACAAAGCCTGTGTGATTTAGGCTACTCGTGCGCCTAGTGACGCACCACCACCAAACCCACTGACCGGAACAGACAACTGAAGCAGCCCAAACGGCGTGACCAGCGCAACCTAAAAGTGCATACCGATCACTGATCCATGGGCTGGAGAAGTTCGTCAGCCGGGAATCCAGTGAGCAACAAACCTAAAGTCAACCGTAGCTCAGACAAGCCAGGAACTGAAATCCGCTCGAAAATCACGTGTTCGTTCTGTGCCAATTCATATGACGCGACAAATGTGAACAATACACTTAACGGAGCTAACAGCGCATCGACAGATAACTTGTGTTTTTGTGACTTATGTTCAGATAGTCCGATTATTAAGATTGTTCAAACGCTTACGACAAATTGCGAAGCATTGGCTGTTACGTCGGCAGACCAAAAGGAACTGATCGCGGTATTGGGAGGGAAAATCGCAGAACTCGAGTTGCAGATTAGTGTATAACGTAGCCCGAATCCCCGAGCTGTTAAAAGACAAAAGCTCTCTAGCAACAATGCTACCCAGTCCAGCGAAAAGCAAACACCGTTAGTGAAAAACAGCAGTGAAAAGAGACCGCTTGAACGGCACCCCAAGTCTCACGTAATGCGCCAAAGCATGCAGAGTTACGCACTGATTGCACGATCACCTCCGTCAGTAGCTGGGTAACAACAGTTGACCCCTACAGATGGTGCAACTAACGGCGTTGTACGTAAAAATTCTTGCTGTAGCCTTGGCCTATCACCCAAGGAAGACAAGCCAGAGACCCCCACTCGACAAACCTACGCTCACAAGGAACTGCAGAACAAACAATTACTACGCAACCAAAAGGCGATGACAGTAATATGTTCAAACGTCCCAGAATCCACTAGCTAATCGCTAAAAGGTAGACAAGCCGTGGAGCAAAACCGGTGGGCTGAAATAACCTGCTCAATCGGACTGAAAGTTCTACCAACTAGTTTTATACGCCTTTCACGAAATCCATCATCTCCACACGTAGGGGAACCTCGGTTACTGCGAGTGACGTTTGGCAGCACGCGCGACCTGGAAGATGTTCTCTTAGCAAGCCACATGCTAGTGAACCCTTCTGTCAGTGCCCGCATTTTTCCTGACAGGCCATGGGCAGAAAAGCAGAAGCGGAAATCCAACCCTAGTTCATCACGTCAAAATGAGATGAAGAAAGTGGTACTGGTTCATGGTGTGCCAGAATTAAAGCATGACAATAGCAGTGAACGACAGCAGCACGACATCGAAGAATGGAGGTCCATCGCAGAACTATACGACATGCAGAATTTCGTGGCTTTTGACGTCACCCGTCTAATCGCTTTCACAAACTACCAAGGTAGCGGGCCACGAATTTTGAAAGTTACCTTGACTGCGCCCGAAATGGTATCAGTGGCAGTCCAAGCATGGCATGACAACAGGAAACCAGGGCCACCAGAAGTACAGTTAAGACCATTCCTTCAATTAGTACAGACTTCAGATACAAATGAGCCAGTCTCAATTGTACCTATCTCAAACCAGCCAACTCTGCAAACAACCGTTTCAAAAAACTTCAGCAGACCGGCACTATTTGTGCCGGTCACTCACAGCGAACCGAGCTCCTGATGCGTCAACTAATACCATGCTGCCACATCAACACACAAAGTTGTATTCTAAGCTCTCGGAGCTGCGCCATCGACATGAAACAACAACTTGGGACCTCATAGCAGTTCCTGAAACTTGGCTCTCAAATGACACACTTGATCCAGGGATTGAACTCAGTGAGATATCAGTCATTCGAAATGATCGTCCATCTCGCGGTGGCGGTGTTGCTCTCTACTATCGAGATTCTTTGAAATGTGAGGTTCTTACCGAAAATTTCCTTGTTATTCCCGACGCACTATTTTGCCGACTGCACCTTGCAGGTCGAGATGTTGGTTCACAGAAGAAGAGTGATGCTTGCCTATTAGCAGCTATCTATAGACCTCCGAACTCATCAGCAGACAGCGATAACATTCCGTTAAACGCCCTCCGCTATGCTGTTTCACAAAAGTACTCTCACTATCTTATAATGGGTGACTTTAATGTTCCTTTAATAGCATCGATTTCCCCTAACGGGCCATCATTTAAACCGAAACTCCTCGAATTCATGGATATCTCAGTTTTGTGTAACCATGTACATCGACCAACCAGACATCGCGATGCAAACAAGCCATCACTCCTGGACTTAATCCTGACTAATGAAGAGTTGATGTTTGAGTCAGTAGCATACGATCCTCCACTGGGCCGTAGCGACCATTCAGTCCTAACATTTAGTTATGTATGTTATGCCAGCATTGTTGCTAAAGTAAGAGAGACTCAAGGAACTCTTACGGACTATCATAAGCTGCGCAGCATAGCAGCAACCGTTGACTGGGACCTACAGACGCACAGCTCAGCGAATGACGCGTGGAATGAATTGAAAGACAAAATTAACTGGGTCATACAAGCAGCATCGAAGGTTGTACCATTACGAGCATCGGGCCGGACCGATATATATATATATATATATATATATATATATATATATATATATGCAAAAGTCTACGAATAGACATAATGCCATCAGAAACCATGGGATTCAAACGAAAATACAGAAATAGTAAAATAAAACACAACACAACAATGTTCATGGTTTCCTCAGAGGGCGAGATACTACCCGGTTGCCCAAGCCGAAGTAGAGTGTTAACTTTGGGGACACCACCCCGAGCCTTTGGCTGAATACCCTGTCCGCAAGGCAGCGGAGCGAATTCAGGGAATCGCGCCCATTGGGAGCCGGTGACTGATTGCTCAGTTCATACGCCTTTCGTTTGTTCCTTTGTCAAACAGGGGCCCAATGCTCCCCAGAAGTACAGCATGACGTTGCTGGAATACAATGCTTCGCCAGGATGAAGCAAGAGGCAGTGACTTTATTTAGTGGCGAGTCACGTCCGCCACGTCATAGTGTTGTTAAACGGACATATGTGGCTTTTTATAGGGAGAACGCTTGCCAGGCGAAAACCCACCACGCCGGACCAGTACGTGGATCCGGAGTAGAACACGTAAATGGATCAACAGAAAAGATGAAATCTGGAGGCAGCATTTGCTAAACCCATGTGATATCACATGGCAGGATTACAAAGTCATCAGAAACTACTGCACGTCACTCATTAGAGTCGGTAAGTACGAATGCCAGGAGAATATGGTACTGAAATTTACCAGTAACACCAAACTGCTATACAGATTTGTGAATGGCAAAAGAAAGGTTAAGCCGGAATACCACCACTCAGGACGGCCAGTGGCCTAACACCTATTGCTGTGGATGCGGCGAAAGCTCTACTCATGCAGTTTGGCTCGGTAGCTACAAATATCATGGAACTCTCGCCCTATCAACTCTCAATCAATGTCGTTGGCTTATCCAGCGTCACCCTTACTCCAGCAGCCGTTGCAAGCAAATTACAGTGTCTCCGAGAGTACAGTGCCACTGGAATCGACATGGCTGCCCAAAAGTACTAAAAACCCTTGCTCCCACCATAGCAGCAACACTTGCAACCTTTTTCCAGGGTCTGCTTAACTCCTATACACTCCCATCTGAGTGAAAAAATGGAATTATCACTCCAATATACAAAGGAGGTAAGCGCTCGGATCCTGCTAACTACCGACCTATTACTCTCCTTCCTGCTTTATCAAAAGTGATGGGATCGGTAATCGCAGATGGACTGACGCGATACTTTGAAAGTCAACAGATAATTTCTAATGCCCAACATGGTTTCCGACGCAGACGATCTTGTCTCACTAATCTACTGATTACTCGGGACTTGTGGACCAGGGCGGCTGAGGAAGGAGTGTCCATAGATGTAATATACCTGGATTTTTCTAAAACATTCGACAGGATCAATCACTTTTTTCTCCTCCAAAAGCTTGCTGCCTACGGTATCAACGGTTCCCTGCTCACCTGATTGGGAGACTACTTACACGACAGAACAATCAAGGTAAGAGTAGCCGACACCTACTCTGAAAGCCTTTGCGTCTCCAGTGGTGTACTACAAGGATCTGTCCTCGGCCCGCTACTGCTTTTAGTCTTCATTAATGACTTTCCAACAGACATTCTATCTCCGGTGCAAATATTTGCAGACGATGCTAAAATATGAAGAGCAATTCGCTCAGCATCCGACAGTGTCTACCTCCAGGAAGATCTGACTCGCATTAACGAATGGGTAGAAAAGAATCAGCTCCCACTGAACCCTGCAAAGTGCCACCTGTTGACGGTGCACACCAGCTTCGTCAACACATACCTTTTGGGGCAACACATCATGCAACACGTGACTAGTGAACGCGACTTAGGTATAATCGTGCAAGAGAGTCTTGGAAATTCGCTCCAATGTTCGAAAGCAGCAAGTGTGGCGAACTTGAACTTGAGACTTTTAGGGCGAGCTCTCGGCACTTTTGAGCGACGGCTAGTACCATTGCTGATTAATTCCTACATTCGTCCTCATGTTGAATTTGCAATTCAGGCCTGGTGTCCATGGTTAAAACGAGACATCCGCCTATTGGAACAGCCCCAAAGAAGAGCCACAAAGACAGCGCGTGGACTATCTGGTATAAGTTACGAACTGCGTCTTCGTGTACTCGGTGTGTTCTCATTAGAATACCGACGGCTTCGCGGTGATCTTACTCTCACATACCGGATACTAACCGAAAGCGAGCATCCATTTACATCACTGTTGACTCTAGCCCCTTACAAACAAAACCAAGGCAACCACCTGAAACTAATGACGCAACACTCTCGTTTGAACTGTAGAAAGTATTTTTCTCACTTAGAATCTGTTCTCACTGGAATGCATTACCAAACTATGTGGTGAACGCACCAGACATGACGACATTCGAAAGACTCTTAGATTTTCATCTTAGTGACAAACGATACACAACACTTTGCTAAAGTGCAATGATTTAACCACTGATACTTTACGTTCCACGTTGGAACATTTTGATTTTAATTTCCTTTTGCATATCCATCCTGTGGGTCTTGTAAAATTATGCTTTTTATCCCATCAACAACATTGAAACGTTCAGGTATTAAATCAGATTGCCATGGTTGGCATTGGGTCTCTACGCGGTCTAATGAAATTATGGGTTCTCCCTCACGCATTCCTGCTGGAAGCGAATACCCTGAAACACGTAATTATCTCAAATCAAAACTGCGTCCTATCCTGAAGGAAAAGCGATTCCTCGTGTTCTCCTCGTACCTCGAAGATGGAATCAACCGCTTTCTCTGATACGGGTTACAAGCAGCAGGAGATCTGCTGTTAGCGAGACTATACGCGTAAAGAGCGGATAGCCGATCCACAGCCTGTCAAAAAGCTTAAAGCGGTTGGCCGATGGCTATGCAACGCTGAATAACCGTTTTGAGTTCTCGCTTTCTTTTCCGGCTATTCAGTGAGCTTCTCTTTGGGCCGTCTCCTTCGATCTGCCCTCACGTGCAGAAGTCAAACGTGAGATCAGGCTGTTGAAATCATATAAAGCCTCAGGGGCAGATAGAATTCCCTCAGATCACTTTACATTCAGGGGACCTGCTCGAGTAGATGAGTTACACGAGTTGCTAGTGAAACTTTGGGAGCAGGAGGCTATCCTTACAGACTTTAGCCGCTGCGTCATGATCCCAATTTTCGACGGAGTCTCCCATTCGAAATGCGATAATCATCGAGGGATCAGACTGATCTTAATTACCTCTAAATTTCTTGCGTCCGTTGTTCCCCACAAGCTAACTGGCACTCGTGAAAGTCAGATCCGTAAGGGGCAAGCCTGTTTTCGCCTAGATCGAGGCTGTATTGACCGTAACTTCACTTTCCGTCAATTGTTGGACCACCGCCACGTTTACTGGTTAGATACCGTTGTGTTTCTGGACATAAAAATGCCTTCGATTCGGTTGATCAATGTGTCCTTTGGAACTGTCTGCTGAGAAGTAGTGCCCGATAAATACGTAAACATTATCGGAGTGCTGTACGCTCATAGTTCTGGCAGAGTGAGGAAATATGGCAAACTGTTGCCGCCCTTCGGTATCTCCAACGGCGCGAGACAAGGTTGCCCGCTGTCACTTTTCCTCTTTAATTTCGCCATTGACGATGTCATGGAAACAACGTTCGCTGGACACGACCTACAAAGGGTGCTCCACCCCTTCTTTTTGAACGATTTCTTGACTTGGAGTATGCGGACGATATTGCCCTCATCTATGACAGCCCCCAAAGGTGCCAACTGAATTGGACCGATTAGCACTGGTTGTCAATCGGTTTGGGCTGTGCTTTGCTTCATCGAAATGCAAAGTCCTTCTCCAAGTTTTGCAGGGACCCACTCCTGCGCTGACGCTTGGTGGTGATCAGCTAGAAGTTCTTCAGGAATTTAAGTACTTGGGCAGCTATATTAGTGCCCGTGGGATCGAAGATTCGGTCACGAACCGGATAGAAGAAGCTCGAGACGCTTTTGCAAATCTCCGCTACCTGTGACGCAGACGCGACAGACTGTCGACTTGAAGTGCAAAGTTTACAATATAGTAGTTCGTTCAACCCTCCTATACGGTTGTGAAATCTGGCCCATCAGGACGACGGACATAAAGAGGCTCGTCACGTTCGCTCTTCATGTCTGGTAGGTGCACCGCATGAGCAATGAATGTGTTCGACGTCGCGTATTTGGTGCAGGAAGAGCTAATGAACCGCTCAGCACCATTATATCACGCACCAGTCTCCGATTGCTGGGCTACGTGTTGCGCATGCTAACACACCGACTCCCGCGATGTGTATTGTTTGCGCGCCGGGTGTGTGACTGGAAGAGGAGGAGGGGAGGCCAAGCGATGACTTGGTCGAGAGAAATGGAAACCCTCATTTCGAAGCTGGCGTCCGTTGGTGTATCCCGACTGCCTGGCAGTGGTTCGGGAGACGATGAACACGTTGGGTTGGACACACTTGCTGATATGACGAAGAGCCGGCCCCAGTGGCGTGGGTTTTGTGTGTTTCTTTGTCCATCCTACCCACTTTAGGTTCCCCTCCAATTCAGATTTCATTCAAAACGCATAATATTTTGGGTAACCTCATGTTGTTTGCTTAGAATATTTTTAGTGTAATTTTTTAATGACTTATCTTTTTGTGTTGCGGCACATTAGCGGAAGAGTGTTTATCACTCACAAGCAACGGTGATTGATCTCATTTGATCAATGGTTTTTTAACAAGCGCTCATGAGTTGGCAAAAGCAGTTGGAAGAGCGTTCTATGTTCTGGATACCTGAAAAGGAAAAGCGCTTTGTGGACAAACAACTCGACTGTAGTGCGTGACCAGTTTAAGTTGGGAGGCTCTCAGGACTGTATTGTAGATGAACGGCTGCAGGGGCGACACGTGGGATTTGGGCTAGTCAGTATTTAGTACACCATGATAAGGTCTCTTCGCTGGCGACGGTATTCCCCGCCGTACAATCCCATCTCTTGCAGTCTACGTTGTTGGGAAGGGAAACAGTCGTCTAACCATTTGCGTTATCGTACGTTGGGGTATTCGATTGCGTTAGCATTGTGCTCCCGCCGAGTGCGCCAGAATTTGATCGTGTACAACGCGAGGGGCATCAGGTAGGCATACAGCATTAGAAGAAAGCACGGTGATTGGGACATCTAAAACGCACTTCGTAAGAGGTCAAGTTGCTTACTGGCTCTTCTCCATACCAGTTCAGCATGTTGTAGGCAGTCAAGGTCCTCATACACGGTTAAGCAGAGACTGATTCCCCGTTTAGCGTATTGTAACTGTTGTTCTGCCAGTCGCTATTCATGAACACTCTGATGGCATATGTCCAGAACCTTGCGTTGCACCGTAAAACTTGAACCGGTTTCCAGATGATCATGTCTAGTCCCTGTCGGGTTCGCCTTGTCGTACCGCGCGATCACGCTCTGTTTTTATGTCATGTCAGATGTTGACCTTGACTGCAAATAGTGAAAGTTCGACTGAAGTACACTAGCAGGATCGCTGATAAAGGCAAGTAACAAATTTGTCCCAAGTACCGATCCTTGGGATACACCACACTGGACTTCATATTAGTCCGGGTTAGAGCCATAGATTCTCACATTCAGCTGACGTTGAATGAGTAAGTTGTATATCCAATCCAACACAGTTCCCTAATTTCATAGCCTGAAAGCTTGTAAAAGACTGCGGTAGTTCAGACGGTGGACTGCTGTAGAGAAGTCCAGGTATACGATGTCAACTCCTTCTCTGAAATCGATTGACTCTGTCCCATCTGCTTGGACTAGCAACAAATTCGTGGTGAAGCAC
Source organism: Dicrocoelium dendriticum (assembly GCA_944474145.2). Taxonomy (NCBI): domain Eukaryota; kingdom Metazoa; phylum Platyhelminthes; class Trematoda; order Plagiorchiida; family Dicrocoeliidae; genus Dicrocoelium; species Dicrocoelium dendriticum. The sequence continues at coordinate 21,330,000 of OX104071.1, forward strand.
CGAGTTTAGCGGAATCCATGCTACTGTGGCGCGCTAGTGTGGTTACTCTCAAACTACCCATGAGCGCCTCTGTGGCAATCTTTTCCACAGCTTTGGATAACAGAGGAAGAAGAGTGATCGGACGGTAGTTTGAGAGTTCCGCGCGATTCCCACTCTTGTTAGCAGGAGTGACCATTCCATGTGTTCACATGATCAGCACCTGCATTTTCCCAAGACATCGTTAAAAGAACCGAACCAACGGTTCGAGCGGTCCATGCTGACTGTTTTTAACGCCTTTAGCCCCACGTTATCCTCACCAGTATAGTTCTACACACGCCAGTACGATAGTCTTTTCATCTTGTTTGCTGCCGTGATTAATGCATGACTTACTCAGAGAGGCGGTATGAGTTGGGTCAAAATGGATACATTGGCGAATCACTGGACAATAAGTGTGAGTTATAGCCGAAGCGCGATGGTTGCATCTTGTGTACTGAGGGCCAGACTATATACTATACGTAGAACTGGGATCCGCACTGCCATCTCTGGAGCTTTCTGACGTGCTCGTAGAGCAGCCTGTGATTAGTACTGAATTTCCTCGCTAAATCCCATTGGTGCTGGTGTTTGTCTTCGCGAACGAATTTGTAACAAATGGTATTGCTGAGTTATATAAGCAGCCCAGTCCAGCGCATTCGGACAGTCTTTATGAGAGCGCCAGGCTGAATCCCTTAGAACCAAAGATTTTCGTATCCGGTTCCCAAGGAAGGATTGCGTTTGCTTCGGGGAAAGGCTTTGGTTTCAGACGCGTTTGGTAGTAACCTGGTGTATAGGGTGACAGATTCCATCCAAGCGATATCGTGAGGCTGATTAGCTAGGACGAACCAGTTGGTTTCCTGAACGAGGTTGGACAGGATTTCGGAATTGGTGACGAGCTGAACTCGATCGCGGCTTTCACTGATGTAGTCCGAGTAACATATGTAGCGGAAATTCACCATCGCATGATCGACACAGTCAAGCAGTGCATCCATGGTTACAGTATCCATCATTATTTCCTCGTCTGTGAGCACAAGGTTCGTCACCGGTTCTGAGATCTAAGCAATTAGAAACCGGTCGTGGAGTGCAGCGTTTTTCGGGCGAGCAAAATCATATAGTCATGTGTTTCACCAGTTACGTTCCAAGTGCTTAGTTTAGCCAAGGTTCCCCTCAATTGAAATTACGGTACTTGAAGATATAGTTTTGACAAATTCATGTATTGCCCAAAACCGGAGCATTGCATAAATTCACCGAGATTGGTCAAATTTCCTAGCGTAATAGTAAAACTGTAATAAAATAAAACGAAAAAATGGTCAGAATCACTTGTGAATATGTGGGTGTACGTTGTCAGTGTGATATGCTTTGTGGCATCGCGTTCCGCATGTAGGTGTCGTAAATTTTAACAGGTCGTGTCAAGGTAGACACACACAAGCCGGATACGTCCAGTTTGGGGAGCCCCAGTGTCGAAACATACTTAGCTGACGCTGGAAATATAGGTCCGCGGTTGTTGTCGACTACGGGATGATGCATGGTAATTCATGTCGTAGCAAATTCCGAGCGCAAAACGTGGGCTATGGCTCACGCATCAGCACCTACAAAGCATTTATCAATCTTTAATTAGTGGCTATGGGACGTTCAGTGGGTGTTGTGTATTGCGACGTACACTACGTGTGCTGCAGATGTCTTGATGGCGATTAAAACCGACTTGATTTACTTTAGTGCTGCTGGGATGCGAAGCTTCGGGATGATCTGTGCTCCTTTGCGACGGAGAGTGTTGGTGGATTGCTTCGTGGTATCGTTGTGCCTCCTCCAGTGAGCAGCATGTGTCCCAGTACAAAACTGCAAGAAGTGGGAAAGCGTTTCGCTTCCTTGGCAAACGCCCCGGCAGGGAAGAGCGGTTGGGTTTGGGAGTGGTCGTCCCGAGCACCACGGCTCGATGTGAGGTTCCTCTGATGTAGAGTCTGGGGAAAATTCATATCCAGTTGTGAGACGCTGGCGTCGTAATAACTCCACGAACAAAGGATCGGTCCACCGACCATATCAGTGAATTCTTCTACGCTTCATTCGCGTCATTCTTTTCAGCGACAATGGATTCTCAAAGGTTACGGATTTCTTGGCGAGGCTATGGATGATAGCCACTTAAGGTTCTTCTATTACTCAGCTGGTACTTCGGCGGGAGGATGAAAGATGAGGTTCTTGATACAGACGTTGAGCACGTCAAGGTCATGCTACACTGCCTAGCCTGTGGAGCTGCATTGTGCGCGCTAGTGTGTGAGTGTCCATCTCCCGACTAACCAGCGATGCTTATTGATTGGTTCAAAAGCGAGTGCTTAGCTAAAACATGTGAACTGCGTAAAACTAAACAGTTGATCTGTACCCAGTGTGGACTGCCGATGCACTATTTCCATTGCTTCTACTAAACTTCCATTTGCAATACTGTTGTTCTGATTTCGGTTGCGTGTAACAATTTGGCGACGGAAGTTATTCTGATTGCTCATGGCAAATTCAATAACGGCACCCCAGCCGTTTTGGAATTCTTCTACTGAAAGGCCAACTGCACAACAATGGTTGCAGTGGAAAAATACATTTACTAACTACGTTGATTTGCTTTTGCTCCTTGGCGGAAATTAAACGATTGATGATGCAGCGAAAATTAAATTACTACGCCACCATCTTGGCATAGAGGGCCAGCGACATTTCGACAGTTTAAAATTACATACGAAGCGAGACCTAAAAACTGTGTTCTATTCCCTGGACCGAATATGGGGAAAAGCCCCATGTGTTTACTGCTCGGTATAAATTCAGCACCATGCGACAACAACCAAGTGAGACTATAAACGAGTTTGTCTCTTTTCTCCTTACTGCTCTCCCTGACTGCGCCTATGATCAGATCCTTCCAGCCCAGTTCGAAGAAGCGATGCTGTTACAGGCATTAATCGTGGGTGTTTTCGATGAGAAGGCATGAGAACGTCTACTCTCCGAAGATGAAACGCTACTGACGTGGGAGAAAGCAAGTAATATAGTCCGACAGCGTGCCAACCTCGTCCAGGAACTAGCCACATTTCCCTCTTCAAATCAATCAATCTCACATGACGTAAACAAGGTCTACCAGACTAACCGTGGACATGCCTTACCTCGCCCCGTACAGCGCAAGGAATTCCGTTGTTACCGTTGCAGGGAGAATCACTTGTCCCCGACTGACTGTCCGCACATTCATTCATTATGCAGATTTTGTGGAAAAATGGGTCATATTCAGAAAGTGTGTCTTTCTAAGCGGAAATCACTCGTTACTGATGAGTTGCACCAGAATTGGATTAATACCACAACCGTTTTTAATCGCACCATTACAGCAGAAAAACCGTTTGTCGTATCCGTCCAAGTAAACCAACAACCGGTAGAGTTTGAAATTGATACCGGTTCCGCAGTCACTTTGATCCGACCACACGCCTTATCCCAACTTCCAAAGCTGTGTCCACTGAACATAGAGTTGCGATCTTACAAGGGACAGATGGTGAATTACTTGGTACCTTCAATGCACGCATTTCTTACCGTAATTCAACGAGTCATATGTGTGTGTACGTTTCTGGAGGACCGGGTCCGAACATCCTGGGCCGAGATGGAAGTAAGCGCGTTCCTGGCATAATGTCGAATGTCAACCTGGCGAAAGACAATCCGCAGTTTTCCGAGATTTTGTAAAAGCATGCAGTCTTATTGGATCAGTCGAGATCAGGACTTTTAAAGAATTACAGTGCACATCTGGTATTGAAACCACAGACAAAACCGCGGTTCTGGAAAGCTCACACTGTTCCCTATGCCCTCTGTGATAAGGTCGAAAGTGAACTGCGCCGACTACAGTTGGAAGGTACGGTTGAACCCGTTCAGTATTCAGACTGTGCATCCCCCATTGTGCCAGTATTGAAGAGCGATGGTACGATAAGAATCTGCGGAGATTACAGGGTTACGATAAACCAAGCGTTAGAATTAGACCGATATCCGCTACCAAAGACTGAAGACATTTACGCTTCCCTTTCCTGTGGTGATCTATTTACAAAACTAGATCTGAGTCATGCTTACCAACAAATTGAACTCAATGAGGAATCACGCACGTACACCACCATTAGTACTCATCTCGGATTATTCCGCTATATACGCATGCCTTTTGGAATAAGCTCGGCTCCATCTATTTTTCAACGTATTATTGACTCACTCGTGAAAGATATACCAAACACATGTGCGTACTTAGATGACATTTTAATGACTGGACGAACTACCGCCGAGCACTTACATACATTGGACGTCGTCCTGAAGCGATTATCGGATGCCGGTTGGGTTCTGAAAAGAGAAAAGTGTGAGTTCCTTGTTCCGAGTGTACATTATCTTGGCTATCGGTTGTCACGTGAAGGATTGTGCCCACTGGAAGAAAAGACGAAGGCGCTACCTGAGGCGCCAGTACCCAAAAATGTTCACGAATTGCGGTCGTTCCTCGGTGTTGTCACTCAGTTTTCCAGGTTTATACCATCGGCAGCAACTCATCTGCATCCGTTTCACCAGCTGTTACGTAAAAACCAAAGCTGGAATTGGAACAATACTCATGAAAATGCATTCAAAGCGGTCAAGAAGCACTTAGCATCTACAGATGTTCTTGTGCATTATGATCCGCAGAAGCCTGTTGTTCTTTCTTGTGACGCCTCACCTAACGGTCTCGGAGCTGTTTTAATGCACAAATTATCGAATGGCTCTCAACGTCCCATTGCTTATGCTTAAAGAACCCTGACACCAGCAGAACGGAACTACTCTCAACTTGATCGAGAGGCAGCCGCTGTCATCTTCGGCACCACTCGATTTCACCAATATTTACTCGGGCGACCTTTCGTGATCCATACGGATCATAAACCCCTTGTTTTCCTCCTCGGCCAAGAGAAAGGTATTCAACAAATGGCTTCACCTAGAATGGTAGGTTGGTCGCTTATTCTGTCTGCGTATACGTACGAAATTCAGTACGTTCCAGGCAAACAGAATACCACCGATGATGTTCTTAGCCGGCTTCCCTTACCAGAGACACCGTCGAAAGAATTCATCCCACAAGAGCTCGTAAACGTCGTCCAGCATTTTATTGATTCCCCAGTCACATGTACAGACATACGTCAGGAAAATGACAGAGACTCTGTTCTATCGTTGGTCAAACGCTATGTCCAAGTTGGGTGGCCGGACAACACCCCCAAAGAACTTCTGCCCTTCCGTAACAGGATGTCTTAACTCAGCCTCCAGAATGGATGCTTGGTGTGAGGCGCACGAGTTATTGTCCCCAAGAAATTTCGGTCACGTATCCTTGACGAACTACATGATGCGCATCCAAGTGTCGCAAAGACGAAGCCGTTAGCTCGATTTTATGTGTGGTGGCCTGAATTAGACCGTGATATTGTGGCGAAGGTTGGAAGTTGCAGACCTTGCCAGGAGATCCGAAACTCCGCTCCTCATGCGCCAATGCAGCCTTGGAAGTGGCCAGAAACACCCTGGAAACGAGTCCACGTAGACTATTTCGGTCCCTACGACGGTCGGATGATTTTGCCGATCATCGATGCCCATTCTAAATGGATTGATGCCCATATTCTTGTTTCAGCAAATTCAGCTGGTACTATAGAGAAACTAGGCACAACATTCGCAACATTTGGCCTTCCCGAGACATTAGTATCTGACAATGGACCAGCATTCGCCAGTGTTGTGTTTTCTACCTTCCTCAACTGGAACGGCATTAAACACATAACAACTGCACCCTATCATCCTTCTTCTAATGGATTGGCGGAGAGAGCTGTACAAACAGTGAAGAAGCTGCTAATAAAACAATCAAATGCTCCGCTGCGTGTGCGTTTGGATCGTTCCTTGTTTGCATATCGAAACATGCCAAACGAGACCACAGGCAGAAGACCCGCAGAGTTAATGTTTGGTCGTCGACTAAGTACACGATTGGATTTATTGCATGGATCTATTGAGCCACAAGTTTCGGAAAAACAACAACGAGCGATAGAGCGTTTTGCAACTTGTAGCAGAGACAAGCATGTGACAGATTCAGACCCCATCTACATCCGCTTACCTACAGGCTCGGGGTGGGAGCCAGCCGTCGTTAAAACAACTAACGGACTGATAATAGAAGCAGAGGCTAAGGATGGCAGGATCGTTCAACGCCATTTAGATCATGTGCGACCGAGATTGTCCGACACAGAAACAGTTGCCGAGACAGAGCAGCCAGCTCAAGCATCGAACGACATGCACGTGCGTGACGCCGAACCGGTAGCTGAGTCACAATTGCGGCGCCCTGAGCACCAACGCCGACCGGTCGATCGTTTCCAAGCTGGATAGCTCCAACTAAAGGTGAAGAAGTGACACAGACGTTGAGCGCGTCAAGGTTATGCTACACTACCTAGCCTGTGGAGCTGCATTGTGCGCGCTAGTGTGTGAGTGTCCATCTCCCGACTAACCAGCGATGCTTATTGATTGGTTCAAAAGCGAGTGCTTAGCTAAAACATGTGAACTGCGTAAAACTAAACAGTTGATCTGTACCCAGTGTGGACTGCCGATGCACTATTTCCATTGCTTCCACTAAACTTCCATTTGCAATACGGTTGTTCTGATTTCGGTTGAGTGTAACAGTTCTGTGCAGTCCTTTCAAAGCATTGGGCTCATACTAGATAGGTCCGCGACCTTTGGATCATAATCCTCAATTGATTCGTATAAGAAAACGATGCTAGCGTCCTTGGGGAATTGTAGCCATTTTCGTACTCCTGCGCAGATCAGCCTATCCATCGATTGCAGGGTCTGAATACGCATAACCGTCCATGAGAGTCAATGTGTACAACGTAGCAACAGATAAGTGAGCAAGATGTTCATGCGCTTGTAGGGCTTGATGGGGATTGAGATATTTTCATGCAGATGTGTTTTGAGCTTGTCTACTGAGTTCAGCGGGCGTCCACCCTTCTAATCAAATAGCAATTTAAGTAGCGGGAATCCTATTGTTGACTGGACCAAGGGGATTTGAAGAGCGCCACACGGGGTTTACGCAGTATTCAAAACAAGTAAGTTTCTATTCTGCTTTTGGTGGTGATACCCAACACTAGCTATTTAATGTGGTTTATTGTCAATCCAAGATGTCGCATATCCTCCCTAAATCGACCTAGAAGTTCGATCAGTAATTCGCTGTGGCGACCAACTAGTACGGCATCATCTACGTAAGCAATATGGTCGATAGGACGTGCTGGTAAAATCCACTGTGTCGGACTGTGTGTGTGTTATGCTTCCTCAAAGGTCATGATGGAAAACAAGAGAAAAGCGGATTTCCCTGACGGACTCCATCCCCTGGGTGAAGCCTCACATCTCTGACGATTAAGATCGCGGTGCCTCACTAAGAGGTTAAGCAATGTAGGATAACAGAGAAGGCAGCGGAGGAGGAAACTGCGCGAGGCAACAAAATCTCAAGAGAACCAATGGGTAAAGGGATAACGTTCAAGTGTGAGTACCTTGTGGCGGGGCGTGATAGTGTGAGGGCGGTAAAGCAGTCAACATTATGAGGTTAGCCATATTGAACACGGTCAGCTAGGAATGTAAGAAGCTAGCGAACGAATAAAAGGTTTATGAAGGCGAGTGTTAACTGAAGTAACGGAACTTGTACTGAATTTTTGATGGAGATAATGGATAAAATATTTGTGTAATAAGAATTACACCGGCCACGTTCACGTGAGTAAGATAAAGGAAGCACGCTAATAAGCAAGTTAAAAACGACGCAGTGAATCTTGGATCTATTTAATTTAATGTCCTTCGATGTGGTATGGTCTACCCCGAGTGCGGAATACACATTAATCCCATTGCTGAAGTCATTACTTCAATGGTGATGGGTTTTGCGAGGTCCCAGTTAATAGTGGCACAATAGTGTGATGCCTGTTTTGAATTAAAGGTGAATATCCTTAGCTCGGGGTGTGGATGTGGATTTTGAGCTGTTCTCCGAGCTGAGTGATTATTCTGCAGACGTTTTGTTGCTTGACTAGGCGACATCATCAGTAGGGCTTCAGGGTCTTGATTCGCAGTGTCTCGTTAGTGACTTCAATGCCCAAGTGCTTATTGATCGAGTATTGCTTTGAATGCCAGGTTTCAATGTTTGCCGGCTTTTAGCCTTTCCGAGGATACTGGCGTGCTCTAGGTCGAATTGATGGTTCTCGGCATCCATAGGAACTGATGTCAGGGAGTTCTGATCGTGGCGACGAATGGGTAGGCTGCCTTCGTGTACCTTGTGCTAAGATTTCTTCCAGTCTGTTCCACGTAGTATTTGTCGCAGTTCCGGTAGCAGATCTTATAAATCACACCAGTTGCTTCCTCTTTGCTAAGTTTAGCTTTCACATTGAAGAGTTTACTGCGAATTGTTTCCGTTGGCTGTTGTGCAACTTTGACTCCAAAAGGTAAAAAAGTATCGCTGTCATTTCAGAGATTCCGTTGATTTAGGGCGGAGCTGGTCTTTTTCAGCTGTTGCACTGTCGAGGTATGTTGAGCAGGCTTCTGTCATACGAGGCAGCGTAAAATGATGCCCGGTTATCATGTACGGGGGGGTTGTGGGAGCATATCCTTCCAGAAGTCGTTGAAGCCCGTGATCACCTCGTCATGCGACACCCACGCAGTCTTCTAGCGACCATCGGGTACCGTCGCAGTAGCGTCTTTCCTTCAGAGATGAGAAAGGCGTGAGCTTATTGTAGTCACCGTCGATGACACCCGTTGGAGAATGTAGACGCTCGTTGTCTGCACTTACTGGGTGGCTTTGTGTGAGGGAATAGGGTTGGCGTTACTAAATGCTATCGTAGCGCACTCTTTTTGTAGGTCTTCAATAACTGTTCGCAGGGTAGCTGCACTGTGTTCATTTTGTGATGCGTATTGGGCCAGTGTTCCTCTCGCTTCCTCTAGAAGAAGTTGAAAGGCAGTCTGGTCGCCTGTGGTCTTTGGCACTAGGTGCCAGGTATCTATAGAGGGATTTGCGTCGTTGTCATTGGATAATTCGTCCAAATCGACTTGTGGGGTGATTCCGTATGGTGAGGGGTATGATAATGGTAGACTGGGTGGTGGAGTGGCGGTCTACCGCAATTCTGTCAAGGTAACGTATGTTGTGTGCGCAGACACTCTGAGTGACTATAGAGTAGTCCTGGGGGTCTAACAGATGGGAACCGCACTACGAGATGTAGGAAATCAGACCTGCGCGGTAAACATACAGTGGCGGGTGGACGTCTTCAGCCATAATGTTGCAAATGGAAGTTGGCAACTGTGCGATAAGGAGCAGTTGTGAAGCGGGGTGCGTAACTGGTATGGTTGAGCAATTATTGACGCGTTCTTTTGCACCCTAAATGTTCAAAGCGTGATCTTGCAAACTTTTCTTGGTGCACTCATTTGGTCGGCAGGGAAATCGGATGAGGAGCTGTCTGGACTGCTGTGGAAGTTTGGGGGCAGACGTTGTTAAATCCGCGACACAGGTGAGAGGTTTCCCCGTCGTCTAGCGAAGCCCAATTACGCTGGCGGTTAAATACCCGCGCCGCTCCAACTGCATTGAAAATATCCGGATGGGCTTGACGGCAATGCCGAGACAAACCACGCGTGCTTTTGCACTTTTTGCTATAGGTTGAACATTTAAAATCTGTTAAGTTGACGACAACAGTATCATTCAGAAATACCGTTACATTGAGGCGGTGGTAGGCTTGGAGTTGACCTAAGCCTAAGCTTATGGAAAAAGAACGCAGTAATGCGTGCGAATGGCGTCTATCGCTAAGTCCGATAAAGTGATATTTTGCATCAAGTCGGATGACATGTGTTGTGACGCCCAGTACGCCTTCACCCCACGACCGCAAGAAGAAGTCCAAGATGAGCCGGGATGAACAGATTTTCTATTACAGCACGGCACCAGTTATATAGCTTTACAAACAAGGGCGAATCCAAGCTACTAAACGCATGAGATGCAACAGGCATGGAGAAAACACAAAATGGAACAAGCAAATGAGAATCGCGAAAATTACGAGCCAATGAAGTGCGGCAAAGAAAATAGTGTCTGCGGAGTTAATCCCTGGGGGTAACCTTCTGGTGAGCGACCATTAAAAACGACGAGTTGCGTCCAATCAGTGTGGATAAGTGATGCGTTTAAACAAATGCCAGAACAGTTGATAGTGAGAATGATACACACCATGAAAATAAAAACAGGTATAATAAATATGTGTCGGCTGAATAATACATCCACGTGAAAAAGCTAAGGAACGCTGAGCAAAAGAAACCAATCAGATTGTCCACAGCATGAGACGGCTGAAATTAGCTGTGAGCGATTGCAAATGAGGCTGAGGAAAGCGGCGTGTCCAAAATGTAGCAGAGAAGCAGGTAACAGCGCAAACAAAGAAATAGGCAACTAACATAATTCATGAAACTGAGGGTTAAGTTCGCCTTCTCCCTAACAACATGGAAGACGGTTGAGGCGCTGCAGCCGTTGATGTTACTACCGTCGTATCCTCTGGGGCGCTTCGCAGAAGGGGCCATTGCCTTGCGTGCCCTATAACCTAGTGGCGCGGGTTGGTGCCGGCATAGGGACCAGGCGACCCTCGCAATATCTTTAGCCCAAGTGCAACTGTTGGTTGTTGCCCGGCAGCGAAGTGTCGGTACTGCGTATCGGCGTAATGCTGATGCTAATGCCCCTGGACACGTTTGAGTATTTGAAAAAACAAGGGAAATGCGAGATTACTGAAATTTATTAGAATGAATCAAGGGAGGCAGAATCTGAGTAAAGAATTCTTTTCGGTAATTCTCATCAGACTCAAACATTACATGATGAGGAAAAAGTGCTAAATGTGCCGGATTGGGCTACGTATTGAACAAAATGTTTAATTTCACGGGTACAAATTGCGTGTGGAGTTGTGGCTAGCGAGCGATTCCAATGGTTAGGATAGGCGTCGGCAGATGTCGAGTCGTTCGTGAGTGTTGAAGGAAAGCCAGCAGGTCTGCTGTCCTAGACCTTCAGAACAGGAGGCGTAGGGAGAGAGGTCGAAATTTGCGCCGAGGGCCTTTCATAGGTCCCAATCTGCGGGTGGAGTGACGGTTGGGAGCATATTGTTTGTGGATTGTTTCCTACTCGCAAGTTACTCTGACTCATTACATTGGGAACATCGGCAGACGTCATGGAGGGCGTGCAACTGCAGTCTGGGCAGTGGCCAGCAGATAGAATGCGCGGTGCGTAGGAGTACTCCGCCGTTTATTGTGAGGTGTCGGCGCTTTTTCGTGAAGCTCTCTGTACGTCTATAATGTTTTCTATCATGGCTGGGTATACTTGTGATGCCGCAACCTGCTCTTAATTATCGCCAGGGTTCTCGTTGGGAAATGCCAGTAAAGATAGAGCAACTACTGCTCCAGTTCTCTCCCAAGGGCTGCAGCTAGGCGGCTAAGCACATTAGGTACACATCTTCCTCCATCGACTAGAAGACGTAGCAAGTTGCTTTCTTCGATCTCATGGAGGTGCGGTATTCTTAAATAAATAGATAAATAAAATTTATTCTCGACAATATGAGGCACCATTACAGGCATGCCATGTTAAGCTAAGATAGTGTGATCAAAATTTTACAAAAATACGTGTTTGGTATGACAATGAATGGGTGAATGGGTGTATATACGTATGTAATTGTGCGGGAGAGCCTATGTGCGTTGCGGCTGGTGGTGACTGGATCCTGACAGAGGGTCTACCCATTGCTGCTACTGTTATTCCATTGCTTCATGTCCTGGACGCCTCCTCGTGGCGACCGTTGGGTGGGAGTTGGGTTACGCCTTTGTCCCTGCTAAGATCCAGAACACCAATTCGCATGAGTCAGTGAACGGACCATGTGCTAGACTCGCTGATTTTCGGGTGTACATTTAATCGAAAGCTTTGACTGAGGACAAGAGTCGTTCTCCCGTCATGTGTGGGGGCTCTGCCAGTATCCTAGTCCATCCTCTTCGAAGGTTAGGAAATGGTCAATGGCTCTGTTCCCTTAAAAAATAGCCATAGGAGACAACAGGTCTACGGGTTATAAGCTCACAGCTCGTAGAGCACGAGGTCCACGCATTAGCTCTGACAATGTGATGGCAACTCTGGGTGTTCAATGGTTTCCTATTGCCCGCTTCAAGCCAGCCAGCCCCTGGTCAAATTGGTGCAAACCCGCCAAAACCCTCCTGCGGCTGGCCGTGGTCGCAGGAGTATCCTACTACGGTCACAAAACAAATATAAATCGTCCCAGTACCTCAAAGGCTGCGTGTGATGGCCGTCAAGCAGATCCCAATTTGTCTCTGCAATCACATTCCCGAGCTGAATCTGCTACCCACTGCCATGTGGGTCAGGCTATTGAGCCAAAGGCTCCGGGTGGCGTCCCTCAAGCAAACCTCCGAAGCACAACCGCCACGTTGCGTGTGATTGCACACCAATGCAATCGTATGCCTGCGCGCAAAGCACACAGCTTTGGATGCAGGAATGTGCGTACACTACTGGAACGGAACTCGACTGCACCACTTGGTGCAACGCGTATGGATTGAGTAGGAGGTGTCTCCTGAGCTGAAGGATGCCCTTGTGTTACCACTGTACAAGGGCAAAGTGAGAAAGCAATGTTGCACGAATTATAGTGGCATCAACTTGCTGAGTTGTGTGAGCAAGGTGATTGCCCGAATCCTGCTCAAAAGCCTCGTCAGTTAGGTTGTGGAAGTTAACGTGGCGGAAGAGCAGTGTACATTCCTTTCGGGTCGCAGCATTATATATAGGGGGTTTGCGGCTCGTCAGTTGCATGAGAAGTGTAGAGAAGGATACCAGCCGTTGTACTCGCTCTTTGTTGTTTTCCCCATGGCATTCGATACGGTGAACCGCGAGGCATGTTGGTTGGTGTTGGGTACGTTTGGTTGCCCGCGTAATTTTGTAAGTTTTATTGCATGTCTGCACAGTGGTGTGCGAGCGAGGGTGCAGCTGAGTGGGGAGACCTCAGCTGACCTTGCAGTTGTCTCTGGTGTGAAGCAAGGCTGTGTCTTAGCTCATGCCCTGTTTAATATATATCTTCATGCAATGATGTCTTGTGCTTTTGATGATGCTTGTGCTTACACTGTTCGTGGGGAGCACCGTATTGATGGTGGGTTGCTGAACATCCGTCGTTTCGGTGCGAGTAATCTAGTCTGTGAGATGACTATCCGTATGTTGCGGTTTGCCGACGACTGTGCGTTGTTTTCACGCAGTGCGGTTGAGTTGCAGCACATGAGTATTGTTCTGGCTTCGACAGCGGCCACATTCGGAATCACCACCAACACAATCGAAACTGTCTATCTCTTTCAGCCCTCACCGGAAGTGCAATCTCCAATATTGCCGCGAATCAGCATTGGTGCTGAAAAATTGGAAACTACCTCCCGCTTCTGCTATCTTGGGAGCGTCATGTCAACTGACCAGCAGCTACACAGTGAGCTGTGTATCCGCGTCCAGAAGGCAGCGACGACATTCGGGAAGCTTGAGTACCGAGTGTGGAACAACCATCAGCTTACCATTGACGCGAAGCTGATGGTGTACAAATCCATGGTGCTGTCTGTTCTTCTATACGGCAGTGAAACGTGGACGATGTACCGGCGGGATGTGCGATATCTCGAGCGGTTCCATCAACACTGTTTGCGACGGATTTTGCGCATCGGATGAAGCGACAGAATTGCAGACACCGAAGTGTTGCGACAAAGTGGGATGTATGCAGTGGATTGCATACTCTTGCTGAGATACCTAAGGTGACTCGGTCATGTTAACCGTATGGATTCGACGCGGATACCGACGCAACTTTAAATGGTCAGTTGAGGATTGGGGAACGGCATATGGGGAAACCAAAATTACGTTACCAGGACATGATTAAAGTGAGCCTCACACGTTCTAATCTTGATTGCAGGTAACGGCAAACGAAAGTGGTTTATTGGCCTGCATGGCGCGACCTAATCACTCAGGTAGTTACCGAAGTGCGGGAGAAGGACCTCATACATGCAGAAAAGAAGCGGCAAGCACAGACGTGTTTTACTCAATCGACTTCGGGCGCATGGTGTTGTAGTACATGCGGTCGCGAGGGCGTGAGTCAGGCAAGCCTAGTAAGCCATGAGCGAGGCCATTCGGGACCGCCACCGAAGCGACGGCGCGTCCTGCAGAGAACGTAGACAGAATGGTGGAGTGTTTGTAGGTGCCCTGCATTCGATTTACTGACCGCATGCTTGCATGCTAAGTCCATTTATTTCAGGTGGCGGGTTTCAATTGTGTCCCAATGAATTTCTTTCTCATATGATTGTTTACCTGCACTATCTTCTATAAATTTGCACAGGTTGCTGAAGCTAATTGTAGTTAATTTCGACAGCATTTTCGCGTTCATGGCATTTCCTTAAAATATGTTTTCTGACCTCTTGAACTTATCTCGGATTCGTTCGTAATCACCTTTTATACGCCCATTTAGTGAACAGTTTTGTCTCCGTATCTGTACGCATTATGCGATTTATTTTATTTCATCTTCTCGTTTCAAGTGATTGGCTGTTGCTTGATATCCCCGGTGTGGTTGCGCTTGATGTGCATGTTGACAAGGTGCCTACCTGTCTATTATCCACTACCTCGTCCATACTGGCTCCAGGAGACAGTTGGGCGTTGCTGGAGGGGACGGGGTGCACAGTCATTGTGCCGTGTTAGGATCAAAGAGTGGTTCCATGCACTCAGTGTGGAGCGGACTACGGTCCAGCCACTGCCTTGTGTGTGCGCTTGATTTCCAAATACAGCGTGCTTGTGTTTGTCTGTGAAGGAGTGTGGGCCGGCTCCGTTGATGAAACCTAGCTTCCATCAATATGCCTCCCGGTCTTATTCCTTCGGGTTTACACTGGATATGGGGTGTGTGGATGGAACTGTGGGTGGTGCGGCGCAAGCCATCCATGGTCCATCTGTAGGCGCAGACGTCGTGTGGCTGGCGACAATGACAGGCAAATCCGGAACCAGATGCCGCCAACCAATTGGGCATGAAACTAGCTGCATAGCTAATGGTTGGAAATGTGCCGCCGCATATTTGACTGCTTTTAATTGTTAGGAATGTAAGAATAAGGCACTGATGTCAGTGGGTTGGATAGCATTTTCCGCATATTCAAGGGACAGTGACTTTAGTTTTGGTGAGTCACATCCGCCACGTCGCAGTCTTACCAAACAAAAATTTGAGGCCTTTTATAGGGAGAACGCTTGCCAGGCGAAAACCCACGAAGTTCTGGAACATTGCTACCGAACTATTTGTTGGAACGGATTAGACCCGAACCACCCAGCTAGCACCACGACGGGATGTGTCTGTCGGTGGTGCATTGTCAACTATCTCACTGAAGTGAAAGATCTGCCGTAGGTGCTGGCTCGTCGACCTGACAGTGGTCTATGTGATGTCTCGTTTGATATCCCATGTGGTGAGACAATTTATCCGCAGAAGTAGAGGAAGCAGGGCAGAGTATACAAGTGTGCAGTACAAACACCTAAAGCGTTTTAAAATATTGGTAGCTCGGGTTGCCTGTTACGGTTTCTCGCAACCCAGCTACAACCAGCTTTCACTGATGATGTCACCTGGGTTGGCAACGAGACGTCCTGAAGGAAGTTGAAAAGCTCGGCGATCAAATAAACAACAAGGGGAGATGCTGTGGAGGCAGTAGTTGGAGTGGAGATAGCGGGGAGGTGGGTGTGTGGAAAAAGTTCTGTGCAAACACCATGTTAAATGTCGTTGACGGGAAAGACACGAGTGACCACAGAGTTCTGGCCGGTTACCTCTAGCTAAAGCGATGCTAAAGTATCTCATCATAATCATCATCATACACGTTAGCTATAGGTAGGGAACACCTCAGCTACTGTGCCGCAATACATAGAAAAAAGGAGAAAAAAGCTATTGGTGCAAGTCGGCTGAGCTACAGGTAACTGATGGGCATGGTTCCGGTAAGCTACCAGCCGGCTACTGTGTATCAAAAAAAATTACTACGCAAAATTATATAAGGTTAAATAATGAGACCGTGGTTGGAGGGGGAGGCTAAGATGGATGGGGTGGGACAAAGAAACTCACAACACGAACGCCACTAAGGTAGGCTCCTTGCCAAATCAGCAAGTGTGTCCAACCAAACGTGTTCATCGTCTTTCGGACCCCAACCAGGGAGCCGAGACGTTCCGACCGAGGCCAGCTGAGAAGTGAGGGCCTTCATTCCTCTGGACCAAGTCATCGCTTGGCGACCCCTCCTCTTCTTCCGTCCACATCCCGGCCCGCAAACAACACACGTCACGGGAGTCCGTGGGTTGGCATGCGTAACACGTGGCGGAACCATCGGAGCCTGGTGCGTGAAATAACGGTGCTGAGCGGTTCAGTTCCTTTTCCTGTGTCGTAAACAAGGCGTCGAACACGCTCGTTGCTCACGCAGTGTTCCCACCAGATGTGACCTAAATTACAAAGGCACGGGTGGTCGAACGTAACTAGCCTCTTCAGGTCCGCTGCTTTAAGCGGCCAGGTTTCACAACCGTACAGCAGGGTCGAACGTACCGCTGCATTGTGCACTCTACCCTTCAGGGCAAGAGTGATGTCGCGCCGCCTCCATAAGTGGCGAAGGTTAGCGAATGCGCCCCGAGCTTTTGCTGTACGGTTCGTGATCTCATCTTCAATCCCACGGGCGCTGATACAACTTCCTATGTAGTTGAATTTTTGAACGACTTCTAGCTGATCCCCACCAAAGACCAGCGAAGGAGGCGGTCCAGACCAATCTTGGAGAAACGCTTTGCACTTCGAGGGTGCGAAGCAAAGCCCGAAGTGACGGACAGCTAGTGCTATTCTGTCCAGTGCCGCTTAACACGTCTGGGAGCTGTCACAGATTAGGGCAATATCATCAGCATACTCTAAGTCAAGAAGTCGTTCTCCTGGAAGTAGCTCTACACCTTCTAAGTCGTGTCCTGAAAACGCGATTTCCATGACTTCGTCAACAGCGAAGTTGAAGAGGAAAGGTGACAGCGAGCGTCCTTGTCTCACGCCGCTGGAGATATTAAAGGGCGACGACAACTTGCCGTAGGCCCTCACTCTGTCCGTGCTACGCGCATATAATGTTCGGATAATATTCACATATTTCTCAGGTACACCTTTCCTGAGTAGACAGTTCCAAAGTGCAAGTCTATCCACCGAATCGAATGCACCTTTGATATCGAGGAACACGACAACGGTGGGACGCCAAGATATGTGACGGTGCTCCAACAACTGACGCAAGGAGAAGACGTGGTCAATGGAGCCACGACCTCGACGAAACCCGGCTTGCTCTTCACGAATCTGGCTTTCACGCGTGCCAGTCAGCCTGTGAAGGATTATGGAGGCAAGCAATTTGGAGGCGATGGAGATCAGAATGATTCCTCTATGGCTGCCGCATTCCGGTCGTGAGCCTCCCTTGAAAAATGGAACTATGACGGAGCGGCTCGAGTCGGTTGGGACAGTTTTCTGCTCCCACAGTTTGACTGGTAACTCGGGTAAATTATCCACAAGAGCAGGTCCCCCGAATATGAAGAGGGCTGGAGGAAGATCATCAGGTCCCGCGGCTTTATTTAACTTCAACAGTCCGATCTCACGTTCGACTTCTAAGCTAGAGGGTGGATCCAAAAGGCAGTCCAGGGAGCGGGGCGATCAGTAGCCGGCGAGAGATCTAACAATTCCGGCCGATTAAATTGCTTTCAAAGTGCTTAGCCCAACGCTCCAAGCGTTTTGACAAGTTGTGGATAGGCTGTCCACTCTCGTCACAAATTGTTTCACTAACACCAGGTCTCCTGCTGCCCGTTTCCCGTATCAGACAGAATAACTTACGATGGTTGCCAAGGGCAGCGACCATTTCCATTTCTGATGCACAATGAGACCACCAGGATTCGCGGTCTCTCTTCAGCCTTGCACGGAGTTTTGACCGGAGCTCTTTGCGAGTTTCATTGTGTTTGCTTCCAACCGGAATATGCCGGCGAGCATCGATAAGTTCCAGAGACTGTGAAGAGACCCAAAGTCCATGTTGGTGATTAGACATACCACATGAGGATTTGCCTGCTGCTAGTAAGGTCTGGTGATTATGAGACCAGTGACCTTCAATTGCATCCAGTGAGCGTTTATCCAACTCGCATGACAGCGTACTTTGATAGGCATTCAGAACAGTTGGCTTCGCTAGTTGGCTGGTGTCAATGCGCTCACAACGTCGCCTTGGGCGTCCGCCAACACGCATCCGCAGGTCAACACATACAAGTGCATGGTCGGTGTCCACATCTGTGCTCCAAATCGAGCAACAGTTCTGGACGCAGCCTCTCCAGCGGTAACTTATCGCAATGTGATCGATTTGCGTCCAAGGCTGCTTCGACGCTGGTGGGCGCCAAGTCACCCTCCGGCGAGTGCTGAGTCGGAAATTAGTGCTCGCAAGAAATAAGCCAGCATCCTCACACAAATGAAGTAACCGCTCACCGTTATCATTACGGGAGCCTACACCATGTTGGCCACCCAAATGCAGCTCATCAGTGGACAATTTTCCAACTTGAGCGTTCAGATCCCCGGCCAGCACTACAGTGTCCGAGCTTCTTCTGTGGCGAAGAAGTTCGTTCAGTTGGCGATAGAAGTCGTCTTTTACCGAGTCATCGCTACAGTTTGTCGGTGCCTGGGCAGCGATAACGAATAGACACCTGTTAGTCCCACGCGACTTCGAAGTTTTGAATGAGCCAGCCAATCGGACCGCACACATCTGGCTACTGATTGGAATCCAATCAACCAGAGCAGCTTCAGCCCGGGGACTCAGGGCAATACCAACACCGGCTTGGCCGGTACTCGAAGCTGCATCGTCACCGGATAGGCGCAATGTGAAAGTGCTGCTAGTGTCAAATGAAGGGGATCGCAGAGGGAGCACAGAGCTCCAGTCTTGCAGGCGGGTCTCCGATAAGCAGCAGGTATTGATCGAGAGGGTCTTTAATATTCAGGCAAATGCTGCCTGTTGACCGATCTGAAGCAATGTGCGAACATTGAGACATGCCAATCTGAAGGAGGATCGAGGGCTCCAAATGGAAGCCGATGAACTGCGCTTGACCGCTTGCTTGGACATGGGCCTGTTGAAAGGGCAGGAATGACACTCCGCGTTCACAAGTGAGTTGAAACTAAAAGACAAGCGCCTATTGAAGCAAGGTGGGGGAGGGCCGAGAATTGGGGGGTTGAAAACAGGAGGGATAATAGTGAAACTGAAACGGGACGATAAGTGTGAAAAAGCGTAAGAGGGGGAATAAGAAGACGGGAAGGCTTGAGCAGTAGCACCCAAACCCCTATCCACCCTGCTCGATGCAGCAGATAGGGGACCGTTGATTATCCTGTGCGGTGGCCAGAGCATCAGAAATTTGTTTGAACAGAGATTCATTGTAATGCGTGGGCAAGATACTGTCAGGTTGCCCAGGCCTAGACAGGAGAACGATTAGGGTTCTCAACCCAAGCCTTTGGTTCAAAAACCTGTCCGCAAGGCAGCGGGTTTGGCACTGGGCTACAAGGAGTCCGTTTTAAGGAATAAGGAGCCACCCTCATTCCAACCCCCAACCTAGAGGACCAGGAGACTGAGTTTGTCTGTCCGCTAACCATTGACCAATCTGGTATGAGTGGCTCTGAAGGTGCAAAAATGCACCACCCAGTATAGCTCAATGGATCACTGAGGCACACAAATCATCGCAACACAGTAAGGTCCAGCCTCATTGCGATGGGCTAAAGTATCTAGGATGAACTAAATAAAAATGCCCTGGTAAAAGTCGCATAATGGGCCAAAAAGAAAGAAACCACAAAGTTTGGCCAACATACCAGACAACAGTGACATTGATGTGCAGATAAGTAGAAGAACATAGCAAAATAAGGCAAAGAATGAGGAAGAGCGTCTGATTCATAAATACAAGCAAATAGACTAGTAATGACAACAAGTAAAGGCTAACTAAACAGATAATTGCTAGTAAATTCGGTAAAGAAAAATGTTCCCATGGGGTAGTAGATACTAACAGGTCAACCGTTTCGCCGGTAAAATAAATTTACGTGTCAGAATCTCGTAATATTATCACAGGAGAACAAAGAAACATGATCTTGACAAGGTAAACGGGTAAAATGGGCGTCAGAAGTCCTAACCATAAGCTTTTATTAAATTCTACAACTGCCAATCAACCAGCAAAACCAAAAAATATTAATCGTTCACAAAAAGATCGCTTCCAAATTACTATCCGCTGGCTTCAATATGCCAGAACCGTACTGGCGTGCTTATACATTCTAACCTGGACTGTTTGAATTAGTTTTGGCAATTTGCTCACAAGACTCTTTGGTTACAACACGTTTGGTCAATCACAAGGAATGACAACGTATTAGATCGTCCCTCCACTTTGGTATCCTAGATGTGAATAACAGTGGACAAACTTCCAGACAGTAATTAAAACATAGGGCCATTCAATTTTACTCTGCCTGCACAAACATCGAAGGAGAGTACAATAATTTATTCTACCAACCATGTGGTGCGATAAACTGAGACATGCTCGCAACGCGAATAAGGTCTATGCTGTGGGATACCATCTTGCTCAAATGAGACACGGAAATTACTGCTGACATTTTTACCTTACTATCATCCACCAGTTAGATACTATCGCTTCAGTTCCATTAAAGAAACACTATAACACTATTGCAAACGTATGCGTTCGCACTCTTGCTAAACAGCAAATCAGAAAACTCATCAGCGTTTGCGAGAAATCCCGTGACTTAACCATACTATATCAGGTCCCTGCTATACGGTAATTTAGTACCTAACCGAGCTGAGGCAATGCTAGGAAGAACATCGAACTCTCGTCGCTTAAAATAAACCGGTGCTTAGAAAACTTTTCAAGGGAAGACGTGGATACCAAAATGCTGGCATCACTTCTATTGCGTTGTCAGCCTCCACGTCAACAGGGAACCTTGTATTCATTAGTGATCTTTTAAACGAGCACATAATACCGACAAAAATGCTTGCAGACGGCGCATTGTGGAAAGCAAAGTTTCCTATAGCAAAAATAAGGAAAATGTTCCGCGCCATAAAGCCGTGCATATGTGCTGGTTCTGATGGCACTACGCCAGCTTTATTGCAACACGGAGACCGAATGTCCCAACAATTTTGTAAAACATATTTACCCGGTCAATAACAGTCAGCACCGTTCCGTCTCACTGGAAACCTGCTGATGTTGTATAAAAATGTTTCGATACGAGTTGCTGGAAATTGGCACTCATTTAGCTATAATTCCATACTTCTAAATGTTATAGAGACGATCATAGACCACGGCCTTCCACTTTCCAACGTCAGGGAACCTAATCAGCCAATGATATAATGGCTTTAGTAAGCAACGTTACTTTCAGTCTTGTGAACCAGACTTCCCAAACCATATCAGAAACCCAACCGAAGTTGGTAAAGCTTAGGATATCTTATTCGTTGACATGAAAATGCCTTTGACCAAGTGCCCCCATGGTAGGCTTTTGACCACTCAAACATGGTATGGCAGTGTCTACCCACTCATCATTGGTTCTCTACACATTTTACTGATAGAACCCAGGCGGTCTAGATAGGTAATCACACATCAGATCTCACACCTGGGACGACTGGTGTCATCCAACGCTCAGTTATGGAGCCTCCTCTGTCTCTAATGTACATAAATGGCATCTCTGACATTTCTGTCTCCGGTGAGCACTTCATGTTTGCGGGCGATATACAAGTTGTGTGCACAATTGATCCCAGGAACTAGGAGTCCGTTATTCGGAAAATACAAGCTGACCTGAATAGACTTGAAGGATGGTGATGCACTTCAGAAATGTGTTTCTCCGTCGAAAAGAGTAAGAACATCTCATACAAATGTGACATAAATGTCCAACCGCCAACATACTTAGATAAACCTTTTGCATGTGACAACTACGTTATAGACTTAGGGCTTTAACGCTCCAAAAGCCTTAGCGTCTCAGAGCATCTAAAATGTACCGTCGATAGATTCGAAAAGAATATGCAATGTTTCTTAAACTCATTACTTTAGTGACTGTCAAACATATGATGTACAGGAAGTAGACATGATTAATGTTAGCGTATTGCTGCATGCTATTCGCTAATGCAAGGCAGTTTGACACTGCAGAACTAGACTATGTTCAGCGTGCTTTCACGAAACAGATCCCGGCTCTACCCAGAGACTGACATTTTCTGAACACTGCAATCTTCTGATGCTAGACGCGATGTGACTGGGTAGGATAAAACTAAATATATCACTACTTTCGAGCTAATGCACTGGTGTATTCATGCACCTGGATAACGCTTCAACCACGACAAAAGGAACGTTAGTTTCTCCGTAATAAAACATACACGTTGACAGTTTCAAAGTCGCGTACCAATTTGTATGCAAACATTTTCCTCATTAGATATGCTCCGGGCAGTAGCATTTATGATCACAAGCCTGCCCTATACTCTAAAAGCGTGGGTTCAAATGCGCGTAGGGATCGGCTATTCTCGTAATATCCTTAACCAAAGTGCGACAGGTGGTGGTTGCGCGACAGAGACCGGTCGATACTGCGTATTGCTGTTGTTTCGCATCATATATGCATCGATCCGAAATTGTCTCTCACTGTCTGTTAGATAATGCCCATCTCCTCACATGTTCCATATATAGATAGATAGTTTTGTCACAGTTCCAAAAGTTTTTGAATTCTTGCAGCCTAATACTGCAGAGACATAGGTCTACTGGAGGGGACCAATTGGCGTATGCTAAACCATTCCCAAACCACTTCTTGGTAGTACTTTAAAATGATGTGCTGATACCACGGAAGTCAAAAGAAAGAAAACAAACCAGATTTTAAAGCCCATTCTTCTAACCTTTCTCACATTCTCTCCTTACCTAGCAACACCAAACTCAAGGCCCCTTGCCAATCTAGCGGCTGTAGAGGGCCGTTAAAGCGAGTTCTTTTCTTTGTACATCAAAAATGTGTTATATATTTTGCTTACTCGGCCACACCGACGTCGAGGCTTACATGGAACTCAACGACGGAGGATAAACCGTGTCCTCTTTTTCAATCATTGGGCCCACTGTTTTATCCTCGTTAACTAGTCATACCTATCACAAGGCCTTCATGTCCGCATAGAAGCCTAGGAGGAAGGTCAACCGGATACACACCCCCTTTAATCCGAAGACTGTTACACCGTACTTTTCAAATTATTTTATAAAGCGCTTGTTTTGATGGCTTTAATTGTCGCTTCCGTCACAGATATGCAAATGCGTGAAACAGAAAAGCGTTAAAAATTTATGAACTAGGCAACTGGTTTCGTGCCTACTTAAACCAGTTTTAGTGTATCGCCAACGCAACGGATCCCGAAGTATAGTTAACAGGCCCAGTGACGATCTGTGGGAATACAGGCCTGCCCATTTCTAATGAAGTACCATCTTGAAGATGATATGAATCAGTTAACATGCATGTCTCCTGTAACTATGGTGTATTCACTGGATGCCGCTGAACACATCATTATAGACTTGTATCATCTTTCCCTACCGATGACACATTAGGTTTTATGCGGATGATTTTATTTGTGAGAGATAAAAGTAAGTAAGAAATAATCGTCAGCTGTACACTGTAACGACACTTCTGTGCCGCGCGTCCACCACCAGTCTTGCGTGGACTGTGTATACCGCGAGGACGCCGGCCCCTACGCGGATTCGAACCAGTGACCTTATAATTGCAAGCCTGGCGTGCAGATCACTCGGCTACCGGCCGACAGCGTTGATCGAATCCGCCTCGTGAAATTCCATTTTACCCCTTTAGGGGTAATGACCTCTAGGTGGAGAAAACCTAGTCTATGTGCTTAAATAACCAACCATTTTCGACACATGTTTAAGATTTGATCAGACCAACCACATGATTTGTGCCTTGAAGTGTAGAAATAAACTAATTACTTGTTATTGTATTTATCGATACATGACGCAGTTTTGCTCTGTCTTAGGGTACCTTCGATTCTAGTCGGAAGTGTAAACTTGGAAATCAAACCTACAGGTGTACTAAAATAACCGTGCATCAATTCTGACATGCTTCGTGCATAATCGAAGTACTACTCCGCGATGAAAACCTGGCATTTTGCTAATACAAGTACATTTACAATTTGCAAACTCACAGAAGCATTGTACTTTCTTGCCTTGGACCTACTAATTGATCTTCTTGGATTTGTTAACCTTACAGCTCCACCAATAGGTGAGGGAAAGAGGGAAACACACAAACTGCATACACCCTACCTTTTAGTCACTCCGTAACACGTTGGACATTTTACTCGGCCATACCAACCTGACAGTTCGTACCCTCATGCCATCTGAAAGGAAAAGCCAACCGGAGCACTTTACCTCTCCCATGTCAACCTTGGCTTTTCCTCTACACGTCCAGGTTAATTCTAAATCATCTGCATGTGAAGACTGAAAGGAAAACCTTTGTGCCAACCTAGTCTATCAGTCACTCCGTAACGCACAATACCTCTTACTTGATCACGTTAGCATTACATCGCGTTTTAGGATTGATTAAGCATTTTCCCTGCCTTAATTCCTCATCCTGTGTGCATAATTCCTTACTTAAATCAGTTAACACAGCTGAGGCTTTGAGGCAACGTAATGATCCACATAGGTGTACTAACTCCAGCTGTCTCCTTTCTACATCAGTCCAGTCCAATTCCTCTAATAATAAGATATTCGCTGCTCGTTCTACCTTATTCTCATATCCTAGCCTTCATGCACCACAGTGCTGTAATTGTCTGATTTTTATAGAGGGCTCCAACGGTTTCTTTCCCTTTCATGAACTCGCGGTCATCACGGTCCCTTGTCATGCACCTCAACGAAAAAATTAAGAATGCCCGTGAACTGGTAGCAAATAACAGCGCGAGCCTCAAGCGAAGATTTTTATCAGTCTTCCTATTGCATCTCTGCATAAAACACAACTATAGACGACTGTGCATGACATGATGTTGGACAATGAACAATGATTTCTCTTGGGTAAAAAGCATGCGTTTGACAAGTCGTGTAGGATGGTTTAAGTAAAAACTAAAATTGAAAGCATCATTGAATAAGTAAATCCTTATTTTAAGCGTCTACCCATTTAAATGCACTACCGCAAAGCGATAGTTTAAAGTGGAAATGGGATGTGCACAAACAAAATAATATAGTGAGCTGTTATAGTTCAGTAAATGCGTGAGAAAGAAAAGGGGAAACGACAACGCTCACTCGTGTGTTGCTTCATGTGACAGATGTGGCATGTTAATTCAGGTTAGATGCATCCAGCCT
Source organism: Dicrocoelium dendriticum (assembly GCA_944474145.2). Lineage (NCBI taxonomy): Eukaryota > Metazoa > Platyhelminthes > Trematoda > Plagiorchiida > Dicrocoeliidae > Dicrocoelium > Dicrocoelium dendriticum. The sequence continues at coordinate 21,355,354 of OX104071.1, forward strand.
ATTCACATTGACACTTCTGCATGTGTGCTCACTGCAACTTTGCGGAGAGCCGTTAAGCACATGGTTAGGTTTGCGTTATTTCGTCCTCCAAGTGGAACTGACTAAATCAAGTAATGCAAGTTGGAAGGCGTTTCGTCAAGGCGTTTTCTGAAAAGCGTTAATGTAGGGGCAAGGATAACGTGTGTCGGAAGGGCATTCCAGGCACGGGACACACGGAGCGAGAAAACGTTTCGTCGACAGTCAAGTCGACTGTAGTGCATAGCCAGTTTGAGCTGATGGCCTCTCAGGTTGGTATTTTGGTTCAGCTGCGACAGATTGCGACATGGGTGAGTTGGGTTCGTCAGTAGTAAGTAAACCAAGATGTCGATTTAAACTACTGTACAATCTCAGGGACTGCAGTCTGTTTTGGGAAGAGTGATGAAACAATCCTCTAACGAGTTTGGTCACTCTACGTTACGGAGCTTCAAGTGCATCGACGTCACGCCGGCGCCAGGCCTGCATCGCATATTCCACGTGAAGCCTCACGTAGGTGTTCAGCATTTGCGGAAAGATAGGTGGCTCAAAATTGCCGAAAGCCCTCGGTAAGAGTTCTAGATGTTGACTAGTTCTTTCTGATGCCTTTTCAGCCTGTCTCGAGCAGCCAAGATCGTACTATACGATCTTCGCAAGGTCCTTTTCTTGGGAAGCACGTTGTAAATGCTGGTCAGCAAGTGATATTCACAGATAAGCTGATGCCATTTGCTCACGACTTTGCACTTCGTCGCGTTGGACTGGAGCCGTTTATCGGATGACCACGCATAAACCCTGTCGAGATCGCTTTGCAATGCTATGTGATCATCCGCTGTCCTGCTATAATTCCAAATTTTGACATCATCTGCAAATAGTGAGAAATCCAACCGCAGTACACTAGCAAAATCGGTAACGAATGTTAGAAACAAACGTGGCCCAAGTACCGATCCTTACGGCATGCCACACTGGATGTCAATTGGGTCGGAAATGGAGCTGCGGACTCTCACATTCAGTTGACCTTGAGTGAGCAGGTTGCCGATCTAACCGAGCACATGATCACCGATTCCATAGCTTCCAAACTTGAGAAGGAGAATGCGGCGGTCAAAATGATCGAACGCTTTCGAGAATTCCAGGTAGACAATGTCGACTCTCACTCTGGCATCGGCTGACTCTGTCCAGCTAGCTCGGGCCAGCAGCAAGTTTGTAGTTGCGGATCGTGTTCGGCGGAAGCCGTGGTGCATTGCATTAGGATGTTGTTACTTTCAAGATATCTCATGAGCGCCTCTAGAATTATATCTTCAATTACTTTGAATAAAACTAGGAAGAGAGTAATTGGACGGTAGTTCGACGACTCCGCACGATTACCAGTTTTGTAAATAGGAGTGACTAGTCCATTTTTCAACATTGTGGGAACCTGCATTTCGTCGAGATAACCTTGAAAGGTTGTTTGTCTAAATTGGACACATCCGTTTGCAGACACGATATCCCGATACTAGGAGAAATATGAATTTACAAATGTTCCATACCCTAATGAGCTGTGTGAGCTAGTGTCGAAGCTAAGCGTTATACCATCTGACTCGATGGTCAAACATATCTAGCTCATAAGAGTTCCTCATGAACATATTGTTTTTCCTTGGCAGGGGTTTCAACAAAGGTGCCAGATAGCTGGTTAGTTCGTGGGAGTAATAGTAGTCCTCTCTGAGAGGTAAGCACATAGTCATATCAAGAGTGTTGGACGCATACGGTGTTATCGTCAGGGGAATGATCAGGGTTAGGCAACGTTTTAAGTGTGCTTGCGTTTCTAACATATGTTATAATCTAAAGACTGTAAAGTACCGGCGCAGTAATATTCCGATGTGCCTGTCTTTGGTGTATGCTGTAACAAATATATCTGGAAATGCGTGCATTTGCCAGTCTTCGTCTTCTTACTGCGCTTTTCAAATATATCTGGGTTTTGTTATGGCCTGAATACCGATGGGCCCGCCCGTTCCTCAATTTGATGTGTCTATTGACGGCCCTTGCACATGTTATGTGGTGTGTGTGTGTGTGTGTGTGTGTGTGGCTCTATACTGGAGAGTGCAACGCAGCCCGATCATGGTTCTTCTGTAGAACACATGCTCCTGTAAACGTAAGGTGTCATCGTTTCAAACAACTCTGGAATTGGACGTTGCGGTTATTAGATCAGTTTCAAATGAGTTTAGTCTATTGTTTCAAATGAATCCAATGACATAGGTGTAAGTAAAAGCCGTACGGCAGCAAGAAATCAGATCAGCCCATAGACCAGTACATAATAAAAATGGTGTAGTCTCAAGTGGATACATCCTTAATATCAAGTGCACGTAATGCACGCAGAAATAAAAACACAAACTCTGAAGTTTCCAATTTCTCTTTACACCAGTAGTTAACATTTACTAGGAAAATATTCACAAATAAAAACTGGTACGTGACCGATGCAAATAACAACAAACGTTACAAAAGTTAAATACAAAACCGGCAAGGAAGTTCATTTAATGTTGAACTGTTTGTTTAGACTTTTCCCACAGTTCCATTTGCTGTCGTCGAATTTTCTCTCTTGCTCTTACAAAAGTGATGATATCCGCATCAACAATCGGATCTCCTGTGAGAGGGATGCGTTCTCCATAGGTGAATCGCGATGGCTGACCAACACCAGGATTTGTATTGCTATACATGAAGGTAGTCTCTTCTCCACTGATTGGTTTGCCTTCCACTTCTTCCTCTAAATAGTTTAACATACAGAAATTAAGCACAGTTTATGCGATAAGGGGATATTTCCTACAATTTCGATCTTAGTTTCAATGGAAAGCAAGCAAAGCATTTGCCAAAACTGCAGAGGAATCTGTCAAAACCGCTGTATAGTGTCACCACATTACCTACTGCATTGGTATCTAGAGTTGCCTTATGACTCAATGAAGGCTTAGCAACATTAGACGAACACGTGCTTGCTTATGGTTGGCTATCTCGTCTGCACCCACGTGGCTCGATGTGTTGCAACAGCTGTTGCTTGTTCACAGTAGTTATATGTCTGTTTACTTAGCTCTAGTTTTGTTTTCAGGGCCACAACACCGTACAACAGCACATGCCATCAAGTGAGCCGGATAATGTTATGTCAGTCGTCAGGTATTCTGACGTGCAAAATATATGCTTACGAGAATCCATTCAAATCAGTTTTCGTTGAACCAAATTTATCCGCGGTACACGAAAGGAAATGTGCACATTTTTTGGTTACGGTACCCACCGTGCTTAAGCAATTTGATGCAACACATCCAAACGTTTGCTAATGTTCAGTTGCTGTGATGTTCGAGGTGGCATCCTCAGTGCACGATCGATGGCAGTCAGGTAGCAAAAGTTGGCAGAAGGCAAACCCAATGATGGATACCATCAGCCGCTATTACGCTCCTTATATAGGCGTGCAGAGCTATTAACTTCGCCTCGTACTGAATGGTGGTTTAGTGTGTTCGTTAGTGGTGTTTGAAGTTGGCTGATTTTCGCCGGTGGGGCATTATGCATCATTAGGCTTATAGTCGGGGGAAGAGGTGGTGATAATGCTTGCTCACTAAGCTCATAAACACTACCCTGGACTCGGTTTGAACAGGCTTAACTGGAAATTTGTATGTCTCACCAGGTCATACAAGCCTGTCCTTATGGACCGCGGCAAATGAACTGACACCGTTTCCTCGACCAGACACCAGTAGGCTGATTTATTTTGCTCTTACCTAGTGTTGGCTCAATCCATGTAAACAAGAACGTACAAGTGATATGTGGAGATACGAAGAGGCATCTAGCTTTTAGTCGTAAGTAGTTACGTAACAAATTATTGACTCGAAGTCGCTACTAGCAGTCGGTACAATGGTAACATGTGAGCTACCAAATGATGCTGGCGTACTAGTTGACAAAGCCACGGAAGCTAAAAGTGATTCCATTTGTCAATATGCGCAGAGTGAAACAAATTGGACTATGGGAATAGAGTAAATAAGCATAGCAGAAATATGTTCAAATCTTCATTGGGAACTGACGTGTCAGTTTCAGTATTCTGCCCACAGGTTCCGCTTAGCTAAAATTTGCGTTGTACTGAATAGAAAGTGAGTGTCTGTAAGCTTTTGTCGAATCGACTAGCTTTGTTTGACAATTTCACCTCGCTTGGTTAATGTGATGTTTCTGGAAAGCGTACGTTCCCATTTTGTATGGGTGTAGAAAAAACGGGTAGATATTGCTACTATAGGCAATGTTAACGGATCAAGTAAATTCTTAGTGTGTAATTGCTAGTTAGCTACAAAAAGTGATCCATAGCACCAAGATTGGAGGCACATGAGGGCACATCAAAACCACATTCTAACGTCTAATCATGGTAACATATTTTAGTGTATAAGTCGATGTTAAATATAATAAGCAGTGTGATATATGGTAGCCCGTTAAATATGATAGGACGTTGAAATGTGATGGTAGGATTATAGTGCCTTTTATTCAGAACTGTCGAAAATTAGTTCTACGCACAATACCCGTAGTGATGCGACTGCAAAAGCTCCCAAGCCTTCGCGTTGTGAAAATAGGCAATTCATAAAAATGTAATTTTTGATGCTTAGTTGTGAACGTTTTAGTAATTCGAGATTATTCGTACAACAGTCAAATATGTGTACTTTAGCATACGAGAGGTCATTTCCAGGTTTGCTTGGCGAGGTACCATTTGACGTCATGTTTTCTCCATGACATCAAGCTGTGGTGTGCACGGGTAATCCCACTGCGGCGCAACGGGCTTTGCCAGCTAGATGGGAAACGCGGTCGATACTGTCAAGAGCAGGCAGGCTGCTCTGTTGTTTACGCGTGCAGATCTCCTTTGTCACAGAACCTGTGTGGGGATGCTGGTTAGACACTGGCTCGTTTGCTTCTTATCCAAACAGCTGATACACAGTTTGCGTGAGTGACCGGAACCCGTTGAAAACGCAGAGTTGTAGTGTTATCGCACTGTCACATGCATGGCTTGTCTCACAATCTTTTCAACAGTAATTTATACTTCTTTCAACATCTAGACAACAAGCTGATGATGTGTCACGCAACGGTCTGTCGCAACCGCTGGTCCAATTTCATGGAACTTGTTCAGTTCGATTTGGGTACTTCAATGCTATTTGGCCCAGTTTCGAACAACGACGTCAGACATTAGCGTACAGAATGTTGTGTTCATAACAATCACAGTAGAGAATGTGATGTATTAAGATGCATCCCTTTTAAACAAGGTAAACTATGGAAATCTCACATTCTGTCTTGGTCCCACTTCTGGACAGAATAACCATGAGACACATTACTTGTTTGTCGAAACTTAAATGTTTTGCGTCCTAAATATAGCTTTATTTGGTGGTGGAATTAGTTAAAGACAATATGATACCAAATAATCAATGTCTTCTCTATACTTACCTTGTTGAGTCGAGTGAGTTTGCTGTTCATCCTCTCGAGCAATCTGATAGAAATAGTAAAACGGCAGGTCCTTTAAAAGCCTATGCCAAATCTGTTCACCACTATATTGGTTTTTCATTTAATCTATACAAGTCCTCACGTGTATCAAGTGGAACACTTTATCCTATGTATTTTGACCTGGCGAATAACGAGGGTTATCAAACCCATAAAATTAACAGCAAAGCGACTACAAAGTTTTTCTTTATGAAGCTATTTCACTAATGCTCGTAGTATTACAGATGTGATTGGTGTATGAAGCGTAAAACATTTGCAAAAGCCAGAAAAACATGGTAATTTCACTAAACTTCTGATTGGAATGCTCAGGAAGGTGCTGCTGTATCGCATTAACTACTTCGGTAATCAAGCCCGGTTATTTTTGGGATACCACTCACAACGGATGTCGTTCAGTGCCAACACCTAAGGGTCGCTGTAGTCCAATGGCAGCGTGTGTCTACCTTACGGATTCTGTAGCTACAGTACAAACATCTAACTGTACCAAGACTTTGACTTACCAGCATGAAAATACGAAGATACATTCTTCAGGACAAGGTTTGGGTTACGAACTTGGTACATTAATCCCAATTGTTAGAACTGCCAAAAGCACTTTCAAGGTCGATGGTAGCGGCTGGGTGCGAAAGTTCGGAGTGGTATTGCGCTACATGCATCGGCTACGTACTTTTACAGGACTGGCCAGTGTCATCGGCGTTAATGGTGAACAAATGGCGATATTACAAACCACTCTGGCTTAAATCTCATTAAGAAATTTTCAGGTGGTTGCTCAGTTAGCCAGTGAGAAAGACGGGGTAACTTTTTATCAAGAGACCACTCACAACAAGGTCTGCGCAGGATTATGCCAAAGTACCAAAGTCTCAAACAGTAGAAGAAATTAACCAATTGTGGTACAGGTTTTCGCTGGAGATCCACTGGATAATTTTGATATTGCGTCCATGTGTGTTATGTCTTATCATGATGTAGGATTAATGCTTCTGTGAAGCGTACTGATCCTAGTACACCGGTTCACAACATTTTTGAGATTGTTACCCACAAAGAGTGTTTACTATTAACAAGTACCCTTAAAAGTTTTGGTTTAATAAGCGAATCACTTATTAAATAACGCACCTCTTTCTTTACATAATGAAACATGGCTACTATTTTTTATTACTTCGATCATTCAAACAAAGAAAAGCCTATTTTGCGCAAATTTTTTATTTATACAAACATTTATTTATTGAAGCTTGAGCACTCAGGGTAGCCCCTTGCTCTGTAAAAAGCAGCGAACGTCTACGTGGAATAACAGCACGTTGAATTTACTTACAAATACCTTGCAAAACGTTTTGAAAATCCCTGCAATCCTTGTAGTACCGCGAATGAGGGACAATTTTCACCATCAAGTTAACTGCCTCCTGCAAAGCAGGTGGAAGGATTGTCGCTGCTAAAGTGTAACGATGTATAATGCAATGGCTATAGGCAGCGTGAGAATCAACTTGTTTGACTAGTGTCTGTAATCCGCCTGGGGCTCCAGCTGTACAGACACCCATAAACTTCGACCATTGAAAATTGTCTAATTCGCAGACTACTAACTAATGATTGGTCACGGATGGCTAGTCAGCGGTGAATAATTAGTTACGTGTTTTGCTACAGATGCCATTGTTATTAATTTTGTTTGGTGATTAGTTGATGACCTAGTATTGATACTTATATTTACCTCCCATAGAATTCCACTTTACCCCGTTAGGGTAATTACCCCCAGGTTAAGAACCACTGTCTTAGTGGGAATAGAAGTAAGCCCAATTTGTGAAAATGCGTGAATGGAATACTTCGACAGTAATGCGACAACGATCGCTATGACAAAAGAGGTCGCAATCTAACACATTAAGAAGGAGAAGAGTAAGCCACAAGCGTGCATCCGGTAAACCCCAAAGTTAGTGCATGAATTATCACAAGCAAATAGAACAAAGATTGCATGGAAACAACGAAAGGGTTACTCAGTGTTTAAAGCGCATTTGAGTGACGCTTAAAAATGAGGCCCCTTTGCGTAGGAGCCGTTGAGGGTGCAACGTGCAGAATTAGGTTGTTACAAAAAGCAGGCACATGGTTGGGGGATCTCACCAAGCTACATTCATCGTTCCTTTTCACCCAGAGTAAAGCTAACCAAATGTATAATGAAATCGCTATTGGTAATCTATGTTACCTCTCTGTCTCACGTTTAGGAAACGAAATTTAGCAATCAGCCGTTGTTCAACGTCACGTTTATTGGAGATATCCACTGCGGTCAAGTTTCCTATAGTGGTCAACAATTGCATTCTGGCGTTCAATGTTCGTCATTTATTGTTGGTAACAAACAGGCAGCTCATGCCAATAAATGCATCGGCGGACTACACGATGCACTTGCCAAGTACTTAGGGCCTGTATGGGGGTGAAGCCAGACAACGTTTTGTCGCACCACTTCAGTTGGTTTATGCACTGCTGGCGTGTTCGTAAAGTTTAGCGTTGAATGCTATGCTCGATTCAGAGGAGTTCAATGCGAAGGTTAACAAGGTACCCATTCATCCAAAGTGATCACCTGTAGTTGGGCGCTGGAGAAGAAAGGGCGCACGATCTTCCCGACATTAAGTGCAAAATCGGTTCTTTCATGGCACAGGCACGCTGTAGTATTCTGTCAAAGCTGTAAATCACATTGAGCCACTTCTAATATACAACTAGTTGACAGTGATTATATGACAGTTTAAAACTGAAACAGGTGGTAAATAATCGCAAAGGTAACTCTGATACCTAGCCAGAAATTTGGCTGGACCCATAAAATGCAGCATTAAATAGCAAACAGTAGTCATTCACGGAAATCAGACGCTAGCACACATTGCCCAATAGCTTAATTCCTTAGTCTGTAAGATAAAGGCTATGGGTTCGCATGCAGCAGGATCGAGCAGACACACTCTGCTGATGAGCCTGTATAGGACACGATCACTGCCTAATGACTTTCGCTGTGTGGTGCCTGTCTGTCCAAGTCTGGCTGTGAGGAACCATCTTAAAGACACCAAACTCCCTTGGTACTTTTCAAAGTTAGTTGGATGAAGTACCTGCCCTCCATTGTGTATTAAGTATTCCATCACCCCAGGATGGGTTGCATGCTAGTTTGACTATCGGTACTCTCTTATATGATTTGACACAGCATATTCGTAGTGCTTTCTAATTCAGTGCACTGTATTTGAAAAAATGCGAACTTCTTAGTATCCACATGTGACTTTGATACACGACCAATTTAACCCTGATAATTGGTGCTACAAGGATTTGTTTTCGGATCGAATTTCGCTGGTAGGAAACGTATGCAAGCATACTGTCATGCTCGTAGGAAAATGCAAAAGCTCAGTACCTGACCCCAGTTATTAGCACTTTGACCTGTTGCTGGATGTACATGAAGTTATTCTGTCTTGTCAAAGTCGACGCTGTTCACTGCCTACATCAAAAATGAAAGTGGCAAGAAGTAGTTGCGATTGGTGATTAAACAAACTGTCATAGGATATTGCAACTTCAGATGAATGTCACTAATTAACAATCTAATCTGACTCTATGCTTTTCCCATCGGTCAGATACTTTATTAGTCGGGAATGGGGTTTGGGCGAAGCGACCAGACACCATTCCCAGAAATGAATACAACTCGCGAAGGAAGAAAATCGTTTGATCCAGCATACTTACTGCATCTCTGACGGGCGACGTGATCGAGCTTGTGTTGGTGGTGCTGGGAGCTTGAGACTTTGTGTGATCCCTACATCGACGTTCCCACCACTCATCGAAAGCCTTCACTAGTTTTACTTTGGCATTCTCCAACACGTGTTGTAGATGTTCTATTCTCGGCCTTAGCTCCTTCAAGGTGAGGTAAGCTGCGCTATATTCGCTTCGCTTTGACTCCAGAGCTCGACGTACTTCTTCCGATTCCTTGTCATCTGGGGTCACATCCATGCTTTCCACTTCCCGACCATGTTGGATGAGAGTATTCAACCTTGACGCCAGACGATCTTGAAAATAGAACAGGTTGGAAGGTGTTGGTGCTTTAGTTACTGACTTGATTTTAATGATCACTGCGATGTTTCGCATTCCAGTGACTTGATAATGAGAACAACATCTGCGCTTGACACAAGGATAAGTAGGCCGTAGCTAATGGATCATTAACAGAGAGTGTAACATACTGATTGGTCGAGATCTACTGCAGAACCAAAGCATACTTACTCGCTTCCTCTCGAGCTTGTAGCATCCTCTTGCCCCACAACTTTGCATCAGCATACAACGTTCGTAGTTCTTCCTTTTGTTCATCAATACGCTCCCGAAAACGATATTCTTTTTTGAAATGTTCAAAAGCTTCTGCACGTCCAACGGAAAGCGAACCCACTATGCACAGATTTAAAAGTGAAGTAATCTCTGTTTCAGTAGGTGGATGCAATACATTTCTAGGTAAGTGTATGAGACCTGTGCAACCACCGTTTCATTTCGCCTAAAAGCTTCGTATCAATTCGTGGATTCCAGACTAAGTAAGTATCTCGTTGGTTGCAGTCAAATAGAGTCCGTAATGTGACATGACATCTGCAGTATGCTACGAACTGAACACATAGACTGATAAAATTTCTGAGTCAAATTAAATGCGAAGCGTGGTTAGAGATGACTATACAACATGATACTCAATGTGCACATATGAAACTTCTAACCACTGGACAGTACCGCAAAAGCGATAACTACTATCATGGGGGCCAAAGTTCTGTACCCAGGTTGCGACCTGTAAATTTCCGAATACCTTGCATCCATTCTGATGATTATTAGTGAAGTTGTATTGATCTACCGACATCGTCACGCTGATCAAAATCCAACTTGGCGGGCCAGAAACCGCGAACCGGATAAATGGGACCTTTGACTTGGGTGTTTGCTAACAAAACAAAGTGTTTCCGGAAACGGAAATGTTTACCATTAAGTAAGTAGTTCATCGTATTTAAACTCGGTCAGGCAGCTATCACACGCCCGGGAAAGCACGGTACGGCCGTTTCATCCTTTTCAGCACCAACAGCAGTGCGCATTCCATCTGACTCCTGTGGGGTTAGAACCCACTAATTCTTAATTATTTACATTGTCCACACGGAAACAAACAGCTGGATCACTCCTTTTAACTTATCAATATGGATTTGACTGTGTGTATGTAGGTACCTACGCCAATACCTGTAGTCACCAGGCTGTGATGTAAGCAAACATGAGAATGCCAGACAACTGCCACATTGACTCTAGAATTAATTCTCCCAAGGGTGTTACTAGTACTTAGGAATTACTGTTCATATCTAACAGCCCATCCTTGTTACTGTTGCCTAATTCTTAGTAGCTCCCACAGACCGGTTTCAAATTTGTGTGTTGTTTTCTTTCTTTCTTCAAGTCAGAATCAAGACGCGAATCATTGCGGACAGACTCCGGAAACTTTGAAAAGATCTGAATCGAAATGGAGCTGCTCCCTATTATTGCAAGCACATAGTTTAGAGACAAGAACATGAATTAGTTTGAATACTTACGGAATTGAAATACCGGACTTGACCTGGCGCAACCCATGCGATATGCCCATGGGGTTCATGGAACATAAATGCCAGAATTGAAGCTGGTGGTTTTGTGGCAGTTTGGATGACTAAAGCCTGTACGACGACAGCATCGGACCAGAAGCTGAGCTTGAACCACTTCAGTGCCTAAACGGAGGCAGGTTGTTCTCCAAGTAATCGGTTATCTGGCTTAAGCACACTGCGTTTTGGGTTGCCGCTAGTGACCATCTTTGAGTATGGATCAGCTGGTAATGTCTTTGAGAAATGCACACCATCATGCTTGATGTATGAAATCCATACGACTAGACTTAAGCAGACAGTGACCAAAATCCAACAAAGCATCTGAACTGATCAGCCACACTCAGTTCTTCGGTCACCCAATGAGATTAAACCGTGATCCAACGCGTTGAAGTCAGAAGGTCTAGCTGTTGTGTCACGGCGGCTTCTAACAACTGCCTGATTAAGCAACTGGCCATGATATAGCGTGTCGCAAGGCGCCGTTGTCAAAATAAACTTGGTCGCGATTGGTACGATGTACACTATTTAAATCCACTTCTGATCATGAATTGCTGGACCACTTCATTTGTGAGCCGGAGTTGATAGAGCCCTGGATCATTGTGCGAAACCTAGAAGTCACTTCTCCGAATGTGTCCCATCAGTAGAGATTAGTAGGGAGGGATTTTGTATAAGGTTTGTCGAAAGACCCGGCTCATGCGTACAACCGACGAGTCCCAATAGAATGAAACGATCATTTAGTGTTCCACTGAATGTGTTTCATTGCTGTTCGCAACTGACCCAGCCCATTTCAACACAGAGGGTCAAAACAGAGCGCCGGCATTCGACGCTCTTGTAATCCACACCTTTTTGCGAATTGAATTGCTAGTGCACCTCAGCTATACGAGTTAAGACTCCCATCCGTTGAAGAGATAGCAAGAGCTGCGAGTCTGAATGGTGTGTAATCTGTTCGTGTTGGCTACAGACTGGTGGAAGGCTTATAGAAGCACAAAGAATGGCGAAGGGATGCGTTGTGTCGCTGAGTAGGTTCATTTCAGCTAGAATCAGTCAGCTCTCCTCTAGACATCTGGAGAATAGCTAGACTGCGGTTTTGCCCTACCAAGACTCAACAGCAGTGCGTCTCCATCGAATTCCGGGGCTTCTGGAAACATGGCTTTAAGCTTAAGGGTTAGGAACTGAAGCCAAAGAGCCACGGGTGACACCAGCAGAGCAGCACGACTGATTCATAGCTATCATGTGTCACGGTTAATCGTTTAATGTAATGTACGTTTTGAGCTAAGACTTCTCAGCAGCATTCGGCGGACACGTACTGCCGACACCACTCCCAACTGGAGGAGATTGCAGCCTAACACTTTTCAGATGTGTCTTTGCCATCTGAATGAATCTGACCGCAGCGAAAGTTGAGAAAGCCAAATGTCATCTGGACCTCAGAGATTCAAAATGTCTCGCTAGCGATCAAAAGCAGCTTTTAATGAAGTGCAACATAAGTTGATCATTACATAAAGCTTCCGCGCTATCTCAACTTTGCATGAGCTGGTTCACAGCAAAGTGTCTTGTATCACCTACTTACTTTTACTGGCCCTGTTTCCGTAGGTCGCGTCGAAATCATTGCATCCGTTTGTCCTGTGCAATCGTGGCCAACTTGCTAAGGTTCCGTCCACCCGAACTAGAACATGTTCTCATAGTTGACGTACATAGGGGGAGAACTAGGCCCTAAGCATTTTTTGATGGTTGTTTAGGGTTACTCACTTTCGGTAGGACTGAAATCCATGCGAGGCCTATCAAGGGCTGGGTATGATTAATAACGAACCCCAGGCAGCTTGTGACCTCTTGAACAGAGCACCATCAGAGCAGAAATATAATTTGATAATAAACCTTACGAATAACTAAGCTTTACATATATAACAGAACTGAAGTCACGATGCGAAACGTGCTTGTCGATCTCCCCTATACATGCGTCTGCACAAGCAATTGGCGGTAGCAGTATACTCAGCCGATGAATATACTCCCGTGGACCGGATCCCATGGATACTGGGACATTTAAAAGATCTACTAGAATGACAAGTTAAATGAGTGTGACTGGCGTAGGGCACTATGCTGACCAGCATGTATCACATGGCATTCAAAGGCAAGGGGGAAGATCGCGCAAGTTGCAAGTGGTCCTTGATCAGTTGTTAGCCGATGAGAGGCCAGTGTACAACTTTGTCTTGCTAGTCGACGCCTCCTCAAGCATTCGCATTACATGCCATTTACAAGACAGATTCGCACCTATTCAATGCAGCGTCAATGTGTAACTGGAAGGTGGTCCATCGTTTACTATGTACATGGCATTTTAGTTTGAATATAGCGCCTCCGAAGAAACCAATAGATAACATACCATCGAGATGTTTGGATTATGCTTGACTGAATCGAAGCCTAGATAATAGTGGGAACGCTGGAAATTTAGCAAGCTGTCTACGCTGAAGCAGTAGTATTAGCTGTTGTGTCGGGCTCCTCGAATGCTTCCACGTACTAGCGCGATAGTGAGAACATGACCAATCAAGAACAAGGATTCAGGTATTTTGTACATATGGAAACGACTTCGTTATATTGTATGATGCACAAACATGAAAGACTACCAAAGGGTGTTAAAGGTGTGAACAGCAAAAGCCAATAACAAATGAACAAACAATGAACCAATCAGGTATGCACGATGAACGGAAAGTGAGTGTTAACCTCAGAGTAGGGCTTTAATCAGAGAGCAAAAGCAGCTATCCTAAACAGAGAATAGGGATAGCGAAATGATACGTCAAAACAAATGTCAGTGAACCACCAAAGCAAAACGAAGGTCTGCAGTCATGTAGGATTACATAAGCTTACTTGTATTTCTATTGCTTCTCTAACAACATCTTTCCAAGACACTGCTTTATCTTGGTGCATTTATTTTGGGTTAGCTATCTTGAGTTATGAGTCTGTCAGGAAAGGCAGGTGACTGGTTGCCGCCCACTTATTAATGTAATATGAATAAGAGAAGTGTGAGTTAACGAACCGTCCTCTTATGTGCTTTGTTGTGACTTGCAACACCGTTGTTTTCTCAAGCCGAAATATCCTCAAGAAGCATGTAAACAAAACAGGTGTGGCCAGTGTTCGTTTAAACTCTCTACAGTGGCTTTGCGTGGATATCCCGGAATGAGAAGGAAATGTCGCTAGACAGAGGCTGCATTAGAACGCGTAAGTGACTATTGACGCTTTGTTTTCTTTTGAGCTTCTTGGCATGCAGCGCTGTGGAGTTACATAGCTCATTGCCCACCCAGAGCAAGTGGGTGCAATCTGCCTCCGAAACAAACGGGGGGCTCCATCCCAAGCATTACCAGCGTAAACTATTGACCCAAATGGGACATGTTTGGTCTACACTCTTGGAGAATACCATCTAAGACCTTCTCAGTGTTGTGTTTGCGTCGCAACTACACCGGATGACTGTGCCAGCGTTGATGCTTGGTGTACGAAAAGAAGAATAACTTGGGACTACTATTCGTGAACCTAATTTTCTGCATAGTGTATCGGGGCCCAATATTCCAAGAGTCTTTTCTAGGAGCCCACTATTAACAGATCTACTAATGCATAAGGCCAGGAGAGTAATAAAACAGGGCAGCAAAGGGCGAGTTGAAGCCATGAGAAGTAAAACATAGATGGTAACTTAGCCCAACATTGCAATCCATGGCTTTATTTGTGTTTGTTTAATAAAGAAAGAAAAAAGGTGTCAGCTATACACGGTAACGGCGCTTCGCTGCTGTGCAGCCACTACCAATAGCGCGTGGGATGAGTGTACCGCAAGGACGCCCGCCCCTACGCGGTTACGAACCCGTGGTCTTATGACTGCAAACCAGGAGTATAGACCACTCCGCCACCGACCGACAGAATGACTTTAATGGTAGTTCCACCCCTCTCCCATGATACAACCATCAAGCAGTGCATATTTTGATCAAACTACAGTTTCGCGAAGCAGCAACACAGGCAAATTTATCAACGCACTGACACTGTGACTGGAAAGCTCAATAAACAAAATGTGATCAGTAGTCTGCTTCATTTTGAGTAGCGAAGATTACTATCGTAGTTATTCCATGGCAGGACACTGTGCCAGCACGTTGCTGCCACGCGTCCACCACCTGCTTCGCGTCGGACAGGGATACGGAGAAGTCACTTATACCAGCGCAAATTCGAAAAATAGACCAATGGATTACAGAGTAGACGCGTAGCCTTTTCCTCCACCAGCCGAAGACAAGGAAAGTAACTGCAGTTGAGCGAAATGCTAGAAACGGATCAGTTGAAACACCGAAGGCGAAAGTGAAACAGGTTACTTCCTGTGAAACACTCGAGTTTGCTAGTGCATTCCCATGGTAAGCAATTGCGGTGGTCGCTGGCTAATAAGTTTACCGTAAATCGTGCACCAATGCTGTATTGACCTTTGATTCGTGGGTTCGTTTTAGCCTACAGAAAAATTTTGTCTGGAAGGGGTTTGTTCGAGAGTAAGTCGACTGTAATCTCTTTTGGACGTTTTCCTGTCCAGACGGTAGGGGTTTTATACATCACTTCCTGAAATGACACGCACTGAAATAGCTTGGTCCGTGCTAAGTATTTTAGACAATAACAGATACAATGTGAGCATTAAATAAGAATCAGTTCATTGCTCCACTTTTAACGAAGTGTGGTATTGAAAGCTGCGCAACGTTGCTGAGTAACGTTCCGAGTGAAAATCACTCAGGCAAGAATGATAAAACATGCGGTACGCACTTGAAATGTCGACAGCTACACAGAGTCCAGGTTAGCAGGCCACACAAAAACAACGAACCACCCCTGTCAGCCCCAACCACTTGCACTGGGAACAAGCAGAAAGTGAGCATGAGTTGTGACCTGTTAAACCAATCAGAACGAATGAATTGGACAGACAAACGCCAAGTTGATCAAAAGCGGCAGTTGTCCACATCAGAGACAGTGGCCCAACTATGCGGTTTCCCTGATTGGTTGGCAACGCCGATCGGCTTTTGGTCTCAGAGTCTACCTATTAGTTCATTCTCATGATAACAGATCTGTCGCTGACCCTTTGTACTCACATCCACCATCCCGTACACAACGCCTTAAAGTAAAAATGAAACAGTGTCCATCTGAGTCTTTTACATAAGACGTACTAGAAAGTTGGCATAAGAAACCCAATCCAATGCGGCTGAGCAGTTTCAGACAGTGGTCTGTTTGAGTTACAATAGGTCGATACGGCTTCCTTGATTTGGGCAATAGCGAAGCCTTCTATGCCCACGCAACACATGAATCTACTTACTCCATTATTTGACTGCCGTTTTTCTTCCTTTCTTATTACCAACGCGTTGTGACACTGACAATTGTTTCTTGGTCAAGCGCACCATATATGGTTAGCGGCATGCGGTTTCGGATTTGCCTGTCACTGTGGCCAGCCACAGCACGCCTACGCCTACAGAGGGACCATGGGTGACTTGCGCAGCACCACCCACAGCTCCAACCACACACCCCATATCCAGTGTAAACCCGAAGAAATAAGACCGGGAGGCATGTGGATGGGAGCCACGTTTTATCAACGGAGCCGGCCCACACTCCTTCACAGGCAAACACAAGCACACTGTATTTGGGGAATCAAGCGCACACAATTCTGTGGCTTCACCGTAGTCCGCTCGACACTGAGTGCATGGAACCACTCATTGATCCTAACACAGCCACAAGGGCCGTGCAACCCGGCCCCTCCAGCAACGACCAATTGTCTACTGGAGCCAGTATAGACGAGGTAGTGGGTAATAGACATGTGGGCACCTTGTCAACATGCACATCAAGTGCAGCCACACCGGGGATATGAAGTAACAGCCAATCACTTGTAACGAGAATATGATATAAAATAAATCGAATAGGGCATACAGCTACGGTGGCATAACTCTTCGCTAAATTAGCCTATGAAATAAGTTAGTTAGCAACGAATCCGCGATAAGTAAAAAATGTCCACAGGTTACTTAAAAATGTTACAAACGCAACAAAGTTATCGAAAGTAAGCTCAATCAGCATAAGCAAAGTGGCCAGTTAATAGAAGACTATTCAGGTAGGCAGAACAAACCAAATAAAGTGGACTGAAATTTGTCCAGCTTAAAAAGACTAGTTTAAGTGTCAATTGGCTTAGCCCAACTGCGGCGAAGAAACATCATGAATGGAATATCAGCCTCCGCATAGGGCACCATATATATATATATATATATATATATATATATACAGAGAGAGAGAGAGAGAGAGAGAGAGAGATAGAGAGAGAGAAGCGAGAGGGCTTATGGTCCGCTGATGCTCGGGGTGGCTAGATCCTGACAGACGGTCTACCCACTCTAGCTACTTTTGTGCCAAGGGCCCATGCCTTGGACGCCTACTTGTGGCGACCGCTGGGTGGGAGTTGGGTTACGCTCTCCTCCCTGCTAAGATCCAGGACACCAATCCACATGAGACAGTGAACTGACCATGTGCCAGACCAGCTGCCTTTCGTGTGTACATTTAATCGTAGGCTTTGGATGAGGACACGAGTCGTTCTTCCGTCAGGTGTGGGCGCCCTGACAGTATCCTAGTCCATCCTCTTCGGAGGTTAGGAAGTAGCCGATGGCCCACTTCCCGTCAAACCTATCCATGGGAGACAACATTCCTACAGGTTAGAAGCTCACAGCACGATTGGCGTACAGCACGAGCGCCGCGCATCGTCTGACGGTGGGAGCGCACCTCCAGGTGTGCAATGGTTTGCTACTGCTCGCTTCAAGCCAGGCAGCCCCAGGTCAAATTGGTGCAAACCCGCCAAAACCCTCCTGCGTCTGGCCGTGGACGCAGGTACGTTATTTACTCCGATCGCAAAACATAGATGAATCGTACCAGTACCTCGAAAGCTGCGTGTGATGGCCGTCAAGCAGATCCCAATTTAACTCTGCAATCACATTCCCGAGCTGGATCTGCTCCCCACTGCTTTGTGGCTCCGGCTATTGAGCCAAAGGCTCCGGGTGGCGTCCCTCAAGCAAACCTCCGAAGCACAACCGCCACCTCGAGTGCGATTAAACACCAATGCGCGCAAAGCACTCAGCATCGGGTTCAGGAATGTGCGCACGCTACTGGACCAGAACTCCAGTGAGCGCCCCGAGCGACGCACTGCACTCGTCGCGATGGAACTGGTGCGTTACAACAGCCCTAGTGCGACGCTCAGTCAGACTAGACTCGCTGGGCAAGGTAAGTTGCATAAAGCATGTGCTGGCTACACGTTCTAATGGGTGGGCAACGCCGCCTCAGCACCAGGTTACCATGGTTATTGATAGGCTAAATGGCCAGCTGGTGGGTGCACCAACAGGCATCAGCGCGCGACTGATGACCGGTAGCTTCCAGCTCGGAAGAGGTAAGTTTGTCACCTTTATAAGCACGTACCCTGCGTTATCCTCATAACACACGTGAACACTTCTACACTCAGCTATCCTCCATTATACGGTCTGTGCCAAGGAGCAACCAACCATTTCTGCTGCGTGATTTCAACGTGCGGGTTGAGCCTGACGCATCGATGTGGAGAGATGTCATCGGTCCGTATGGAATTGGTTCAGCGATTGCGATCGGATACAGGCTGCTCTCACTGTGTGCGACTCACGGCCTGACGATCACGAACACCCGGTTTGTGCTGAGTGCGAGTGATATAGCAACTTGGACGCACCCACGGTGTCGTCACGCTCACCTGCTCGTACGTCAGCGTCACATGTGTGCAGTGCGCATGACACGTGTACTGCATGCACCTGAGTGTGGCACTGACCGCAAATTGGTGCGGACAAAACTGTACATATATTTTTGCAAATCTACGTATTGCGCTCCCGCCGTGAATCGGAGGCGTAAATTTAACATTCTCTCCCTCGGTACTGTGGCGAAACGTATTGAGCTGGAGAAGGCGATGGCTGCACGCCTGTGTGATGTGGAATGCATAGCCACAGTGGGCGATCTGTGGCACCACATTCACGACCAGGTGACAGCTGCTGCCGAGGAGACCATCCGGCGCGCAAACTCTAAGCGGCCTGATTGGTTTGATGAGAACCATGCGACGATTGGCGCATTGGTGTGTGAGAAGAATGAATCCTTTACTGCACATGTCGCAGACCTCAGTGACTTGGGGAAGAAGATTCAGTATCGCAACATTCGACGGCTACTGACCCGAGAGCTCCGTCGCATTAAAAATGCATGGTGGACGGAGAAGACAAAGCAGTTGGAATGCTACGCCGAACGCCGGCAGCACAAGGAAATCTTTGACTCCATAAAGGCGTTGTATGGACCGAGATTGGAGCCGCTGAGGACAATGATTGATGGTAGCTCAGACGCTACCTGCACACAGACTGCAGACATAATGCAGATCTGGCGAAAACACTTTGACTGTCTCTTGAACAGCCGTTCAGAGATCTACTGGCTTACTTTGAACGACCTTAAGCAGTACGATGTGAAGGCGAGTCTGAAAAACACACCGACACTGGATGAGACGCAGAGATCACTTGCTCAGCTGCGTGTGTTGATAGAGAGACCGAATTTGGCCGCTGTCGAAGCCAAAGCACTGGTCATGTAGTGTAACTTATCCGCGTTGTGTGCAAACGACACACAGTCGTCAGCGAACAGCACCAGATGGATAGCTATCTGACAGACTAGGGTTCTCGCACCGAAACGACGGATGTTCAGGAAACCACCATCAATACGATGCTACACACGTGCACCGTAAGCACAAGCCGCATCAACCGCATACGACATCATGGCATGTAGATAAATATTAAACAGGGCAGGGGCTAAGACACAGCCTTGCTTTACACCAGAGATAACTGCAAAGTCATCCGAGGTCAGTCCACTCAGCTGTACTCTCGCCCGTATACCACAGTGTATACATTCAACAAAAACTTACATTCTTACGTGGACAACCAAGCCTAGCGAACACCAGCCACATCGCCTCGCAGTTCAGCGTATCAAATGCCTTGGTGAAATCAACAAAAAGCGAGTACAACGGCTGGAGTCATTCACTGCAATTTTCCTGCAACTGTCGAATCGCAAACAACATATCGATGGTGCTGCGACCCGTACGGAATACCCATTGCTTTTCCGCCTCATTCGGTTCCACAACCAGACTGACGAAGCGGTAGAGCAGGATTCGGGCAATAACCTTGCTCACACGAATCAACAAGTTGATGCCAAGATAATTCGTGCAACATTTCTTGCTTCCTTTGCCCTTGTATAATGGTAACCCAATGAAAATGGAACAAGGAATTTATACGGGTCAAGAGGCGTTGCTTTACAAGTCCCGTTGGACAGTTGGTGGGGATATCTAAATAACAATGATGATAATAATGGTAGTAAAACCGTTAGTCCTTCAAATTTGAAAATAAGAACTTATCGTTTGCTCTTCCGTAGTCTTGCGATTCGCTTAGATTCACAGCACCCACAGTTCACATCAAATAATTCCATGGCAAACTCCACGTGTAGGATGGAGACTTAGTGCTAAGTGACAAAATGTAAGTGGATGAGTGCATCATCCAACCGTCTTTTAAATACTGTTAGTGTCAGTGCAGAGATGACGGATTTTGGGTGGGCATTCCACGGGTGACAGACACGAATGGAAAAGAAATTTTGCGACACTCTAGGCGGCTATACTGTACAGTGAGTTTCCATGAGTGGCCCCTCAAGGTTGTATTGGTGCTGAGTCGCATTAAAGGGCGGTACACATGATGTGGGTCTCGCAGAATCAAGTATGCCATAAGCAGGTCGCCTCGTAGTCTGCGATAGCTTCAACTGAATAACACCAATTTTTGCAGCCTCTCCTGGTATGAAGGCTTGCGCATTCCAATTACGTTCTTAGATGCCCGACATTGAGGCTGTTCTAGTGCATTAAGGTTGTGTTTCAGCCATGGATGCCAGGCTTGAATTGCGTATTCGACATTGGGGCATCATTCAACTCAGGTGACATCTCCCCCTCAATCCCCACGTGTTGTATCAACTGGTGCAGCGCAGTCACCAACGCAGGTCCGCCGTGTTTCAAAACTTCAGGCGGGATCCCATCGACACCGACACACTTGGTGTTTCGTAGCTGAGCAAGTGTCCTCTGCATCTCATCCTATGTCGGCATGTCTACGAAACTGTACTTCCCACCGTGCTGCTTCAGGCCGTTCCAAGTAGGCCAGTCAATCTCTGAACGGTTGTTCAAGAGACAGTCAAAGATATTTCTTGCCAGATCTGCATTATGTCCGCAGATCTAGGCAACAAATAACATGCATATGTTGGGATAACTTGAAGCGGTCCCGTTCAAACAGCCTGACGCTACTCTGTGTACGCAGAAGGACGCATTCACCACACTGGCTCTACCCTGATAGTAATCCAGTGGAAAGAGCTGACAAGAACATGTGTGCGCCCATTTGTGAATTCGTTTTCTCAAATGTATTAGCTCTTTATTAGGCTACAAATTTGCCCTTGTTCTGTAGTTAACACTTGATAAAATGCAGCGAAATTGACCCGAAATTAAATCGTGCGGTACTTTGGTGTTTTTGTTTTTTCTAAATCTGCTTATCTAGGTGATGGGGCGATAGCTTTGCTAGGGGTCCCGATCCCACTTCGCTATGCAGCGGATGGGATAAAGTCAAATGTCTTCTACCTAGAGCTTAGCAGGCAATTCAGTGATTACTCATAACCTGTATGACATTCACGCCTAGCGATTGATGCTGCTTGCACACAATGAAAACCTCATTCCACATACGAATAATTTTGCCACTGGGTAGAAAATAACAGATATACAAAGAGGTGGAATAGAAAGCCGCCTACTTTTGTTGATCTGAAATGAAAAGCAGCTTACACAGACGTTCTTTCGCTTCTTCTTCCAGCCATTCCGTTACCCGATCGGCTGCCTGTTTGGTTTGTAGCGCTAACAAGTTATTCCTCCCATCGATTTCTCCATTGTGATCTGCGTGAACATGATTATTTGTCTTGTGTAGGCTGTTTTCATCCGGACAATTTGCCGGGGCACCATGCTTTGCTTTTTCCTTTTTGAGTAGATCCACCAAAACATCTTTACTTCGGTCAAGGAAAATCAGACTAAAATGGCAGTGGTTGCCTACATGTTCAAGTACGACAGCAGCCCATATTTGGACCAATAACGATCATCCAACGGCGTTCAACGGAGGATGTTTGTTTCTGTATCATTTAATGGAGGGTGTTGAGTATGTCTACAAAGATAAGAGTTTCGAATATTGAGGACAGCTGCTACTAGAACGGGTTATCCTAAAACCCCCATTTCCGTTCAAATATGATACATGCTAGAAAGTTACAACGTAGAAAATCGCAAAATCTCAAGTGCAGGATGATCTAACTTTCTCATTGCATAGGTGTTTCCTGTAGAAGACGCTTCTCCTACGGTATCTTCCGGTTCAATGGGAGTGTTCTGTATTGTGTTGGCCCCACGACTGCTTCCGCCCACTAACGGTTGTGAGAACACAAACGGCAATCAGTGCACAATACAATGTTACTCGCCGCACGCCAAACCAGCCGCCGAGGGTCCATGAGTATGTATCGACCGAACACTTCGAATCAGGGCACATGCAGAGTCTATGCAGAAAAGGCTGACATTCGGTCAAGCAAGACTGGTCAGTTCAAAGGCAAAGTATCGATACGGTGCCTCACGAAGCAGCGAATTACACAAACTAAGAGAAAAGCTAATAAGTGTAAGATGTAGTGTTCATGCAAGTTAATCGCATATGTGAGGCACCAGAAACAGGTGTGCGAGGAACCGTAAAAGAGGGCGGGAGGAATAGGGATGAGTGAGATAAACTCATAAAACAACGGAGAGTGGTGGAGCTTTCTTACCCGCGTTATAACACCTCACTGCCTTTGCAAAGAAAACAAATTCAAGTTCACGTTGGGTCAACATAGCTCTACCGACGTGGATGCAATCCCCCTGGGTCCACCGGGATCCGTGACCAGGGTGGCGCGCGCTTCGGCCAAAACTGCATCTTCATCCGTACAGGTAAATTGTAACCACACTAACATTTAAAACAGCTACGGCCTCTGTTGCTGACAATAACAATCGTTACCGAATTCGGATGACTTAGTGACCCCTTAAGTAAATTTAACTTCGTAATTCTATTGATTCTGCACAGATTAATAATGGTACATAAAGCTGAGTAGAGAGTCCCAAAATAGTGTAGATCCTTGAGTCGGCGTTCGCATGTGATCCTTGCTTTCTGCTGTCGAGATGCTAATGAGACAGTTTGACCCATCGGAATTATAGTTTAGACTGACGATGCGCCAAGTGCAGCCTAGGTCAATCGAGAAATGGTCCTTATTGTATGCACCGTTACTGATTGCAGCGATACCAGAACACCGTTGTGCTTCACTGTAGGGCGTTTTCTCTTATCTGTGAAATGCTGCGGAAATCTCCTACCTTGCTGCGCCAACCAACCGGGTCCTTTTGCATTTGTAGCTTGTGTACAAGGTTAGAGTACGCACGCGACAGAACTTGGGAGCCACATGCTAATGATGAGTTTAATAGACGCAATCTCTCTCAGATTGGTCCGGCATATCACGAGTAAGATTTTGGCCACGAAAAACACTGTATGACTGAACTGGGATTCTATTCTGGAATCTGAAATTTCAAGCATTTTTGTAGCATGGCTCAAACGCAGCAATCTGTGGTATGCAGATGCAATTTCCTATGATGTCAGCTTCGGTAAATGTTCCCATTGGAGGTTCAGTTTTTGTGACAGCAACTCAACTAACTGCCGTTGAGGCTCTTGAAATTGAAGTCCCTGCTGCTGAAGAAGAGACCGCATTAAATCGAACGAGATTGGTCAAATGCCGTCGCCAGTAATATCATGTCGGCACCACGCATGCTTCCGCCCACTAAGGGTAGTGAGAATACAAACGGCTAACAGCGTGCAATGCAACGTTACTCGCCGCAAGCCAAACCGGCTGCCGAACGTCCATGAGTACGAATCGACCGAATACTTCGAAGCAGAGCATTTACAGGGGTTGTCTGAAAGGTTGACATACAGTCAATCAAGGTTGGTCAGAATAAAAGCGAAGGACCCATAAGGTGTAATAGGAACGAGCAGAATATATAACTATTAAGCATATGATTCAGTCTCAATACAAGGTTCACATATGAGTGTCCTGATTGTCAGTAAGTGACGGCCGCTGTCTGTTCAACCTTGTGGTATAGAATGCTTACGAAAGTGAAAACCTTGTGTTAAGTATGTTCGGGGAATGGATTGGGCTTGTGGCTTCCTGTCGTATTAACTTTGCAACAAATTATAGACAAAATATCACGCAGAGGTTGGTATGATTGTCCCGTGGGTCCCAATATCAGTGGGCAGTTAAAGACGTTTTACAGAAAGTCTTCGGTAAATTAGTGTAGTTTCTATACATCAGTAGCTGGCGTTGAAGGATGGTACGGATTTCAAACAAGATTGTCCTAATGTTGAAAGTCGCATGCTTAATGCAGATGGTGTCTAGTGTGCTTCACCCAATCTACCAAACCTGAAATACAGTTTAGAAGACCAGTGCAAGGATACCGTGTTACAGTAGGTATGCACACATGCGAGATGGTTCCAAAGGACAGAGGCTAGTTCAGAACCAACGCGGCGGCAGATGCATATCAACTGAGCCCCTCTCATAAGGCCTTGAGTTACAGCTCTGCAAAGCAAGTCAACGAGAAGACGAACCAGATTCCCGCACGCTTAATTCCATGATTATAGGCAACAATTAGTAAGTGGTTTCCACAGCGCATCGCAACAAAGGTTTATATCACCAAGTCATTAAAGCCTCTGCACCGTTCGAATCGTAACGGTTCACGAAGAAACTTCATCCTGTGGATTCAGTTACGCAATTCCTTAAGTAAAAACGCTTTTATAAACCTCTCATTATATATGCTAGGTTCGACGCGCAGCTGCTTTTGTTTTATCAAAAGTAGCAGTGATCTATCTGCAAGGCCATGGGCTTGTCGTCAATGAAAACAAATGACTTAGTTTTCTGCTCGCATAAACGGGGTTTCTGTGAATTTTGAAGCTCGAATCGAACAGCTGACAGTTTCACAAGAGCAGTCACATGGGGCTGTTGTCTCCCAGTCACTCTGCATTCGGTGTAGTGCCATAACTACGGACCGTCAACGACACCTAGTGAACTGTCGTCTGATAATTGTAAGTAGCGACTACAAAGTAGCTTTTCAGAGTACCGCGTCAAAAGGGCATTTCGCCCAGTTATTTTGGCCGCTGCTTCGTCAGCATCTCCAAGATTCATGAAGTCTCGGTTTCTGTGCTGTCAATTACCTCACTCTACTGGGTTGAACCTGCCTTCTATTTCTGAAAGTGGGCTGATAAGTTCGGTGTGCAGCCGATTCCAAAATATTATCTAGTCATTGATCCCATACTTGGGACCGCTATCTTATCTTCCCGCGCTCAGCTCACCGATTCTTCGATTCTCACATATTCCTTTTTTGTAACGCCCCAAGCTAGAATCGCAAGTGTAGCTTCCAGCGTACTGGTCACGAGAGTCATAAAGTGCTACCATTTAAATTGCCACGTACCAATAAAGACATCTAGCGAACCATCATCTGGGTTCCGGCTTGACACACGTCCCCAACCTGAGTGTTTGGGGTCCATGGTTAGCAATTGCTACGCATATTTCTGACCCTGAAGGTAAGATACGCACGACTGTAGATGGATAGGCTGCAGCGTACTAGATTGCTGGATCTAAGTGTTAAGTGAAACAATCCTACTACTTGCCTTCTGAACTAACAAGTGGAAAAGACAAGATACGCCGAACAAGTTGGAAGCAGGAAATATATCAACCAAGCTTTATTCATTCCGTCCGTTCGTTACCTTTCATATTGATGCCTAGCCAATTAAAACCGACAAATCGGTGACGCCTTTTAATCTTTGTTATGCAAAGCATCACTGCTGCTGTTGCGGACATTTATTTCACAGGAAATAGAAACCATGTTAAGTGACAACCCCGGGTCCTGCCAACGAGCGTTCACCACGATTGGGTAACATTAGTGGGCAAACACCTGAGGTACAATTTCCGATTTATCCAAATGAATATGGTTCCGCTGAAAAGTGGAAACACACACATCTGTGGGTATGTTAATATCTAACTTGCTAGTTCATCAAACACAGTTGGACAACGCTAGCATGAATCGTGGCAAATTATGAATCCACAAAGTCAAAAGGATACGTATTTCGTGATCTCGCTGTTTGAGCACTTCCCGCAATTCATCTGCCTCCTTGGTCGATATAGGAAGAGGTGGAAGCACGGCTATTGGAGCCGCCTTCATTGCTGAGGCTTTTAATTCCTCTATTTCTTCTCTGTGCATTTTCTGCTCAAAGTGTAAGAGGAGAAACAGAACAACTGTCCCTGGTAATTGTTTAAATACACAGAAACAACTTAACTAAACGAATGCCAACCTGCAAGACGGCACTAAGTTTGCAACGAACTATGCCGTCCCATGGTGACACAACTGTAATTTTGATAGATTATCAGATCAGAGATGTCGATAAAATGTCGGACACTCTGTACATAGCCAAAAAGCAACTTGCATTTACCAATACTAATGTTTAAAACGTCCATTCTCTACAACCTGCAACTCAGAAACTAGCAGGTAATATCCGTCAAAGGAAATTTTCATGCTCCTACCCTTGAGTATACCCAAAGTAGTTCGTCTTCTCGCTTGCATACATTTACACTAGAGTCACTAACTACTTATGCTAAGCCAATTTTAAGTGGCGTTTTTGAAGCTATTTTTAATGCTTTTTGTTCCACCTGGTAGGGACCTACTTAGATCACTGGCCAGTATGCCTGGAACATTAGTTCGCATGTCTCACCAGAGATACAGTTTTTCCGGCGTAACAGAATTGTAGCGGTAAGCCGAAGCTTCCGATGTGGTGGGTATGTAATTGTAAGGAAACCAAGGGTAACCTTTCAGTACAATCGTTTATGTACTACACGCGACTATGGCCAAATTAGGCATTTTCAAAGTTTAACATCAATCGATGGCTTCACTCTGTCCGACACACTTGTTCCGGAAGATTTTCCCAAGAAAACTTTAACATTGCATACCTGGTTAGGGTCTTTGTGCTGCTCTTTCGATGAGCGGCATTCACCTTGATTGACCCATCTCCCCATTTGTAGTTACCTTTATCGTCAACAAGTGTTAGAAGTAACGCCAAGTTGAGATGCATTATAAGTGACAGTTCGTAACTGTATGCTTTCATTTAGGTCGCATGCATCCCTTGATGTTTGTTGTAAAGCACCACGTTTGCGGTCTTATTTGCCGTTAACAGTCATTGTTTCTAGTGGCTTACCACACTTTCTAGCCACTGAGTTTTACACCACTAATTACCTGTTATTAAGTGCATCTGATTGGTGCTTTAAGTGACTGCGCCGCTATTGCTTAACTCAGTCCGGTGTTTCCAGTGCTTTGGTTAGTCTTAACTATTGCTCGTTCGCTAGGTAACAGCCCTATGTTCTGATGTGAAGAGCCTCATCCTTTCTCATCTCGCTGTTCTCGTTACCGATAGGGGTTGGAGCAGTTGGGGGGCCACAAGACACCGTATTTCCCTGTTAACCCTCGTTGTGTCAATGGAGAAAAGGATTGACGTCGATTGGGCGGATAACAATCGCCATGCGGTACAGTCAACCTTAGAAATAGTCTCTGGAGTGTTCTCATTCGTTGGCTTCTGCTCTGTAAGAGACTGTCACCTTGACGCTTGAAGACGAGAAACTAACGATGAGCGATCCGTTCATACCTAGTGGGAAATGCATTTGGAGCGACGGACTTCACCGTCGAAACTAACCCAAATACTGGAGATACTAGAAAGATTTTATGAAGCGGTGAAAAAGTTAACAACAGTCTTGAACCCCTCGTGCATTCGTTCATGTAAATGAGGCCTTGGCGAGTGTCGTTCTACTCTACGACAGCTTGAATCGATTCCGTTGATTTAAAATCTCAAGCACTTTCAGATCAATGGCTACCGCATTCTGCAACGCATCATCACCTCGAGTGGGAAGTACTGGGTGCCATTCCATAGATCAAGAGAAGATCAAATAAATTGTTTGCTTGACACGGGAAAATAGACCATCTCATTGATCGCCACTAAATGCATGTGAGGCTCGCAGTGGCAGTTGTATACATACAGTAGGAAATGAAATATCTGGTCGCTAAACGAAGCGTCGATGGTCCACCTTTGTGGCGAAACCGGCCAGTAGCCTAGAGATATTGAGCTTGTCTCGTAACCTTGCGGCGAGGGTTGGAATCCGCGTAGGAGTGGGCGTCCTCGCGGTAAACTCAGCACGCGAGTGACTGGTGGTGGTCGCACGCCAGCGAAGCGCCATTACGGCGTACAGCTGACACGTTATTATTATTAGTCTTTTACCTACCCCGGCACTTTACAGAACGTGATTTACGGCCGACACTAATGGCGTGTTTACTGACCGCCCTCGAAAAGAGTGCCTGTTTAGAGTGTGTCTGTGCTATTATCTTGGAGGAACTATTGACGTGGAAGTAGTGTAGTGAGAGTCACAAAGAATTTATCTCAGCGATGTTTAATTACATTCGTATGGTTGCAAGGTGGCGGTGACTCATCCCCGCTGTGTGTAAGTACTAAAACCATAGCCCGAAACCTCTGCATGGGATAATTAGTTTTCATACCTTATCACTGAACATTCATACATATTCTGCCTAAATAGTAAGATCTCTGTCGCCGCACGGTTGCGAAACAGCCGTACAGATTACACCTACGAGATCGAATCAGACTGCATACAGCGTCAGTTAAGGATGTGTAGTGACCCAAAATGCAGAGTTATAACTCCCGATGGGTTTCCTTGAGCAAGCGAAAGCCATCTTTTACATCAAAATCATGAAAACAATTATTTGGTTGCCGCTACTTTCCTTAGTTGAATTGAACCTTTTCCTTTGTAATGAAGCAAAGTACAATTTAACCTTAACACTCAGTTGTAAGCCCCAAAAGCGTTCAAAGTATTCGACGGAAAAATATGGTTGCACGAGCGGTTTAGTTGCGGAATCCGATTATTCGCACTCCGCCTTGCTATGATCGAGTCTATTACCTTTGAGAACACGGGGAGGAGGACCACTTGGCAACCTAATTGAGAGTTCATCGGAGCAGCTTCCAAGTCAGATAGTACTCATCGCGTCCAGAAAAGCACTAAACTCACCAGTTGTGCCCATTCTTCGGCTCTATCTGGATTGTGTTAACATTCAGCAACATACGCCGCTGAGCCATGGGGGACGGCGGCGGACCGTTACATGAAAGAAACTGATTATTTGTAAGTAGTAGGGGGATTTATGCAGTTTTTGTGTAGATTCGTCGCAGTTAGACACAGACAGACAGCCACCACACATCCAGGAAAGCGATAGACCGCCATGACTGATATCTAACTGCGATAGAGCGCGGTTCATCCTCCACTGTCTTACAGGTTATGAATGTGCAGAAACTGCTGCCGGGATCCTTCAAGTGATGATATCCAAAATTTCTTGCTCATGAGTATATAAAACGTAGGAATAAATTCTAGCTCACAAACACACAGTGACTGGGCATCGGTTAACTTGCAATGGTTTTAGCATTCGCGCACTTCAACGGCTTGTACGATATCCTTCCTTGGTTGTGTTCCAAGATGTGAATGTGTGCATACACCATGACTCTCAACGTAACAACTTTTCAACATTAAAGCGGCAAACTTATATTGGAAGTGTGAAGACCTCACTAGAGGTGCTTCTTTTAAAAAGTTCCCGTCCAAGTACGGAAAACTGAAATGTCACTGTTATCTCGCACATCTTCATCACTCACATACATGCAACCAATGATGGGCGAAAGAGGGATATTGTCATGTGTGATTGGTCGAAGAGCACCGCCATCAATCCAGCGCGCCAGTAGCTCTGCAAACTCAGCTTACACTGAGATTAAACCTGCAGTGCTAGCAGAAAATGCACCAGTCGGCCCCAGTTGGCTGCAAACCGATCTTGCAAAACAACACCCCTCTTCTATCTATCACTGGTTAAACATGTGTAACTGTCGATAATGCACGAAATGACGACATAATCCCAAACCTACACACTCTGATTTTATTGCTTGGAATCACCTCTCAAATGGTAACGCACATGAAACTAACTAACATGAAACTAACAGGCAAATTATCCAGTAGGGAGTCAGAAAACATTCGTATCGCTGCCTGTTATAATTATGTAAAGAGGCCGGATCCAGCTGCGATTCCTGCCCGCGTTTGACGGCTCAGGTGCACTTCTATTATGCAGCTCAAGAGGTACTCTGACATAAGAGGTATATAGGCGAATACTGCAAATCTGCTGCCTACGGTCTAGTTCGAGTCAAGTGTGGCATACTGCAAAGTTCGGTGCTTAGCCTAGCCTGTTGTAGTCAGAGTTATCAACACGAAGCTTTTATTCTTCGCGGACTACATCAAGGTTTGTCCAGCGAAGACCGAGTTGGATGATCACGAGTTCTTGTGGTTCTACCATGTGTATTTGGTCGAGTTGGTGAAGAACGTATTGCCATTCATTGTGGACAGGCACCAGGTTGCCCACTGTTCACATTTGTTTAAAACAACCACAATTTTGGAATAAAACTTTTACACCCAGTTTACGTGTCTTTCACACCAGCATTATTGGGGCATCAGCAATTAAACTTGACGCACATTTAGCCAATGCTGTCCTTACGTAACCGCCAATAAAAAGGAAAAATAGTCATCGGCAGTACGCCGATACACAGTTTAAGCGGCCAGACGAAGTGGAACTCGCAGAGACATGGCTGCATTCAGAATTATACACGCAGGAAATTGAACTCAGCGGTTACTTGTACTTCCGCTGCGATAGACTAACGAATGTCCGGGGTGGTGTCTTGCTCCACATCCGGTCTTCTATGTGTGGGAGACTTGTGAGCACCTACCGAAGTGACGATGGTCTGTGTGAGCTATTGTGGTGCTCCATCCGCCTCAGGCGCGGAGGACTTCTTGTGGGCGCAGTCCATTGCATCTCCCTGAGCCGTTACATGCATTGGCTGAGCCCTTCTTCGAACCTACATGAGTCGTCCATATTTTCTACTTATGGGCGCTTTTAACTGTCCTCGAATACCATGGCCTGATGTACATTTGGTTAATAGACATGATGAGGTCAAAGCAAAGTTGGTGGATTTGGTACTTGAAATTGGTGCGTCTCAACACAAATGCCAGCCAGCACCTATAACAACACGCTCCAACCCGTCCTGTCTCGATCTGATGTCAACGAGCTACGAACAATGAGTGCGTGACGTTCGGATCCTGAAGCACCTCGCCACAAGCGACAACTCAGTGCTCATGGCTGATATGGAATTACTTTTGCCGCGTTCACATCTGGTGGAGCCACCTTACAATTCTTGGAAAACGGACTTCGACGGTCTAGTTCGAGCCGCGAGCCAACTGGATTGGTCTCTATCAGAAGGTGTATCTGTGGAAGACTGTTGGACATTTATAAAAGAGAAGTTGAAGTCATTGTGTTCCCAAGTTTTGTCTTGAAATGTCCGAAAATAGAAACGATTAATTCTCATTGAGTTGACAAGGAGTATAGCAATTTTGCTCGGAGATGGCGCAGACTGTGGGACGAATTCCTCCGCTCTGGCTCTGCCAATGGTTACGAAGAGTATAAAAGTCCGAGGAACATCTATAACACTACAAAGAGGAATAAGCGCCGATATTTCGAAGAGCAGCTCGCAATTACCGCGAAGACCGCCCCAAAGAGAATGTTTGCTTACGTGAAGCGAAGGCTGAAGCCAACAGGTGATGTGCCAGTGCTGGATTGCCAGGACGGACAGCCCCTAATCTCCCGCACGGAGCGTGAGTCCGCGTTGGCACTGCACTTCGTCACTGTATTTGCAAATGACCCGGCCTCTGCTGTTACCGAACTCAGCAGTATAGATTGCGGCGTTGAAGAGGTATCTCAACTACTCGCCAGCCTTGACAGCATCAAACATGCCGGACCTGATGAGCTCCACCCACTAGTTCTCAAGTTAATTGCGGCCATCCTCTCGCTTGATTTGACTGACTTTTACAATGAGTCGCTGTCCGAAGGTTCGTTGCCGATTGATTGGAAATTTTCGCTGGTGAAACCTATTCCGAAAGGCAGCGATCCTAGCAGAGTAGACAACTAGAGGCTAATTCGTCTGACACCTAATTTGGCAAAGCTGGCTGAGAAAATCGGGAAGTAGGGATTGCTGCAGATGCTACAGTCAAAAGGGATCCCGACGCCCACCCAGCACGGTTAGATGCAAGGCCGCTCATGTATTACAAACTTGCTTGTGACAAGGCACGTGTGGCTGCAGGCGATAAACAAGGGAAGTCTATCGATTTTAGTAAAGCGTTCAACAAGTTCAGCCATGAGGTTCTCCTTCACAGACTCAGGATGAACGGTGTCAGCGGCTCACTGCACCAGTGGATCCGAGAATTTCTTGTTGGAGAAAAGTGGAGAGTACAGGTCGACGACCGTCTAACTGACTGGTATCCCTCTACAAGTGGCGTACCTCAAGGAACTGTGTTGGGGTGCACTGTGTTCCTGATCCACATCGACGATCTACCTCGGCTTCTCCGGTCACCGTGTGACTTGTTTGTGGACGACATGAAGATTTGGAGAGGCACTTACGCCCCCGACGACTGTAACGTACTTCAGCAAGACCTCAACAGCCTATCCACATGGTCTGCCGAAGTTCATCTTCCGGTCAACCCAGCCAAGTCTGTATTTATTATTCTGGGATAGGGTGCTGATGACCAACTGCTATACCCCACACCCTCCGTGAAAGACCTAGGTGTACTCTCGCGTTACGATTTGTAGTCCGTGGAAGACACAAACAGGCTATATCACAACAGACTACGCATGCTTTGGGCGCTCAAACGTAGCTTCGGCACATGGTCTGAAGAGGTTGCCACTCGTCTCTTATCTTCCATCATTAGACCAATGCTAGAGTACAGTTCACCCGCCTGATTTCCGATTACCCGAGGAGAGGAATCAAAGATCGGACGGGTCCAATACGTTGCTACCAGGCCCATCCCGAATTTACGTGCCTTGCGCTATGAAGACCGGTGCGAGAGACTAGAACTCTACACCTTGTCCTAACGCCGGGTTCAAGCCGACCTCATTATGACCTACCATATTCCACATCTCGGTGACTCGTCCATGCTGACTAACGCTGCACTTACAAGGGCCATCCAGTAAACGCGGACACAGATACAAAGTTGTGGTGCCCGATGTGAAGCGAGTTCCCCACCCAATGTGCCTCATATAGAGGGTGGTAAACATTTGGAACAGTTTGCCCGTACATGTGATAGAGGCAACATCTGTGCAGCAGTTCCAAATGTTGTTGGGTTCATCTTTCACCACTATTCGATTCAGGGAATGACTGCACACTTATGATGACATATCACATTTGTGAGTCCTGCAATACTCTGAGTCAGATATTCTGTTACATGAGAACGATAATAATAAATCGCAAGTGTACGCCGTAACGACGCATCGCTGCCACGCGACCAACACCAGTCGCGCGTGGGATGAGTATACCGCGAGGACGCCCGCCCCTACGCGGATTAGAACCGGTGACCTCGTGGTTGCAAACCAGACGCGCATCCCACTCGGCCACCGGCCGCCACACGAGAACGATAACAATATTCACTGATGAAAATTTACATAACTTTGTTCACAATATTTCGGATAAGTTGTAGGAATTCATTTCTAGTTGCTACAGAATACAGTATTCAGACACTAACCTAGGAAGTAACTAATTAAAATCAATGCAGCAGTATGGTCGTCTATACTGTCGACGAAGTTGCTTTCTTCCGTTCGAGTGTGGCAACTCTGGAGCACTTCTAAAATCACTTGTTAGCAACCCCACATTAATAATCTTCCAAAAGCTTTTTAAATATCTCATTTTAACCCTCGGATAGCGCTTGAAGACGATATCACATCGATAGTTTGAATAAACAAGAGCTACATATTAAATTTTTCTTCTATACCATCTCTTACTCCGTTCTCTCTTTTAGCTTCAGAACCCACCAATGGCCAGTAAACAAACAGGTGCGCATCAGTGAGTTGGACAAATTAGTTCTTTTTTTTGCTCCTCGTGTAGGGGTGCATAACACTTTCAAAGCCAGATGAAAGACATGATTGCCTGCTAGACGTCGACTTGTTGAAAGATCGAAGTTTTGATGCCCCCCTCAGTAAATTGCTTAACCGATGTACAGAATTTCAGTTCAGTGCTATCCTATCTCCTCACATGTGTTAAACACGTTGTTCGCTCTGACTGATTTATTTGACTTATTATGGAGACAGTTCTCAGCTTAAAAAGTTAATCTTGAATGCCCAAACACTCCTAATATTTTTGAAGTTAGTGTTTAAATACCAATGTTATAAATGAATTTAATCACACTCGTCCGTGTGATGTAATGATAGTGGACACCACAATCTATTTGTTCACCTTATACAACACCTTCCTTAAACGCATTGAACACCTCACAACCGTCGTCCATTTCGAGGCCTTGTCAAACGCAAGTAGTGGTGCATGAATCAATGGAAAAGCAATTACATTAGGTCTTGTGCAGCAGCCTGTAAATTCGGATTGCAATTCCTCTGCACCTTACAGACGGATCAGATTTGCTGCGTTGTCTTCTCTTTTTGGTGAGATATCAATCGTAATAAGTATGCAACCCCCTTCACCTGGTTGCATTAACGAACTACTCTGGATTGTGTTCCGGTGACCTAGCTTGTTTAGAATTATTATGTGCCATGAGGTACGAAATCATTGCACGCGAGTGAGCTCTCCGATTGTTCTTTACGAGAAGCGCTAGTAATGCTATTTTGTGATGCAGTTTTGAGTGGCAAGATGTCACTTCCGCAGGTTTGCTTCTAATATGTCCTTAATCTGTCCCCTCACTGATAAGATAATGGGACGGGTTAAGCGTGTTATAGCCCATAATGTAATCGTCCCATCATGTTGGTACAGAGGATAGAATATCGAAAATGTTGCGGAAGTAAGAGGGCAACTGTACTATGCGTTGTCCGTGTGTGCATTTAAGTATAGGTTTAGAGGTAGTGGGTTAAGGAACGCATGCGCAATACCCGTGGTCAATCGTGGTAGGTACTCACAGGTGTATAAGCCATTGTTTGCTTGCGTCAAGTAGAGTTTAACTTGTAAGTGAGGTTGCGTAAACTACTTCGTGGACACTAGTAGCCCAGCATAACGCAATATATCATAACAACATCCAGATCATGTTATTCCCAAGTGACTCTGGTTTCTGTTTATCGTGAAGTAGCATAGTATCGGGATGCCCAAGGTACTACCGCTTTGCCGGGCTATCAAACAAAACAACCGAACTTCATGCCATGTAAAGCATAGCCATCATCCCCGAGGTTGCTTGGCATCGGGGATGAAAGGAGACATCGGCTGCCAACTGCGTTGGACACGGCCCAAGTGGGTTGCACTGCGGCTGAGGTTTGCATCCGGAAGCCCTGAAGATTGTGGTGAATGTTTCCACTGAATTAAAGGATGTGAAGTTCGGTCATTAAAATCGCATTCTATTGGTCCGAATTGATAATATCGCTCGAGGAGACCTCTTTAACGCCACATGACTCCGTTTGTGCTCAGTAGACCAGAATAAGATGTACATCCAATGATCAGGTTACAAAAGAACTCATCCGTAGGTATCATTTGCACACCATGCGTTGCCTCGCGGAAACGCAGTGTACTAGATCGCCAAGGATAACCCAGAAATTAGCTATACAATGGCTTATGATTGTCCTCTCGGAACTTCTAACCTAAGAAATCAGGCGGGGTCGACACAATGTACCAGTAGTTGACAGTACTCGTTCCACAGGGCACCCACGCCCATGTTAGGATCACCAGTGGCTTGCGATGCGCTATATACATAAACTCAAGTATTCACTGTGAACTCGCATAAACGGTACCAGGAAAGATGCAGATTGGAGCTTAGCTTTATTCCTAATCGGTCCGTATTTCTCCGGAAGCATATGAGCAATGTGCAACTTAACAAAGTTGCCTTATAGATGCTCCGACGACGGTTTTGAGGTGTTGCTCCTTACATGATGCAACCACAATAGTCTTGACACGATCAAAAGATTTGTGTGCCTGTCTCCCCCCGTAACTAGTAATTAAATTCTGGAGCCACTACCAAAATGTTGGTAAATAAATAAATAAATAGTTTATTCTCGTCATTGCGAGGCACACGATCAAGGGCGTGATCATGGAAGATGAGCTGTGATGTCCAAGATGGCATGTAGAATGGTGAGATATGACATGCCATGCTGATCGATGCACATGCAGCTCACAGAAGCCGGGCTGTATCGCATGTTATGTATGAAATTCAATGTTGCGGAAGGTTGCTCCGAAAGGCTGGAAGCCTTATCTTATGTTCGCCGAAAATTTTCCTTTTAATTTTCCTCTCCTTATTTTGCTATAGGTGGTACGTGGTCATAATACATAAACGCTAACACAGTGGAGTATCAGAGAGTGGTTAGTTATTTTGTTCGCTTAGTCGAACAAGAACTAGCGCAAACAGAATTTATAGGTAGTGAGTTGTTCGACAGTAAGGTCTTCAGCATACAGGCTTCGTGTATTGATACAGCGCTCACAGATATGATATAACGCTGCGCCTACAATCGACCGGTTGATTCACGCCAGCCGGTAAATCTGCGCCCTTACGCCTGCTCTGTTTGACGTCTTGACAAACCCGATAGGAAGGAAGACAGAAGAAGCCTCAGCTGACCAGTTGTATTGGGACAGAGAACGCTCATTTTGATCTGTCGGTCTCACCAACACTCCAAACATCACCACGCGGATTTGGCTGTAATCTCATGCTCCACACTTGCTTGTCCGCTCCGTCTGTCCAGTTCACCGTCGTGCTAGGGCACTCCAATCTTCGTCCGCCTACACGGTGCATGGCAACGCATGTGATGTCTGAAGCATGATTTCATCAGCTTCCGGTCAGGCCTTGGCAACACGCCTGCTGTCTGGTGCGCGAGTACATCAGCTTTCGACTGGGCACTGGCAACACACTCGCAGGGTCTTTCGCAAGCACGATTTGTGGCAAACACGCGCGCGTTGGCAATCAGCTTTCTCGCCCAGCTATCAAGATAGCAACTGTCTAGTTGGCGTCAGGAAAGCAACTGCAAAGAAAATGAAGCTGTGGTTTGAACTCGATGACCAACCCCTGGCAGTTAACAGTCTGCATCGCACCTCAAAACTGACGATGAGACCTTGGGAAACCGAAATTATGCAAACAAATCACATTCTGCAGTGAATTGGAAATTCACTTCAACCGACTGGCAGAACAAGCGTATTTTGCCTTCCAGTTTCTAGGTTATTCCCGAAATGAGCCCAGAGCAGTCTGAACTTGCCGTCTGAAGTGCAACCAACGAATGGTGGTGCTTCATCTACTTCTAAGCTGGACGGCTGGTGTAGCTTGGAAAATGTCCCCTGGTTTTTTATGTGTTGTAAGGTTATATTAATTGTAGCCGTCAATGATTCAGTCAGTGCTTCTACCATCAAATTGGCTTCAGTTTCCTTGTTCTTAGTAAATAACTCTCAGCTGATTAGAATAAAAACTTTTCGGAATAGGGGAACCAGAAGTCGCAGCAAATATGTTCCATTCACTTTGGGTATACGATACAAGCTTATGTATAACCGAAATCCATTTGACAAAACGCTACGGCTATGGCGAACTCATAATTTCCCCGGTAGTTTTAATTCGAAAATGTCTCAATGTAAACGGTACATTGAAACCTTTCTTGCTTGAGTGGCAAAGAGGTGATACAGTGACCTCTATCTCAGTACAAAGTCGCGTTAATAAAAGTTTATTGAGAAAATATGCTACGATTGGAGCAAAATCGGACTCACTTGTAACACAGAGAAACAGAACTGAATTTTCCGCATGTCAGAGAGCACTTGGAGGGGAATATTTTTCTCTGATCCATCAGATTGATCGGAAGAAATAAAACGTCTTACGATCAGTTCACAGCTGGGTAGAAATCGTTCGGGAGAGGATAATTATGAATGTACGAATAACTTTATTCAATAGCTAAAGCATTTCACATTGATCCTCAGAAAGGTGCCACATATGAGATGTGTTTACCAGTTTCATTCGACTCTGGACGCCATGTTTGTAACGACGGTGCTGGATGTCGTGTATTGGGCAAAATAAAGCTTCCTCTCGGCAGACTGTACCGTTACGTCAATTGTGTATCCTTTGCCACATCCTACACATGGCGTGCGAGCGACTACTAAGATGCGTATTATTCGCTCGCGCGCAGGACTACGCTAGAAGAAATCGCCTTGTGGTCAGCCAACTAGGTAGCGACAGAAAGTCAAAAACTGACTATCAGTTTGGTTATCATCGATCCCGTGTGTGCACTCCGGGGTGGAGAGTTCAAGGTGACGAAAACTGTTGGCTGTTAACACTTGAGTGTCTGGAGCACCGTACAGCTCATTGGAAGATGATATGCATGAATTTATGCCTTGCTTTAAATGCTGTGCACCAATTTTATTAGCATGATGAAAAATGACAACATCGAATGAACAACCTCTATAAAGCAGTCTTTATCTTCGTTGCCGTCATTGTGATACTTTTTCAATTATTAAGTACATGAACTACATGGTTTTCAATGGCCCTGTAGCTATATTATAAACTTATATAAGTATACTCATCCGACTCAGATCATAGTACGAGATCGTTCATGATCACTGCGCAGTCCACCAAAGCTTGACTACACAACGTTCACCAAAGTATGGAAAAGTTGGCATTGATCTAACTAAATGGTGTTGACCACCTGGATCCGCGGTAAAGCTGTAGCGGACACATCGACAAACAGTTCACAGTGTGGGGCTGCTACCAAGGATTCTAGACGATGATACTAACTCGTACGGTACAGCTTGTAATAAGTTGCCAAAGTTTCCGATTCGCAACAATATCGAGCAGGGAGCAATCAACATACTACTGACAATTCGGATAGTCTGGTCACCACCAGGAGCGGTTGCATCGACAGAAAGTGTTGAGTAGTACCTAAAACAGAACTATTAGTGTCCGGGGCAAAACATATACTGCGCATTTGCAATCGAGCTAAGCATACAATGCTTAGGAACTTATTCCCAAACAGTTTCAGCGCCTGTGGCGACACCATGAAGTTTCTTCGAACTCCTCAATGTAAATTAGCGCCAGAGTGTATATAATCAAAAGCAAGCTGTGTACGATCCTGAAGTGAAAAGGACTATTTGCACACAGAAGTAGTGTTATAATTTCCATGCCTTAAAAAATAACAATGAAACATAAAATAGTTCAGATTATGAATTTTCTCACATATCAATGACTCGATGGTACGTAGTACGGCCATTTCGTGCGAAAGAAGGTACTATGGAGTTTTCAAATTTACTTTGTGGTGAAACACAACGCAACGTTAATGGCGGAATGAAGAAACATAGGTGGCACAGGCACAAGCTTCATTTCATAAGTAAATATAAAGGAAGGATAAATTGATTGTAGACTTCTGGCTGTTCATATATTGTCTACACTGGATTCCGATGACGTCTCTGGATATGGCTGTGATCCAAATGTGTTTGTAACACCCACGGCATAAGCAAAATGCTCGTTAGGTATGTTCGGAATGTAGCAAGGTTTTCGCGCTCAGATTACTAGTAGTGTGTACTTGGTTCCACAGATTAGTACAAACTATTAAGTAGGTCGATCGGGTTTTATGACTTCTCGGCTGTGAGGATAAAATGTAACCACCATTATGGGTAAGGTAGATAGAAGTATTCCCTAGCTCTTTGTAAATGCGCTTATTTATTTGGCGGTGCTTTATATTCTCCTCTTTCAAGGAAGCATTGACACACACATGTCTTCGAGGACACTTTCTAAAAACCCTTTGTTTTACTAGCATACGTTGTTTCCATAATCAATACCATGATAACCTATAACAGCGATGTGCTGAAGCCGTTACGTATTTCCGCGCAATTTGGAAACGACAATCGATCTGTCAGGAATAATTTAATAAGAATCTACAGATAACTGAACAAATCTATAAATGCATCGTGTGGGATAGAAATTGCTACTTGGAAGAAAAGCTTGACAAGCAGGAGCGCACTCAATTCTCTAATCGCCAATATACGTTGGCTACTGGGGAAATAGACGATCTTAACGCATTAGTAACTGTCGTGAAAACACTGTGAGAGGCATGGACCACAGAGATGTTGAAAGTACCCTCGTTGCAATTAATAGCTTTATTTGTTTCGTTCTGGTCGCCCATGCACCTACCGGAATCGTGCCGGAGGTGCCACAATGTTAGTAACGCTTATGGTGCCTATCAGTGAAGAGCCGCTCCAGCTATTCGTCACACGATATCAGTTGTTTGGTCCCAAAGTGCAGGCCAAATATCTGAATGGGTACCGAGCAATGTTGCTAGCCAGTAGCTACATATCCCCCCGTTGTTGCAACTCAGAAACATACAGAGTTTACGATGATCTTATGAGTGCTGCTATTTGGAAAACTGACCAGTCTCTGTGCATATATGCAGCTGATTTCACTGGCTTTGATAACAAATTCCTTACAACTCTCGGGTTAAAGGTAACCCTCAATTCAGTATTTGTCAATAATCTCATGAGCAACAGTTGAGCATCACTTTGGAACTAAGATCATAATGCTGTAGTTAACTTAACCCTTGTAATGTACAGTAAGACAAATCACAAGAATGTGCGTCCCTGTGATGATCGCAGACGGAATTAAAAGCATTCCCACCCTGCAAATATTGCAAGGCTGAGAGAAATGGTTGCCTCCACCGATGTCAGCTTGCTTGTCAACACAGATGTGTAAAAAGACTGCGAACAAGTGACAAGTTATCTGAACGTTTGCTATGATCTCTGCTGCCCGAAATGGTCTTCATGCGTGCTGCTTGCATTTCTTCACCCAATTGCAAGCAGCTTTGTAGGCTCAATGGAGGAGCCTTCAAAGGCACAGATCGTGGGTTAGTGAAGTCCCTTTCTGCTCATATACAGGAAACAGTGCACCACCTCAATCAAGTCTATGTGCAGACAGCTTTAGGAAACCATAGTTGTCGTGAGGTTTGGCAGATCATGAAACAGTTCAGCGGAGTCACACGTCAAAGCACAACATCTGACGTGGACGTAGAAGTAAATCGCTACTCATACTACGCTTGCAGTGACTCATTTTCTGACTCATCAGCCAAAAGGTTTCAGTAGTCTACGGACTCACTGCATCCTATCGAGTTTGCATCAATGCACAAGAGGCTAATGCGGCTGCACTCATGAAAGGTATGTGGACTCGGCAGGTTGTCTCCCGTCGTCTTCAAGCAGTGTGTTGATTCCTTAGCCCGGCCTCTGGCTAAGGTATAAACAATGTGCATGTAGCAAGGAAAAATTGTGAATGGTTGGAGGATTGCTAGCATAAAGCTGGTAATGAAGCAAGGACGGTTCAATACCGGCCTATTACATCCAATTTGGTGACTTTGAGGATTTGTGTGAAAATCATTCTTTAAGAAATGTTGGCACATTCTACTTTGGATGACATATTTCGGGTTAAGAAGAAGGGTTGAGAAGAGATATCTCTTTTCGATAATTCTCGTCAAGCATTTACATGTATGAGGAAGATTAAGCAAACAAGGAAGCTAACTAGAGCTCTTGTGATAGTGGTTAGATGACAGTTTAAATAGAATCAGTGATGCTAAACGATAGTTATATCAGCAAAGGCAGATGGTAGAAGTTACAACACACCGTCTCACGTATGAAAACGGACAAATAGCTAAAGCAAGAAGGCATAGGCTGTTGAGGCACAAAATTCGCATTTGGGCCTAGGTTTCTGCCAGGTACGGGAAGAACCTTGGTCACAGCCAGGGCAAACTGTGAGCTTCTATTAGCGTCCTTTGCCTGCATAACTCAGGTTGTAATAGGCTAATCGCCATTGCTTCAGCAGTGGCCAACAGGCGTTCTCTGAGTCCTTTGAGAACACGATTCGGCACACTGTAGACTACCTTGAATCCGTCTTCTGTCCGAATCTGAAGCCCAGTAGTAATCGGATGCTCCAGGATAACGTGGGGACATTTTTAATCGTGCCATGTTGTAGAGAACCAAGAGAGCATTCCGCAGTCCTCTTAGACAGAAGCCTGGTCGTGTGCCCGATGTACCGTGCACCACAGGATCAGGTGAATTGATATAGCACAAATGATTCGGAACGAACCGGGATTCTGTTTTTGAGGTATTTAGTGGTGAGCGGAATTGTCTCGGGAAGCATGTGTATTCTAGCAGCCGGATACGTGTGGCCAATTGCGGTCGACGTTCTTCTGTTCAGTAACTCGTAGGGGATACCCCCTTTGAAATGAACGGAAACGAAGGCCTTCTAGTTCTTTATTATTGATATTGTTTTAGAGTGATCAAAAAATACGGAAGGTTTCTTGATAAATGAAGCGAGATACCCATTGGCTTGTAGTGTCGCG
Source organism: Dicrocoelium dendriticum (assembly GCA_944474145.2). NCBI lineage: Eukaryota > Metazoa > Platyhelminthes > Trematoda > Plagiorchiida > Dicrocoeliidae > Dicrocoelium > Dicrocoelium dendriticum. The sequence continues at coordinate 21,397,972 of OX104071.1, forward strand.
AGAATGGAATCCTTCTAAGCGTCTAACCTTTCCGGGTTGTGGATTCTTGCAGCGTGATAGTACAACCAGCGCACGAGATTTTGCTTGTATTTCACTGGCACATAACTAATAAAGTGCGTATACTGACCAACCCATGTCGCTTTCCGAAAGACTCTCCTCTGAAGCGACTTATCAGCTCACCGCCGTAGTGACATATCTAAAAACGGGATTTCCCTCTCTTTCTCTACCTCACAAGTGAATTTTAACAACGAATGCGCACCGTTAAAGTGGTCAATGATTTGCAGGTGGTAAATTTGGGAGTCGTATACGATGAATGTATCATCCATACACCGCCAATAGAAATGAAGAGACGCGATAAGGCTCCGGAGAGGGCCGAGCACAATTTTCGAAAGAAATCGGCAAGGATTGGTCCTAAAGTGGATCCCATTGCAACTCCATCTATTTGTCGGTAATGACTTCCAGCGAATAACAATTGTTTGTTGAATATGCAGCGAAAGAGTTCTTGCACTTCTTCGATAGGAATACCTATAGTAGCCTTGTTATCGAGTAAGCACTCGCAAATGAAATTGATAGTCTCCAGCAAAAGAACGTTCGTAAATAGTGACTCCAAGTCAAAAGAAAACATCAATTTGTTCTTCACATTCAGCTTTTCTATTTTGTTTTACAAAGGCAAACCTATCACTTACAATATGGACTTATCTCTTTGCGTAGGGGTTCGAGTAGTTCAACAAGCCAATTAGCAAGTGAGTGCACTGCTGGGCCAGACATGTCGATGATCGAGCGCATTGGTACGTTGGGCTTCTGCACTTTTGGTAGTCCGTGGAGGCAAGGCGGATGCGAGCCACACGATGTTCGAGTAAACGGTCATCAATACAATGTTGGCGCTTCAATTCCTTCAGTAATTTCGTGAGGTTAATTTCATCATTCTCGCTGCTATCCTTCTGCGTCGTATTAAGCATGAATTGGTCGTGTCCTGATGAATAGCGTGCAACTTTAGCATGTATTCAGATTTGTTCATCAGTACCCAACCCGATCCTTTATCTGGTCGGGTGAGAATAACGTCAGGATTAGAGGTCATTACTTTTATAGCTTTCCGATATTCATATGTGATCATTCTAGTGATCATGCTCGCATGACGTTATCATCGTCGTGAACCATCAAACGTCGAACTCCTCAGTCAGGATGCAAAGTTGTTTGGATGAAGTAGTGCAATGGTCACACACCCACTGGTTTACACTGAGCGCGTCCCAGTGTAATGGCATTCTGATTTCACGTCATAACGCGGCTGGTTGCCAGGAATTTGTCGTGGAATATCCCAAACTTTAAATTGAAGGTGACAGTTTGAACTAGTGCAGTTGAACTTAGCCATACATTGTTCTGGTTACTCCACGTGAAATTGATAGTCACTAAAACCAGGTGGCCTACGTTCTACGTCGCTCGATTGCAGTCCACCCTCGTACCATGCAAGTTGCTTCTGAATTTCATCACTGTGTACATCCTGCCGCACGAGACTTATTTCTTGGCCGTGAATTTTTCAGGCTTACGGTGCAAGCCTTACAAGCTGCCTTGACAGGTCACTGAAGCAACTGTCTCGCAGCAGTTGTATTCGAAAGAAAACCATGATCACCCTATCCTACTTCTGTCACGCACACTGGCTTTTTTAACAGTTCAAAGGTCCAGTTGTTTACCACTTGTTTATCCTTTTATTTCATCCACAACTCTAAAGATACTTGACCACATATCAATCCGTTTCGGGCGTACAGATGCCTTATATCTGATGTCGGTATCTCCATGTAGTTGTAACATGGTTGCAATATACTCTAAGCCATTAGCAGCTCATTCATTCATTGGACCATGAACTGTCTTCTTGTAAAGTAAATCTAGTGAAAGGAGGCTAGTGATCGTGTTCCAGAATGCGAAGCGCGGTTCATGGATGTACAGTGGCTCGCTTTTGGCGAATGCCGGTCATTTACGGTTGTTGTCCCATCCAATATTCTTCCAATTTTTAGCGAATTTTGCAAAATGCGGCTTGCCAATGGTGCACACATGCAGAAACACGAGCTTCTCTCTCACTTTAGTGCTGAAAACGTATGGAATTCTAGGTAGACGAGTGGTTGAGTGCAGGCATCTGCTGAGTATAAGATGGTGAATGACAGGCCGACAGGTCACATTAGCCGGTTTTGATCATCGAGCGAGATGAGTCCAGACAGCCACACCGCGTTTCCGGCAGTCAATAGCTGTCAGCTAACTTCGCGCTGAGTGCTGAAGGTCATTCTTAACGTTAGGCATTGCAGCGATTGATGGTCATCTGCGTTTCTCGCTTGCCAAAGCGAAACAGCCAGATACCCAGCCAGGTCGGCGTAGGCAAGCTGAAAAGCACAATCACAACTGCAGCGTGAATGTGCGCACGTGATGGTATCTCAGCGAACCGGGTGTTTTGGATTAGGTGAGGGCGATATTGAACATTGCAAGTCGTGCCAATGTCATCGAAACACTGCCACATGTAATGGAGCACGGACAGACACTGCATCCGAAACCATGTAACGTGCCTGTTAATCATCGCGCGCTGATTATTCCACTGTATGGTGAATGCGGTTTAAATGCTGATTAAACTTCACGAAGATACAATGCAGTGAACGCAGAAATGCACCCCGACACCGCCCGGTACGTGCTTAAACTAGTGAAGAAGTTAGAGCAAACTGGGAGGGTGTGGGACATGAAGAGAATCAGACCGCCTCACATCACCACGGACGACTGTTCAGCTTGAGCTGTAGTCAGTCAATTATCAAAAGTCCCGAACCCAGTATTCGTCGGATCGCACAGCCCTGTGACACGACCCTATATGCGGTACACCGGATATTACACGAATGCAACTTTCAATGATACTGTGCAGTTCAAGTGCAGGATTTGACCCCCTGCGATCCAGAGAAGAGGCATGAATTTTGCTCCTGGTTTCTAGATCACGTGGATATTCATTTTGTCATCTTTACAGATGAGATCCTGTTATTTCTGCATAGAACAATGAAACAGTATTCCTAAGCTACCAGTAAGCCACGAGAATTTGCCGCAACACGTAGGCCCCACAGTGTCAAACTGATGGTTTGGGCTGGATTAACAAACCAGAAAAGTTTGAGCTCATATCTCTTTTCCGGGAATGTGACCGGTAGGTTGTTGTTTTGAAGTACTAAAGATTTATCTTTTCCTAGCATTGTTGTATTTGGAAATGCTGCAGACATTTGTGATTCCCCAGTTGGAGGCCGAAGGGCATTCATACTATTTGGTGCACATGCATATTCTGCTAAAACGGTGCGTGCTTACCTCACCGACAAATTTGGCCACCATCGGATCGGACGCGGTGGACCAATGGAGTGGCCTGCTCGCTCACCAGATTTGAACCCCATGGACTTTTTTCTATGGAGCTATCTGAAGTGACGAGTGTGCAAAACAAGGCCGCGTACGTTGGACCAATTGGAAGAAAATATTGTGAACGAATGTCGCGCGATCACGAAGGATACATTGGAGAAAGTGTTCGCCAACCGCATCAAGCGGTTCCTGCACTGCAAGCAGAACGCCGGCGGACATTTTGAATATATCCTTCCCTAGCATAGATGACCGTTCCAACCCACTTCTGTTAATATACTTATCCGCTTTCACAAATGTGTTAACGACTAACTTGATCCACTGGCAAATGGTGTTAATAATGTGTGCGGTCGGATAGAATTCTTAACGTCCATGCTGTCGTTGAGCACATAAACAGCGTAGGTACTGAAAGGTTCGATGGCCACTTATAGCGGAAGAACTTCGTCCTACGGCCTTTTAATGAAAAGCCGACTATGTTGTTGATTCTGTTTCGGGCTATTGCCTCTGAGGTTAGTGCCGGGTTGAGTTGCAGTAGGTTGTAGACTAATATGAGATGTCCACGTAGCCACCCGTAGCGTCCACTGAATACTCCGAGTGTCTGCAGTCGCTGCTGGTACGAAAGGTTGCGCAATCTCTTGACAAATGTTACCGCTTGAGCTTGGGAAGTTTCGAACGCGGCAAGGTCACACTTTATCCAAGAGCGCCAAACCTGGATGGCCTATTCAACTGGAAACGCAAGTAGGCATTGAGCGTCATAGGGAAGATGAATGAATCCAAACTACTGAATGCCATCCGCCATCGAACGAGGTGCTGGTTACCAAATTTTGAAACGGCTTCCGACTGTGGACTAACCGAGGTCGTCCTGCACCAGCACACCGAGATCACATTCCTAAGGGCTTGTCTGCAGTTCGCACGCTCCAATTTTGTCGGGGTAGGCGTGTCTATAGCGCAAGTGGTTAACGTGTCACTTGTCCACATTGCATTGCAGTGCATTCCTCACCGACCATTGCCAGGTCCCATTAAGGTCACACATGGAGAATGTTGTGATCGTCCATTCCATTGATCGCCTGCCAAATTTTAACGTTATCCGTAAAAAGTAAAATTTTTGACGTGTGGCTTCTCGCAAGATCGTCGCACAACACTCGATTAGGGCAGGGGAGAGATGTTCGGACTCCAACCTCTAACTGTCGTTCGCGGAGAAAATTACCCACCCATCCTAATACTGGATCGTCGACGCTTTCCAGGCAACCCATCATTACGTCATGGATGGTCACTTCCATGACTTTGGCGAGCACAGGGAGAAGTGATACCGGACGGATCAGACGGAGTTCTTTCGTTGTGAATAGGGCTTATACCACCTCGTTTATAGGTTGACGGAACCACGTTTTCGTCTAGGTAACTCTGAAAGAATCCGGCATGTGGTTGGGCTAGTGAATGGCTGCATATGCAGTGCTTAAAGGTAAGGTTATCCACCCCAGGAGAGCTGTGTATACGCAAGGATAGTAACCTTTTCAGAACCATTTTTGCTGTGAATATGATGCGGGATAACACTGATGGTGTGGTGACAGAAGAACGTATAATGTTTGAGGTTAGTACCCCTTGGGAAGTAGGCCAGTACTGTGCCCGTGAGGCGTTGGCCACCATTTTTGTTGTGTGTGGATACCCACCAATCCTAGTGAGTGGAGGGATTCCGCACTGCACCTTTCGAAGTGCATTCAGGTGTCCGTAATGAGGCTTGTGGTTCGAACGGAAGCTTTTTGCTAGCTACTATTGGTGTGATAACTTGTCTTCAGGAACCAGCTGTACAGAATAATTGCTCAGAGCTACGTACGTGTATATCGGATCAAAATCATTAAGAAGCATTTCTCTCGCAGCTTTTCATTCCCACACATTTTCTCCTGACTTTCCTCCATTATCCTTCGAGGGTTCGGAAAATGTAGGTGCAGTCTTGTTCATAGTCGCCGACCAAACATCAATACCTCGGGGGATTTCCCTGTTGGCTCCCTCAGTGTCGTGCGGTAAGAGAACAAGAGACGATCCAACTTAGTTTGTAGACTTCCATGAGTCTGTTTAAAGAGACCTTGCTTAACAGTCTGGACTTCATGTACTGCTATTCCATTCGACACCAGATGGTACAGACCAGGCTTAATGTGCAGCATGCCGTAGTTACTCAGAACGTGTTGAAACGCTTCACTGGTGAATGGGGTTCCGTTGTCTGTGTATACCGTCTCTTAAGTACCGAAAAGGGCGAATATTGAGCTCATTTGTGCAACTGCTATTGTGGAACTTGCATGCAGAACTGGATGCACTTCTACCCATTTGGAAGGGACATCAATCAAAAGTAGACACCTCATCCCATTGATTGTGCTAAAGTAGTCCGCGTGTACCCGCTGCCAGGGCTTCTCCGGCCAACGCCATGGACATATCGGTCCGGGAGATTTTTGCTTTTGGTATTTTTGACATTGTTCGTAGTTTTTCAGCAGCCGCTCTATATCGTGGTCCCTTTTGGGCCACCAACAGTAAACAGGTACCAGCGCCTTCATCCTGTTCACGCCGGAGTGTGCGTCATGCAGCTCTCTCAGCAACTGGGGCCGTAGTTCTTCTGGTGGAGCTATGCACAAGCCTCGAACTATACAGCCGTCGTATAGACTCAACTAATGACTCCGACAGGCGAATGGTTTCAGTTCGTCTGACGTGCTTGTAGGCCATCTGGTCATCAAGAACCATTTCACCATCGACAACACAGGGTCTCGGTCATTAAGGCGCCGCACCAAGTCACTCCGGATGGATGACTTTTCAAGGTGTTGTCTCAAATTGATAAACTCCATGGGTCCACTATTTTGCGCCATGCTGCTGCGCGAGGCGACTAAGTGCATTGGCAATGGCATTACTTGTCCGATTACATAATGACGTATGCAGTTATAGGAGCGCAAAAGTAGTGCTCGCCATTGCGTTCGAGGCGAAGACATCTGTTGGATTCCTTTCTCCAAACCCACAAGCAAAAGAGGTGGTTTGTGGTCAATGTGGATATCAAACTGTCTTCCCCCGACTTACTGGCAGAAATGTTTGACAGCAAAATAATCTCGAAGGCCTTCCTGTCCAGTTGGGATTAATTCATTTCGGCGGGTTGCAGGGTACGAGAAGCATAAGCGATTAAACAAGGAGAACCGTCACCTGTCCGGCGGCAAAAGACTGCGCCTGCTCTGCGTGGGGAAGCACTACATTGCAACAAATAGAGGCCGGCTAGGATCGAAATGCACGAGATACGGCAAGGTGCCGAGCACTATTTTTGCATCTGTGAAGGCCTTTTTTATCAGGACCCTAAGTGCATCACTCCCGTTGTGCAACTGTTTGCACAAGGGTGCAAATACTGTTTCGGAGTCAGGTAAGAAGCGACGAGAGTGATAAAACATCCCTTAAAACGATCGGAGTTTAGCTTCATTCTTGGGTTTAGGTGCGACAAGGATGGGATTTACTTTATCTTCTAACATGTATAATCTGTTATTATCGAGGCGATAAGCAAGGTAACGAACGGAAGCTGCGAAAATCCTGCTCTTGGACTACTTCAGTTAGAGTCCACTCAGTTGTAGACCTTCGAGCACAGTTGATAGCGTTTGTAAATGTTCAGAAGTTGTACGTCCTGTAAGCAGAATGTCGTCAAGATAGGCGAAAGTGAAAGAAAATTCTTTGCTCAGGTTGACAATGATTCTTTGGAATATCGCTGGGGCCGAAGTGATTGGGAAGGACAGCCCTTTGTACTGCAATAGACCCATGTGTGTACTTATCGTAGCGCATAAGGGAGAGGTCTCATCTAACACAATTTGTAAGTATGCGTGACTGAGGTCGATCTGTGTAAACTTTGATTGCCTGCCAGCGGAGCATACAGATACTCTAACCGAGGTAAGGGATATTTGTCCAGAATCAAGCAATCATTAACAGTTAGTTTGTAGTCACCACAAATACGCACAAATCCATCCGGCTTCAGGATTAGAACTAACGGGACTCCCCACTCACTGTATTGTACTGGCTCGGTTATTCTTGCTGATAGCAATATCTTTACCTCGTTTTCCACCTTTGATCTCAGGAAATTAGGTAGGGTGCGTGTCCGGAAAAAGCGGGGCTGAGTTCTCGGTCGTAATTTGATACTAACCTGATTTTTGTTCAATTTTCTAAGTTTGTCATCAAAAAGGTCAGCATATTTGTTAAGCACATCCCCCAAGCGCTGGTTAATGGATCCAAGCTTCACTCTAGCGTGGTCAGGAAGCTGTTAATCTAGTTATGCCTGAGTAAGTTTGGGCAATTATTCGCCACAACACATGTCTGCAAGGTCCGCTTCTCCCCATGGTAATTAACACGAACAGCGCATGTTCTCATGACTGGTATTGGCTGCCCAGTGTACGTACGCAAAGTTGATTCACAGGGGAGAACTTGGGTAATCTTTGAACTGAGGTAGCACTGATTATGGTAACTGAGGCACCGGTACCAACATCAATATTAACTAACTGGCCTTCTATTTCCAGTTGCACAGTGTACGGTGAGTGAAGGCTACAGCTGCTCGACGTTGCGTTCCAGATCGTGTTTAGCTGGTCTTTGTCTGAAAACGGAAGACCTTTACGCGCTTGCTGGGAAAACGTGATGTCACAGCTGTGTAAGTTTTAGGTCAGCAAACTCGGGCCGACTACCCTAATTTTTCACATTGCCTGCAGATGCTCTGTTTATGACAACATACCTCTGCCGATAAATGCTGACTTCACATCGGTAACAGGTATAAGGCAATTCAGGCCGTCTCAGTGTAACACATTTTCGGTCAATTACTTGGATTGTGTCTGTATGAGATTGCTGGGAAAATGCTGCTGTTAATGGACATTCTCCAACTGCCGAACGATACTGCAGGCCTTCTCCCAACTCATAGCCGTCTCATCTTCCGACAACAAATTTTTACGAGCCTGTTCCTTACGGATACCGGCTATAAAGCATTGTAAAGCCATCGCTTCTTCGAACTTCGTAACTGAGATTTTACAATACTTTGCAATGAAATCAATGACACTTTCCTCAGGGTTTTGACGCAAGGTCGAAAAAGAATATCGCGCAGTCCGTGTTCAGTCGTGAACAACCCATAACCGGCTGAGGACCTCTAGCGCACCGATGACTGTATCCTCAATGACATGGTGGGCAACAAAATGTCTTTGGTCTTCATTCTTGAGGAGAGGTGGCCAATCGATGACTTGCTCGAGAGGAATGAAGGCCCTCACTTCGAAGCTGGCCTCAGCTGGAGCGTCTCGGCTCCCTGGTTGGGGTCCGAAAGACGATGAACACGTTTGGCTAGATACATTTGTTGATATGGCTAGGAGCCGACCTCAGTGGCGTTCGTGCTGTGAGTTTCTTTGCCCCACCCCATCTCTCTCCAACCACGATCTCGTTATTTAGCATTTTACGGTTTTGCATAGTCAATTTTTTGCTGCATAGTAGCCGGCAGATAGCTTACTGGAACGATGCCCATCCGTTACCGGTAGCTCAGCTGGTTTGCACATTTTGCATTTTATTCCCTTTTATGTATTGCGGCACAGTAGCTGAGGTGTTTCCCACCTATAGCTAACTTGTACAGTGTGTGTGGCCTTCATTCTTCAGAAATTGTCTCAATAATTTAATTCTGTGGTTCTCTGAGAGTACCGTGTTTAGCTGCAGGGCGGGCAGTAGCTCCAAATGATGCAAAAAAGTGCGCTTCCAGAGGTTCCAGGTAGCCATGGTTGGTTTCTCAGAAGGAATATTCATCAGTAGTGTAGAAATGTGCAAGATAGAAGTAGTTTAACGTCGTCGTCAGGAGATTAAGTATGGTCCTTAGCCGATGAACGGGACAGAATGCGCAAGCGTAGTATAGAACCGACTTACTAAAAGCTTCCTGCGTTACAATGGCTAGAAAAGCCAGAAAGAAAAGCTAATGAAATAAGGAAAGTAAGACAACGTCACTGTCAATCACTCTTGTGGGTGCCTGTATTCACGAATCCATACCCAAGTGCATACGAGACAATGTACACCCGAAAGGCAGCGGGTCTAGGACATGGTCAGTTCACAGATTCGTGCGGATTGGTGTCCTGGCTCGTAGCTAGGTGAGGGGCGTAACCCAACTCCCACCCAGCGGTCGCCACGAGGAGGCGTCTAGGACATGCGCCCACTGCACAGCATTAGCAGCAGTTAGTGGACCATCGGTCAAGTTCTAGTTACCATAAGCCTCAGCGTACCATAGGCTGTCTCGCCGTGGTGTGAACATAATAGCCGGTGAACAGGCGGACCCGGAAACTATCCTTGTGTTTCAGTTTACAGCGGTCCTCAACAAGGAGATGCATGTGCAAATATTAGGTAGAAATGAGCCAATTTTCCAATTGAATGTAACCATTGACGATTCTGAGAGGAATGTGGTCACTAATTATTAGACTGCACGCGGATGGTCACCCTTGCGTTTTAGTATAAAGTCCACGCCATCCTTCCTTTCTTACATTCCAAACCATTCAAGATATGATATGCAAACTATCCAACAATTACGTGTTTCCTACTCTCGTATCTGGAATGCTTGTCAAAAGCGTGTATGATACTGTGTTAGCTTTGGTGCAAACCTCCGGATGAATTAAAGTATGAAAACCACAAGGTACTTATTTTGCTAAAGTCATCGCAGGACGCCATGACTGGTAGGCTAGGTCTTGAATGTATGTATGGTCAGTTAGGTATGCCTTCAGACCTGATTTGTCCATTTTCTAAACGTTTCTCATTAGTAGGATAAGTTTGTCTTAGTGCTGGAGACAGGCCGACACATCACGATGGTATACCGCTGTTGATAATGATTACTCAAGGGAAGGTTTATACTGAGTTTAGGCCCACACCTTTCTTTCTCTTCCTCAGTCAATTCGTCTTCTCTTTCCACACCGGTAGCAAGGGCAAGCTCTGCTTTCAACCGGTTCACTTCCTGTTTCAGACGATTGATAATTAGTTGTGGGTCATGTTCCTCGTTCAAGACTACGTCGTTCTTGATTAGAGCCACTCGTTGAGCAAAACGGCAGGTTGAAATAGTTTCCTTTGGAATGGAAAACATAGTAAAAACTTGGTAAGCGGATTATAGTGAGTAACGCAGAGCAGAGAGCACTGATAAACCTCCACTATTAATTCAAGGCATCTATGCTAATAAGCAAGTATAAGTTAAAGTCATACTCCATCTCTCTTACCAATTTGATTGAAAAACGTAAGTGTTTTCATAGCCGACGTCGTTGTCTGTTGGTTGACGTTACATAATTGTATTAGGTCTTTTAGGATGAAAACACCACACACCGTCAATTGATGCAACTTGATCGCAACAGTTAACTAAGAGGCTGTCATTCAAATTTAACCATACGGCCTAGCTAGTTGGAATGTCTGTCTTCCCTCCTGTATACCAGTCTGGGGACGCTATTGTGACTTCGGCTATGTTAGATCTCACGTAATTCAACGTCAAAAGACTCATGGTTTTGCCTTACTTCCCCTATACCACATGATCCAGTCCATATAGGGTAACCAAGCAATGTGCACATGAGGACCAAACGGTGATTTCATCGGCAAGTGTTTTTTCTTGGACATTGGTCAAGAAGTACTCTTTTTACCTTCGGGATTTGCTAGGTGTTTCGGTTGCAATGTTTCAGTATTCCTGCGATGTCACATAGAAACAAGTGAAGAGATTGACGGGATTCTTTGACACGCTTCAAAGCAGCTCCTAATCTTGTCACTTCAGGAAGTCAAGAAACGGGAGAAGAGATGCTTCCAGTTCTATCGTCTATAAAATCAAAATCCCATGAAGTGAAACCGTAGCAAAACGGTATAATCTTAGGTAAATAATTTCTGTGTAACACTGCCGCGTCCTGCCAACAAGTTTGCACATGCTCTGGAACAACATCAACCAACTAACGACATATGGCTCAAAGTTAACTACTCGTTTAATACCTATAGTAATGTTGTTAACTATCCGTTACATCTGTCAGACAGATCCGACCCAAGGGTTGTGATTGGAAGCTACCTCGAAACTTGCCACCTTTACCACAACCTCAGCTGCCCATTGTAAATCTATCGGCAATCCTGGTTTTGCAATCTGAGTTTACTAGTTTGTAAATCAATTGCTAGGTTCGAATTCGTCTGTGAGACTCGGGTATAGCCCACGGATCTTATGACCCTAATCTGCTGGTAAGCACATCCAGGTTATCAAAAAAGCGGAAGGTACGTTGGCACTTACAAATGTGGCGAAGTGTCCCATCATAGCGACATAAAGTACAGACGTAGCCATATGCACTTATACCTTTTAACCAACTGAATAAAGCAACAATTTAAAGAAATGAACACAATCCCCTGAATGAGAGGCCTTCCTCAAAATTTATGTTCATAGGTTCATAGGTTCATAGGATTGTCGAGAGCAGAAGGAGAAATCCTTTGTCAGCTCCATCGCTTCCCGATCATTGTGTGGAGGTCGCGATTCGATGTTAAGCGGTAATCCACAAGGGACCTTGACAGCTACACTGGAAGCTGCAAGGACCCATCGTACTCAAAAGATAAGAGTCTAACATTCGCTTGAAACATTCCTCCGTCTGGGCATCGTCCACATACTTCGGCAAGTTATTCCAATCGTTGACTACGCGAGTTGATAGAGCGAGAGCAGGATGAATCCGAAGTCTTCTGGGTTTAAACAGTTTCCAGTTGTGGCCTCGAGTTGAACTGTTTGGATTGCATTGAAAGCATGCCTGCAGCTCTGTCCCCATCTCTCCTCTCAGGATGCGCCTGGTGAAAATCAGGTCACCGCGACGTCGGCGATAATCCAGGGTGAACAGATTCATCCGCTGAAGTCTCCGGGGATAAGGTAAGTCCCGTAACTCCAAGATGTATTTCGATCCACGCCGTTGGACCTTCTCAATGAGGTCACATTCGAACTTGGTGAGAGGGAATACGGCAGGTAATCCGTATTCGAGTATGGGGCGCACATGGGAAGTAAACAATAGTCGGAAGATATCCGGAGTCAAACGAGAGAAGGCTCGTCGTATGGCGTGGGACATCCTGTTGGCAGCAGCAACCCTTCGTAACGTGTCCTGTGTAGTCCGTAGATCAGATGACACCAACACGCCGAGGTCTTTTTCTAGGATTGAGGTTCTGAGCAACGTCCCACCGATGTGATACGTCCCGAAAGGCTCAGAAGCACCAATGGGAAGGACCGAGCGCTTATCGCGATTTATGGGCAATCGCCATTTGACTGACCACTCATGTAACATGTCAAGTGTAGCCTGTAATCGGTTTGCCTCGTCAAGACATGATACCTCCATCCACAATTTCAAGTCATCAGCGTAAATCAAGCAATCCAAATGAAGTTCCGCCGGGAGGATCTTGAAAAGTTCTGGGCCCAGGACCGATCCCTGTGGGACACCGCTAGTCATGAGCACGGGAGCGGAGTAAGTCTCGTTCACTTCGACTCGCATTGTCCGGTTATCCAAGAAATCAGCGGTCCAAGAGAGAACGTTCCCAGAAACTCCGGTTAATCGTAGTTTATAAAGGAGTCTTTCATGAGGAACCTTATCAAAGGCCTTGCTGAAGTCGACAAAAATAACATCCAGCCGTTTCCCAGCGTCTAATGATTTCGCCCATCTTTCACGGGCCACAAGCAGATTCGAAGAACAGGAGCGCGCCCGCCGAAAACCATGCTGCGCACAAGAGATGACGTTAAGGTTCTCGAGGTGGAAGAGAAGTGCCCGCTTGAGAATCCTCTCCATTACCTTGCACAATATTGACGTTAAACAGATAGGTCGATAGTTGGCAGGGTTTTGACGATCCCCTCCTTTGTGTATGGGTTTAACAATCCCCACTTTCCAAGCGATCGGGAGCCGTCCAACTTCAAAGGAATGTCGAAATATCCGGCAAACGGGAGCGGCAATGTAATCGGCCACAGTCCTGAGGAACAGCGGACGCAACCCATCAGGACCTGGCGAGGAGTTCGGATCTAATTCACGAATGCCTTTGGCAACGACATCAGCGCTCATTTCTACATGCTCCAACAAAGAATGGAGTATTGGCATCGCGTCACTGGGAAACGGCGTCTCCATCGAGTAAACAGACGAATATTGCATGACCAGGAGACTGGCTTTCGCAGCATCATCGTCAAGCAAACCCACATGAGCCAAGGAATACAGAGCAGGAATACCACTGCCTGCTCTGGTACTTCTCTTCACGTAAGAGAAGAGTGCAAAGGGCGTTGTCTTGGATTGCAAAGCCAAACCGAGTTCGTACTTTTGCCATTTCTCTCGTTTTTTCAAGTTGCAGATATTTCTGGCCCCTATATATTCCGAATAGTCAGACCCGGATTGCGTGAGCTTGAATCGGACCCACAGTTTCCGTCTTTTGTTCACTAGGCACCTCAGTTCTCGATCAATCCATGGAGGACCCCTGGCAAAAGGTCTTTTGTAGACAGGAACGACCTGCTCAACAAGCGAAATCATTTTGAAGTGCAAGAGGTTCCACTCATCGTCCAAATTCAGGGATTCGGGCATACTCCAGTCCACACTACTGGCAGCCGTTTGTAAGCGTTGGGGATCAACACGCCAGAAATTTCTGCGGAGGCGACCTTGGTTGTGGAGAGTAAGTCGTCGAATCCAGAGGAATGTAATGACACAGTGATCGCTTTTACCAATGGGGTGAAGAACGGCTAGGTAGGTGACATCTGATTGTGCCGGTGAGAGTACAAGGTCGAGGATATGGGGGGTTTGTCCTGCAATTATACGAGGAGGCGTTGTGACATGTTGGAATAAGTTACATTCGATAACCATCTCTAAAAGAGCGGAATCAAAAGCGTTTGAAGCGGGAACACAATGCAGTTGGTCCCAGTCGATACCCGGGGCATTAAAGTCACCCAGTAATAAACAGTCCTTGCCTCCACCATGCATTTTGATTGCGTCCAGCAGACAAGCTCTGGAACCCAATGGGGCCCTGAAGACTACACCGACCATGAGAGATCTGCATCCGTCATGAACACGGCACCAGAGAGTTTCGAAGTCGCCATCACTGCCACAGGTAGCTTCAACCAGATGGGCCTTGAAGCCCGTCTTCCAGTAGTGTATCACGCCTCCCCCAGGTCTCCCTCCATGGCGGTCTGCCCGGTAAAGTTGGTATCCAGGGATCTGCACCTCCGAGTCCAGGATATCCGAGGACAATCAGGTTTCGGTGAAAGCTATAAGATCCGGCCGATTCATGGAGGCAAAAAGCTGAATTTCGTCTAGTTTGTTTCTGAGACTGCGCACATTGGAAGAACTTACGCGCAGTCCATTCTTCAACTCTAACGCCCGGGCATTATAAGAAGTGGCCTCCAACGAGCTCTTGGCGTTTTTCGAACCACGCGAAAATCCACGATATGTAGGTCCGTCTCACCGTTATCTCGACGACATCTAAGTTCATCCACCGCTTTCTTCATTTTTACTGGGTCCTCCGGAGAGAGGTCTCGTAATACGAAAAATGGTTCTCCTTTAAGACGCGGAGCTCGTCGGAGAATGCGATGGACTTCATCATCGTTTTGACATACAATCTTCAAGGGACGGACCTTAGAGGAGTCCTCCTGTTTCTTGCCAAGGCGGAAAGCCGAGACGATGTTGAATCCTGGCTCACCTTCATCGAGCAGTAAGGAGATCATGCGTTTTAGAAACTCTTGATCATCCATAATCCTTTCAGCTGGAGTAGTTTTGGACGACTCAGGAGCATTTATGATGATTGGGCAACGACCACGTGAGGGTGATTTGTTGTTAACAGGGATCTGCGAATTGTGGTGAGGTGGACCCTCCTTAATCAGTTTTTCTAGCTGACCGACTCTATCCAGAACTAGCTTCAACTGCGATTGTGAAGACAATGGCTTGCTTTTCACCTTGACATCAGTCTTGCCCATACTTTCAGCCACTCGTACTGGCGAGGACAGGGGCGTACAATCTTTCGCTACAGATGCATAAGTCTTGGTATTTGGGGCTTTACCGTGGTCAACGTCCGTCGGCTTACCAGAGGGAGTAACGGGACCAGAAGTTGGTGATGAGAGGCATTGAAATGCCAAGGAGGCAGTAGCGCTGATTGCTTCGGTTTGAACAGAAGAGAAACTCGGGTTCGGTGCAGGCAGTCCATCAAGTGGTGCAGTATCGCTACCTGCCTTCTTCACTGGAGTCCGACCGGCAGGGATATAATTGTCGTTGGGGGGCAGCAGAGGATGTTTCTGCTTTTGCACAGAATGCAAATATGAGGGACTTGGACTGATTGGAGGTAGGCCATTCGAAACGCGATTGACACTCAGTCAGGCGCGACATGGGTCACAAATAAAGACGACGACTGAGGAAGTGGTCCTCTGCAGTTGATCGTACAGATCGGCACCGATTTTACAACACGCAACGTGCAACCACCCTTCACAGAAAGAACACTGAACAGCCTTCGATCGAGCGGTAACAGCTTTAAAGCAGTCCAAGCATTTGCAAGACATTGTATACTATCTACAATAACTTCTATGAATCTTCAAGACAGTAACAAAACACAAAGGAGCTCGCTATCCGCATCGAAAACAGCTGCTCGTAATTTTGGGGCGGTACTGTTTCTGTACTGAGTACTATCAGAGGATGTTCTACAGGGCACGAGCCATCCCAAGTAAAGATGAAATGGTAACATCCCATTGGACAATTGGAGACTGGTGTGTCACCCAAAACGATTTCATCTGAACATGCGGGAACGTAGTTGCCACCGGTTCACATGGAACGCAGGTTGACTGTACCTAGCTGCTCTGCATGCCCTGTATACAAACACCACAGGCCACGTCAGGGTCTACGGTGACTTACTAGACTTTTCCGACAACAAGTGGTATTCGGCAGGGTTGTCCAATTTCCTCCTTTTCATACAACTTCGTCGTAGACTGCATCATAGTGTGTTCCGTTGAACAATGAACAATGAACAATGATTTATCACGGGATAAAGGCAAGTGCTTGACACGTCCCGCAGGATGGTTGCGGTGAATATGAAGCAATTAAAATATGTCTGGGTCATCTATCGAACGTCGGCCGAGATGAATACTTTGACAATTAACATTAGTGTAAAATGAAAAAAATTATCGCGCGTAAGCGTTCAGAAAGACACTGTGGTGCTGTGATAGTTGAGGCAAAGAGTGAGAAAATAAAATATGGTCGCTCACTTAGGTCCATTTGATACATTAGTCCTGTTGAAAACATGTTTGACGTAATCCACAATAGAGGAGCATAGATAACAAAATGTTGGGAGCTAAGAGCAACATTTAATCGCTTTTTGAAAACATCCAGGGTAGGAGAGGATACAACTGAGTTTGGGAGTGCGTTCCAGGGTTGGCAAACCCGAAGAGAAAAGTAATTTCGTCGACACTCTAGACGGCTATATTGTTCCTTCAATTTTAAGCAGTTACCCCTGAGCTGCGCGTTGTAGATAAGTTTCATGAAATGGCGGCCTACGTGGTTGGGGTCGCTCAATATCTGATACACTAATATGAGATTGCCGCGCAGCCTTCGATAGCTCCAGCTGAAAATTCCCAGCAACTTCAGTCTTCGGTGGTAAGAGTGATAACGCAGGCCCTTTAGATTCTTTGTTGCTCTTCGTTGTGGTGCCTCTATCGCTTCTAGGTCGCGCTTCAACCAAGGTTGCCAAGCTTCGATTGCATACTCAACATGCGGACGCGTGTAGGCATTGTGCATCATTGGGAAGATCGATGGGTCAAATCTCCCGAATGCCCTTCGCAGCATGCCGACATGCTGGTTGCCTCTTTTGGCAGCTACCTCAGCCTGTTTTGAACAGTTGAGGTCGCTCTGTACGATCACACCAAGATCACGTTCCTGGGAGCTATTCTGCAATTCGTTTGTCCCAAGTATATAGGTGTAGTTATGTCTATGGCGTAAATGTACAACGCGACATTTGTCTACGTTGAACGGTAGGGCGTTTTTAACTGACCAGTTCGACATTGTGTTAAGATCGTGCTGGAGCTGTTCCTGGTCGTCCGGTCCTCTGATCCTTCGCCATATCTTGATATCATCAGCGAAAACTAGGAAATCGGAAGCAATTGATCTCGCCAATCGTTAATAAACACCAAGAATAGACGAGGTCCACGAACCGAGCCTTGTGGTACTCCACACGTCACGTCGATTGCATCAGACATTGATTCCCGGACTCTTATCACTAGACATCGTTCTTGTAGAAAATTTTCAATCCAACTCAGGACTAGATCGCCAATGCCGTAGTTCCGAAGCTTCTGCAGGAGAATGCGATAGTCTAAGCGATCAAAGGCTTTTGAAAAGTCCAGGTAGATGACATCGACTCCTACTCCATCATCAACAGCTTCAGTCCAGTTATTACGTGCAATTAATAGGTTAGTATTACACGAATGCTTTTGACGAAAGCCATGTTGCTCTGGGGCTATTAAATTGTGGCTTTCCAGGTATTGCATCAGCGCGTCTGCGATGATTGATTCCATCACTTTGGATAGCACGGGAAGTAGTGTTGTTGGACGGTAGTTGGCAGGATCAGTGCGGCTACCCCCTTTATGGATAGGAGTGATGACCCCTTGCTTCCATACTGGTGGAATACGGTTTTCCTCTAGACATCGGTGATAGAAAACAGCCAGTGGTTCTGCTAGATTACTAGCTACCGCCTGTAGAGTCTTTGGTCGGATGTTATTAGCTCCGGGAGAGCTGTGAATACGCAAGGATAACAACTTCTTCAACACAGCTTCCGTAGTGAAGGTGATGTTTTCTAAACCAGATGGTGGAGTATTAGATATGAGGTGAATGTTTGGGCCCGTTACTTGTTGGAAAGTTTGGGAGTAATGAAGCCGTAGGAGATCAGCTGCTTCCATTGCTGACCGATTGCACCCATCAGCCGTGACTAGCGCTAGAACCCCTCGCTTTACCTTTCGAAGGCCGTGAACGTGCCTGTACAGGGGTTTGCGGTTAGTGCAGAATCGCTTCATTAACTTCTGCTGATGCGTAACCATGTCTTCGCGGATCAGTTTCACACAGAAGTTACGATGTGTCACGTATGCAGTTCAGGTTTCGGCATCCGGGCAGTCCTAGTGATTTCGCTATTCCAAATCCCTCCGGGACAGACATTTACGTGTTCTGCTCCTCAGAAATGACTTACGCTTGTTTTTAGGTTGGAAGGACTTCTGTTCCGCTGCTTGCGCTACCAATGTGCTCAAAGTCCTTGTAAACATATCCCAGGCCAGATCTGGGGGCATTCGGTTAAGAAAGTCCAAGATGTATCCTTAACAAGCTTGGACAACACATTGTAGTGCGTGACAGTGTGCACTTTATCCTCCTCCTTTTCCGGGTACTCAGCATAGCATATACAATCAAAGAGTAGAGTGACATGATCACTACGACCCAGTGGTGTGCTTGTAACTATCCCGCCAACCATGAGTTCTTCGTTAGTTAACACAAGATCCAGTATCGACGGCTTGTTAGAAGTTCGAAATCTGGTGGGAGAGGTTACGTGGTTGTAAAGATGGTGGCTAGCAATAAGTTCTTGCAAACAGGCTTTAAACTGCATACCGTCGGTTGCCGGCGTTTCTATGTCATGCACGTTAAAGTCTCCCGCGATAAGAATGCGGGTGTAGGACTTGTTCAAAGCAAACTGAAAAACGTGGTGCAGTCTGGAGTCCATTTCCGACATTGAGTTTGGCGGATGATAAACCACGGCTAGTAGACATGTGTCCTTGTTTCGCAACAAAAGTTGGCACTAAAGTGAATCGGGAGCTCGGATTTCCGGGTGAGCGAAAACTTCACATTGGAGGTTTGTATTATAGTAAAGAATCACACCGCCACCCCTTCCGGTTCTATCGGTCCGAAGTAGCGACATGCCGGGTAAATTGATCTCACATTCGGTTATCTCAGGGTTTAACCATGTCTCTGTAATCATGACGAGGTCCCGCGGTTGTGAGGCATGGAGTTCTCTAAGTTCGGCCAACTTGATTAGAAGGCCTTGAGCGTTTGTATACATGCAAGATAGGGCTTTTGTTATTAGGAGTTCATTGATGGATGTCAAGTTTGTGTTAGTTTTCAAGCTTTTTAAGCCGGCCGTTAGGTGGCCGGCCATTAATCGATTTTGGTTTTTGTATTTCAGTCATGTTGCATGACATTATTGAGCGTTCTTGCACAGATGGTTCACTCGTGCTGTGCTGCGTCCTCCTGTGTGCCGCAGGCGCTTTTGTGTCGGTCTCTCCGAAGGATTGTGCAAATAAAGAATTTGCAGCGTTTGCAAGTTCCGTTGAAGTGCTTCTGACTTTTGGTCGTTCGCCTGCTGCTTTTAGCCGGATCTCTGGTGGCAACCTAGCTCGGAACTTTAACCAGCTAACTAACAGAACTTGCGGCATTCCCTCTGAGTGTAGTATTACCTTCATTAGCCTTGGACCGCAGCCATTGTAGTTAGGTGATAACGGAACTCTTGTCAGGGATTTGGCAATAACATTGTCAACAGAGATTGCTTCGCGAATGTAGCACCACTGCTCTCGGTCGTGTGTTTGCGTATCATGATCAAAAGAATGCAGAAGCTCAGGAACACCATGAACAAAAATTGTTTTCTTGCTATCCCTATTAGCAATACCGCGTTGCTCCACTGCTTCCTTTGCGCGATCTTTCCAAGGTAGACCCCGTAATATGCCTACTCCGCTCGGTGAGTTGCGAAGACGAACTGCTGAGAGCAGGACAGCCTCGGTCCCATCTGCTGAGTTTAGTGTTACTCGAAGAATACGTGGTTCACCAGAGTGCACTGAGGTCGGGTGACGCGCCACGCGTTGCAGCATTGCAGGCTCAACGCGAATGCCAATCGCCTCGCAGATGGAACTCCACTGGTTGCGATCGTCTTGCAACTTGCCTTTGATTGTGCAAGGTTTGGATTCGGGAACGTTGGTGTACACGAGAGTTAGCGCAGCGTGGTTTTGTCTAGCGAGTGTTAACTTTATACTTTTTGCCGGCAATTCAGGTTGTTTAGAGGGCACCATTGGAGTTGACGGTGAAAGCTGCTTTGTGCCACGCGTGCTCTGGACTGAGGATGGATCTATGTGTATGCCTCCCGGTGTGTTTGTCGAAGCAATCGATGCGTATGTTACCTGCGTGTTATTTGCACCGGATTTCCTTCGGCTCTGAGCTGTCGGTGTCATGGCTGGATCTCCAAGTGAAGCGTCTATGGTTGGAGAAGTGGAAGCAGGCATGTTTGAGGCTTGCCCACTTATGGGGGTGAGGTGAGTTAGTGGGTTTAGAGTCACAGACGCTGCAGTGCGATTGGAGCGTCTAGCTCTTTTCTTCGGTTTAGACTCACAGCTAACTTTGACCGGGTGAGGTATTATCGTGGCCATATTTACTTCCGAGGGAGCGACCTTAGTATTTACAAATTGTGCGATTATTTCAGTCATCCTATCGCATTTTTGCATGAGCAATGATAAACAGTTGACAACTGGAATGACTTGACATGTTGGGTAAAACCAAATTGTGTCAGCACCTTGGTTTGTCCCTCTCACTTCTTGGACGGATTTACCTGCACATTGCGGACAGTACGATCTAATGCAGCTAGAACAGGTATTACTGATCTTAAGCCCTTTACTGCGGTTGTCTGCACAACATAGGCGACGCTGAACCATAGGAATGCTTGTTGTCCTCTTGTTGTTTACAACAAAGCCTTGATGAGTGTGCTTTGCGCTGCGGGTGACGCACGAATAGGTCAGAACACGCACACGAATTCAGTTGTTCAGCCGCACCAAGGTCTGGCGGAGAGGCAGAAGGGGGTCATAACGCGCAGACTGTCGGATTCAGCGATCAATCGACTCGCAGTGGTACACACACACACACACGCAACCCCCAAACAAACGGCAGCGTATGTTAATCGGCCTGCCTTAAGCGACGGCGCAGGTGGAGGGCTGCGAAGCGTCCCTAGAGCTGCTCAGCTAATGAGCGGAGCAAAAAGGCTCCAACTTTGTTATGCTGCAACTTGCAGGGATGGTTGCCGCGTAGTTTGGGAGCCCTCAGCGTCTTCTTCCGAAGGAGACAAGAATCTTTTCCGAAAGACCGGTCTGATGTAGTTACACAAGTGGAATTCGGCAAAGAATATGCCGAAAAATGGGAACTGGAAAAAGAGTGTAATCCACACAGGTTAGATCCAAGAGTTGGGAGGCACTAAGTAGCGCTCGTCGAACTGGTTCGAACGAGCGCTCGCACAATAGTTTGTGGGGAGAATTGGAGTGGCCACAAGGGGCAAAGCGAGAGAGGAGTTGCATGGTCTGACGATGCAGGCGTTGAGGTGCTGCCTGGTGAAAGGCTAGTTGTTCGTGACTTCACAGACGATTTTGTCCTGTTAACGATCCTCAGGCAGCGCAATCAATCCTAAATTGCCTCTCTAGCGTGGCCCCATCATCTGGCATACCATTGGCATCTTCAAAGGGCAAAGTGTTGTTACTGGACCACTAGGCACATTAGAATCCCTTGAATCTTGATAGCGAGGAACTAGTGGCAGTTGATCGATTTACTTACTTTGGTAGCTGTGTAAGCAATGATGGGCGCATAAACACTGAAGTCCGTTCACACACTGCAAAAGCCAGAACTGTCTTCTTGAATCTGCGACACCTGTGGCATCAGAAAGGCGTTACACTCCGTTTAAATGTTCGTGTATACTAGGCCACAATGAGGGTCGTCATACTAAATGGAAGCGACACTTGGCGCTTTCGATTTTAGGATCTGAGGCACCTTCAAGTCTGTAAACATCGTTGTCTGTGAATCATCGCTGGTGTCGGATGGTACCAGCGTGTCCGCAACGATGATGTACCCAGAAGTGTAGTAAGCAGCGATAATAACGCTAGGTCTGTGGAAAACAGCTAGTATTGCGCTGACTTGGGCACATAAAACATGTGCAGTGCCATGGAGAACTGAGGAGGGTCTTAATGTGTGTGCCATATGGAGGACGGCGCAAGATCCCGGGAGGGCAAAAGTTAACTTGGCAGTGAGAAATGGAGACACTGACGACCCAACTCGGTGCCATTGGTCAGTCTCATCTTCCAGACTGGAGTCCACGTGACCCGCGTTGTACTTTGGCTGAGATGCTACAGGACATGGCTGGCAACAGATACCAGTGGTGTGTCTGCTGCCGTCTCCTATTCGGACTGCCTTTTTAAGGTGTGTTCGGTGCTGCGTAATCTGTGACGGAATGGCTGATTACGAGGCGGGGTAGTGGAAGCTGCAGGGAAGCTGTCACGTCGACGCCACCTTATCTTTACATGATAGCCAGCTGTTTGTGACGGTATGTTGTCTAAACAAAGTGTAGGCGCCTTGACACCGAATGTTTGCTTAGGACACTAAGGTTTTCAGGTAAGTCCCCTTTCCCTCCCTCTTATTTTTTCTTCATTCCATAGGTCGTCACGGTTGTATGGCAGCGAAGCATCAATTCAAATGGCTAATGTCCTGCTGTTGCTGATGATGAACTGCTCCGTGACGATGCGAGATTTAACTCGGATGATATTGTAACTAGTATTTTGGAACGTGCTATTGCAGTTGTTCTGAAGCGACCTTTTAATGCGATGTCGAACCTGTGTTCGTCAGTGCATCTACGCCGTTTAGTACGCACCTCAGTGGCCTATTCTAAGAGTCCAGGAAGAAGATTGATAGTCTTGTTTGCAGCTGGTTTCATGAATGTTAAGTAGTAAAAAGAGAAAGCCACGTAGTTTCTTTCGCACCTTCATATGGAGAGTAATAATACGGAAGGGGACTACTTCGAGTTATTCAAAGCTCTCTTTACGATCATGCGAGATAGCACGGAAATGAGGGTAGCACATAGACCTGCGGTCCAATCATTTGTAGTTTGGTATTTGAGAATTAAAAATTACCCTTAAAATTGAATGATACAAAGTGAACAGCATCGAGAAATTCTGCTCGTCTATATTCCGCTTGTCCTTACTGCGTTGCTGCGTGATATGCTCTAAAAATTTATAGTGAAGTATATAATGACTCTAACGGTTTGCAAGCCTTATAATTTAATTCGGACATTCGAATTAATGTAACTAATGCTCTTCTTGCTTGTCGCTTAGCGAACATGTAGAACAACTGAGCTTGCGACAACATTTTAATGAGCACAGTTTATGCTTAACCATTAAGTTTCCGTGAATTGAAATATGGAGGGGTCGATGAGAAATCTCAACTGTCTCAGATGGCAGATGTGTCAGCTGCCCTAGGAAAGCCGGCAGGATGGTCAGAATCCTGCGTTTACACGACAGTGTTTATTAAATTTTCAACATCTGAGACAACAGCTTTGCTGAAATGTCAATTAAGCAACAGGACCGCATCGGACTGGACACTGTTTTATGGAGAAGAAAGGAGCAGTTACTTAGCAGTGCCCGTAGGTTGATCAGGGAAAGAAGCGAAAAAATGATGACTTTACATGAGAACCAAGATGTCGGCGGTGTTTTAGAACCATGAACAAAGATTATCTACGGATCGCGAAGCCCTGCTTTACAAACCGGGTTGTGTGTCTTCGTGGGATTATCAAAAACGTCAAGGTAAAAGTATTTTACTGTCAAACGGAGGATTCGTTATCTTCGGTCCAGCCGTCCTTCACTTTGCGTGCTTACAAAGCATCAGCAGGTGACAGATAATATATCCAAGGTATTCTCTGGAAAGCAAGGTAGTGTAACTAACACGACAAGTAAAGAACAACCGGATTGCTCACCCACTCTCGCAGAGTTATTTGCACCACTGAGTATTATTATTCCAAGAAAAACTACTTCACCGTAATAATTTCCAGACTATTTGTTCATGTGAGAATGTTTACAGAGCTTAGTGTGATGTCCAGACGTTTTGTTGAAAATGACACATGATGGGCCCAAGGTAGCATCAAACACATGCAATCACCATGGGAGTCAGGGGTGCGGCTGGATGTCGCGGCCTAAAATGTTGAACAACATTCGGTCAACAGAAGTTGGCTCGCGGAACAGCAATCAGAGAAACAAAGACCTAATTATAAAATGCACGGATAAAGAATCCTCACAATAGGTTTGAGCTCTAAACAGTTGGTTAGTTTGCCTCCACCAGATGTTGAGCAACGTCCAATTTTTCTCCAGTAGTTCGGTGAGCTACGCCACATTTATCAATGGCAAGTATTATGTTGGCTAGTGGGACTCCGAAAATTGTTAAAGGATTGCAGTGTTGTTTCAACTAATCTCCACGTCGCGTTTCTCCAATTGGGTCGTCATGGCTCTTTACAGGACATGGCCGATGCAGCGTGCAAACGACGGTGTAAATATATGATGTCGAGGCGACCCTCCGAAAATCAACATGAAGAATGGAGAGCGACCCAGATCTCTTAGTAAGGAGCACAGTGCCATTTTATACTACACAATACTATTTACTGAAACGCAATTTAAATGGTTGGTTCTTGTCGGCCATCTAGTTGAGTTCCTTGGCTGGCGCCCATGATTCGTCCGCAGCTGTGTGTACCACTCCTGTCCTAACTGGAACAAACTTGTGCTTTGTTCACCATATTCCAACCCCATCTTAGCCGATTGGTCCAGTCGTTGCAAATGGGTGCAGCTAGTCCTCTCCGCGGCGTTGATGAGCTTTTCATCTGCCACCTCTGCCTGTTTCGCTCACTCGGTCTATTAGCTACCATCATGCGATACGACATTCGCTCGGAATCGGTGGCAAGTACGGGCAACTCGCTTGTCTTTGACCGGGACCAAAAATGCGCGTGATTCACCACGCTGTAATCCGATGTCCCCTTGTTCGTTTGGCCCGTGGAAACATGGTCACTTTGTGCTCGTGGTACTGCTTTACTTTCTCGTCCACTGGCCGCGCGTCGATTTCGTTCACCTGACTTGCCAGCTACCATCACAAGTGGTAGTTGCGTAGAGACCTTTCAAAGACCAAACAGAATGAGGAGCGATCATTTGTACTACTAGATATTGAGATCGCAACGAGCTTGAACAGTAACGTGATGTACTGCTTGCGTGCCGCAATGATCCATCAAGGTATGCTAGGTGGTGCTTCTTGAGCCTTAAGTGCCACTCATACCAAATTGTTCAATGGTTAGTGGTCAGATTAACTGAGTCTCCTGATCCTCCAGATTGGAGATTGGAGTGAGGAGGACTCCTTATTTCCTAAAACGGACACCCTGTAGTCTACTGCTAAAGTCACAATACGTTGTGGTAAGGATTTTAAACCAAAGGTTTTGGTTGACAATGCTAATGGTTTATTTACTTGGGAGGGGGCGACCCGACTGTATCCTGCCAACACGATACATTGGCCTCATCTTTAAGCATTTCCATGATTCTCCGATCGTAACAAAGGGACACTACAACAGCACTCTACCTACTTCATTGAGTAGGGTGGATGGAGTTAGTAGCTCCTGCTCAGACCTTCCAGTCTTACGAAACAGTTACGCATTTTCGTACTGGTCGTCCTGT
Source organism: Dicrocoelium dendriticum (assembly GCA_944474145.2). Taxonomy (NCBI): domain Eukaryota; kingdom Metazoa; phylum Platyhelminthes; class Trematoda; order Plagiorchiida; family Dicrocoeliidae; genus Dicrocoelium; species Dicrocoelium dendriticum. The sequence continues at coordinate 21,423,794 of OX104071.1, forward strand.
TCCAACTTCACTTGTAACTTCCTGTTTTAAACCCAGCGTTCTTAGCCCTCCCAATTTTGCTTTAACCGGCGCTTATCTTCTAGTTTCAAATCACCTACAACCGCAAGGAGTCATATCTGCTTTGTCGACAAGTACAAATCTTGCCAAGTGAACAAACTCAGGTGATCCAACTATATTTCAAGCTCTAAATACTCGCTGATGCTAACATACGAAAACTATCACCATTTTTACAGATTACCATGAACACTGGAGTACCGACCAAACTATTTCTGCCGCTTATCGCAAACCTGCCTACAAGACTTAGGCTCTGTGATCGCTCTACGATTGCCTTTGAATGATACCGACGGCGTTTTTTCACTGCTTATATCCGGAGATGATGCAACATTGAATGCCTATCAAACAGGTCTGGGCATTGCTCTGTGCTAACTGGCTAAATCCCCTCTGACAGAGTGAATCCCAGTCACTAGCCGGGGGTGCATTGTACGAACAGGTGGCTCGTTCAAAGCTTCGAAGTCGCGCGAGGACAGTACATGCCTGACCGTCATGGCTAATTACACCGCACCGTCCCCCCTCCTCGCAAACTGTACCGTTGACTCAGTGGAAGAGGAATTTCTCATCAACTAAACGAGCTCCCTCAACATAGCAAAAATGCACATTTAGTTGTGCTCGATAGTGATCTAAACGCTCAAGTTGGAAAATTGTCCATCAATGAGCTGCATCTAGGCGTCGGCAACGGTGTTGCCTCCCGCAATGACAACAGCGAAATTATTACACCTATGTGAAGAAGGTCGTCTGTTTCTAGTGAGCCCTAAATCAGCACACATTAGCTGAAGCAAAGATACATGGCGCCCACTAGCCTCAGACCAGTCATCATCATTATACACGTTAGCTAGAGGTGTAAAACACCTCAGCCACCGTGCTCCGAAACATAAAAGAAAAAAGGAAAATAAATGCAACAGTTGCATGCCAGCTGAGCTACCAGCAACGGATGGGCATCGCTCTGGTAAGCTACCAGAAGGCTACTAGACAAAAAGAAAAATGATGATGTAAAATTATATCATGCTACGAAATGAGATCGTGGTTGGAGGGGGAGGCTAAAAGCGATGGGGACGGACAACAAAACTCACAGCAGAACGCCACTGAGGACGGCTGCTGGCCATGTCAGCAAGTGCATCTAGCCAAATGTGTTCCACTAGGGAGCTGAGACGCTCCAACTCAGGCCAGCTTCGAAGTGAGGGCCTTCATTCCTCTCGACCAAATCATAGCTTGACCACCTCTAATCTTCGTCCATACACACCCCCGGCGAGCAAACAACGCACTTCGCTGGAGCCAGTGGGCTGGATTGCGTAACACGTGACCGAGCCATCAGAGCCTGGTGCGTGAAATGACGGTGCTGAGCGGTTCACTTCCTTTGCCTGTGCCATAAACAAGGCGTCGTACATGCTCGTTGCTCACGCAGTGATCGCACCAGAGGTGAGCCAGAGTGCGAAGGCACGGATGGTCGAACGTAACTAGCCACTTTATGTCTGCTGATCTAAGGGGCCAGGTTTCGCAACCCTACAGCAGGGCCGAACATACCTATAAATTGTACACTCTACCCATCAGGGCAAGCTTGATGTCGCGCCGCCACCATAGATGGTGAAGGCCAGCAAAAGCACTTCGAGCTTTTGCTATATGCTTCTATATATGCTATGCTATATGCTTCCTGATCTCATCTTCCGTCCCAAGGGCGCTGATACCACTTTCTAGGTAGTTGGATTTCTGAACGACTCCTAGCTGATCCCCAACAAGGGTCAGCGTAGGCAACGATTTCTGCCAAACTTGGAGGAAAGCTTTGCACTTCGATGGTGCAAAGCAAAGTCCGAAGCGACTGATAGCCAGTACTAATCTGTTCAGGGTAACTTGGCAAGTCTGGGAGCTGTTACAGATGAGAGTAATATCGCCTGCATATTCCAAGTCAAGATGTCGTTCTCATGGGAGTAGCTCCACACATTTTAAGTCGCCTCCTGTGAATGCAACCCACATGAGTTCGTCAATGGCGAAGCTGAAGGGAAAAGGTGACAGCTGGCGTCCTTGTCTCACACCGCTGGAGATGTAAGTGGTTGGGGGATTTATTAGGTTTTGTATAATTTCGTCGCAGTTAGACACAGGCAGACAGCCACCACACATCCAGGAAAGCGCTAGACGGCCTTTTCGTCCTATTGGGACTCGTCAGTAGCGCACACCCGCCGAATCCTGCCGGATTCGAACCCACGACCTTACTCTTGCGAGTCAGCGAGTTATGTCACTGAGCCATGGGTGAGGGCAGCGGACCGCCATGACTGATATCTAACTGCGATATAGCGCGGCTCATCCTCCACTGTCCTGCATATTATGAATGTGCAGAGGACAGGGCTGGCCCCCAGAGCAACGACTTCCTTTGCAAGCCGCCACCAATCGAGGTGGCATGTAAGCTGCTAAGGCGACTACTGATTATTTGTAAGTAGTAGGGGGATTTATTAGGTTTTGTGTAGATTCGTCGCAGTTAGACACAGGCAGGCAGCCACCACACATCCAGGAAAGCGCTAGACGGCCGTTTCGTCCTGTCCTCTGCACATTCACAACATGCAAGACAGTGGAGGATGAGCCGCGCTATATCGCAGTTAGATATCAGTCATGGCGGTCCGCTGCCCTCGCCCATGGCTCAGTGACATAACTCGCTGACTCGCAAGAGTAAGGTCGTGGGTTCGAATCCGGCAGGATTCGGCGGGTGCGCGCTACTAACGAGTCCCAATAGGACGAAACGGCCGTCTAGCGCTTTCCTGGATGTGTGGTGGCTGTCTGCCTGTGTCTAACTGCTACGAAATTATACAAAACCTCTGGAGATATTGAAGTGTGGCGAATAGCTTGCCGTAAGCCCTCACTCTGCCCGCGCTACGCGCGTATAATGGTCGGATAATATTCACATATTTCTCGGGTACATATTTCCTGAGTGGACAGTCTCAAATGATAAATCAATTAACCGAATCGAAGTTACTTTTGATGTCGATGAACACGACTAGGGTATGCTGCCAATATGTGTTACGATGCTCCAACCATTGACGCAAAGTGAAGATGTGCTCGATGCAGCCGCGACCCCGACGAAACACAGCTTGCTCATCACGAATCTGGTTTTCATGAGCGCCACTCAGTCTGTGAATGATTACAGAGGTAAGTAATTTGGAGGCGATGGAAATCAAACTGGTACCTCTATGGTTTCTGCATTCCGAACGTTAGCCTTCTTTGTAGATGGGAGAAATAACAAAGCGGCTCCAGCTGGATGGGACAATTTCCTGCTCCCACAGTTTCACTAGTAAATAGTGTAAGTCAGCAACAAGAGCAGGGCCCCCGAATTTGAGGTGGGCTGGATGTAGACCATCTGGGCCCGCGGCTTTGTTCTACTTCAACAGTCCGATCTCACGTTTGGTTTCTGAGTGTGACAGCGGATCCAAAGCGACAGCCGACGGAGCAAGGCCATCACTGGTCGATGAGGAATGTACCAATTCCGACCGATTAAATTGCTTTTCCAGATGCTCAGCCCAACCCTCCAAACCGTTTATCAAATCATGGATAGGCTGTCCACTCTCGTCATAAATTGTTACACTAACACCATGTTTCTTGCGGCCCGTTTACCGTATCAGACGGAATAACTTTTGATAGTTACCAAATGGCAGCGGTCATTGCCATTTCTGACGCCCGAAGAGACCACCAGGATTCGCGGTCTCTCTTCAGGCTAGCACGGAGTTTTGCCCGTAGCTCTTTGCGAGTTTCTCTGTGTTCGCTTCTAGCTGAAATATGCCGGCGAGCATCGATAAGTTCCAGAGACTGGGAAGGGACCCAATATCCACGTTGGCTATTAGATGTATCACGTGAGGATTTTCCTGCTGGTAGTGAGGTCTGGTGAACATGCAACCAGTGAAATTCAACTGTCTCTAGTGAGCGCTTACTCGACCCACATGTCAGCTTATTTCGATGCGCATACAGAACAGCAGGCTTCGCCAGTTGACTGGTGTTAGTGCGTTCACGTCGTCGTGGACGTCCGCCAAAAGGCATCCGCATGTCAGCATATACAAGTGCACGGTCGGTGTAAGCACATGTGCTCCAATTAGAGTGACAGTTCTGAATGCAGCCTCTCCAGCGGTAACTGATAGCAATGTGGTCGATCTGCGTCCAAGGCTGGTTCGAGGCTGGTGGCCGCCATGTCACCCTTCTGCGGGTGCTCTGTCGGAACTTAGTGCTCGCAAGTAATAAGCGGGAATTTTCATACAAATGAAGTAACCGTTCATCCTTATCATTACGGGAGTCTACACCGTGCTGGCCGCCCAGATGCAGTTCAGCAATGGATAATTTTCCAATTTGAACGTTCAGATCCCCTGACAGCACAAAGATGTCCGTGCTTCTTCTGTGGTGAAGGAGCTAGGTCAGTTGCCGGTTGAAGTCGTACTTTACCGATTCATCTCTAGTATGTGGGTGCATAGGCAAGGATGACGAGTACACACCTATTAGTCCCACGCCACTTCGAGTTTTGAACGAGCCAGCTAATCGGACCTCACAAATTCGCTATTGATTGGGATCCAATCAACCAGAGCAGCTTCAATCCGGGGACTCAGGGAAATACCAAGACCGACTTGGCCGGTGGTTGTAGCTGACCCGTCACCGGATATGCGCAATGAGAAACAACTGCTTGTGTCACCAGAAGGGGATGGCAAAGTGAGCACAGAGCTCGAGTCTTGCAGGCGGATATCTGATAAGCAGCAGATATCGATGGAGAGGGTCTCTAATGTTCGGGCAAGTGTTGCCTGTTGACCGACCTGTAGCAATGTGCGTACATTGAGGCATGCCAATCTGAAGGATGATCGAGGGCTCCAAATGGAAGTCGATGAACTGGGCTTGGCCGCTTAGTTGGACATGGGCTTGTCGACAGGACAGGAATGACGCACCGCGTTCACATGTGAGTTGAAACTAGAAGGTAAAAGCCTAGCAAAGCAAGGTGGGGGAGGGCCAAGAATTGGGGGGTTGAAAACTGGAGGGATAGAAGTGAAGCTGGAATGGGATGGTAAGAGAGAAAGAGCGTAATAGGGGAATAAGAAGATGGGAAGGCTTGAGCAGTAGCATCCAAACCCCTATCCATCCTGCTCGATGCAGCAGATAGGGCACCGCTGATTATCTTCTGCGGTAGCCAGAGCATCAAGAAATTGTTTGAAGAGCAATTCATTGTATTGCGTGGGCAGGATACTGTCAGGTTGCCCAGGTCTAGAGAGGAGAACGATTAGGGTTCTCAACAAAAGCCTTTGCTTCAAAAACCTGACCACAAGGCAGCGGGTTTGGCGTTGGGCTACAAGGAGTCCGTTTTAAGGAATAAGGTGCCACCCTCATTCCAACCTTCAACCTGGAGGACCAGGAGGCTGAGTTTGTCTGGCCTCTAACCATTGAGCACTCTGGTATGAGTGACTCTGAAGGTGCAAATACACCACCCAGCATATCTCAGTGGATCACTGAGGCACACAAACCATCGCACCACGGTAAGTTCTAGCCTCGTTGCGCAAACTGAGCACAACGCGATCAGTTACCGATGCAGTGGCTGTGTCTAAACATGTCACCCGAGTTGGAGCACAAGTGTGGAATCCTTGCCGTTGTATATGCTGATCTCCGGGTGCGGTTCGGCAGATGCCCGCAACGACGCTGTGATCACACGGACACTCGCCAAATGGCGAAGCAAAGTGTTTTGAATTAGTATCAAATTGTGATGATATTCCGGTTAAGTGCTCACTGAACGCAGATGAAGATAACTGGTTGCACGTTTGCAAAACGTTATTAGTAGCATGCATTTCTTCATGTGATAAACCTTATTGTCAACCCGAACATGGAAATTCTGAATGTTCGCCGACAAATTCCGGCTGGGAAAGAACGCAAAAAGACTAGCAAAGATCTGGGTGCATATCCGCTGGCCTGGTGGCCTCATCACACGTCGGCGATTGAAACAACTGCTTCTACTAGTATCCCTTAGAACTTAATCAGTCTGATATGGCAAACGGGTAACAGGAGGTCTGAAGTTAAGAATTGGGAATCAAACAGTACTAAACATGCGGAACGCAAGATAAAACAAAACGATAGGTTAAAATCAAGCCAATGCAACAGCTTGCTTCAGTTGCTTCTGTGCACCAAATACCGGGCCATATTTCGAGATAAATAAGACCTCGGTGATAGACATTCTTTCTGGGTTCCGGATTACTTCGGAGAAGTATAAGGGAGTGTCGCGGTGTATTTGGACCTCAAGTCCACATGGTCACCACTTAAGCCATCTCTTCGCCAGACATGAAGAAACCGTTCCGCTGTGAAGCTGAGCAAAGTGATCATTAATGGTACCTGGGTTACTCTTGCTAGCTGAGTCACTACCTTAGAGCTAGCTCTGTTTGTAGTCTTGCTGGATAGATCAGAGGCATCTTTGTACAAACGGGTTTTTCTACGCGTGTTAGATGACTACCAATCACGCACACGGTCTAGAGTTGCAGCACAACCGAGTACTAATTCGTGTAGCTTAGCTAATCTCCAAAGGAGTTTATACTGAGTGCCTTGCCCCCGTGGTGAGACTCCGGCTGGAGCGCTACAGTAGGGTTAATACCTTAGTAAGTTGCATCGCATCGGAGTGTGTTCGACGAACGTCATCAGCCATGTGCAGCATGCTCATCTGGAATTACTGTGTGAATTTTATCCTGGTTTACATTAGCCGTGCGGTGTCTTACGAAGGATACAGCATTATAATAACGAGGTCACACCTGCAACGCTGTCTCATGTATTTCATACCTGCAAGTTACGTTGTTCCACACTACAGGTGGCTATCATCGAAGTCATACAGTTTCCACCCAGGCTGTCGCGTAGCACTAATGTCATCATGCTGTTGCGATACGGAACATGTGATCGCTGTTTTTCCGACAAAGCCACGATCACCTGCAAGTTGGAAACAGACAGAAAAATGGATTAGTATAGAAGATTGGTGATACAGTACTTTTAGTGGACCAGTTATGGAAGTCTTTCAACTATTGATCATGTCAATCGTACCCAAAATTCCGAACGATACATGTAACAGGGTCAGTCTGTCATAGGAGTTCACCTGAGACGAGACAAAGGATTCTTGGATGAGTAAGTATAGAACCCCATCACAAAGAGGCTGGACCAAAACATGCTGTGACTGTTTGCGTACCTCATTGACTCAGAGAGCTATACTGGGTGGGGTCCTTGGGTCTCTTAAGATCTACTTACACCAGGTTGCTCAATGGTTATAGGTTAGACAAACGCAGTCTCCTGGTCCTCCAGGTTTGGGGTTTGAAATGGGATAGCGTGCATTTCTGTAAAACAGTATCGTTGCCACATCCGTTGCTTTTCGGGCAGACTTTTAAGCCAAAGGCTTTTTTTGGGGACCCTAATCGTCCTCCTGGCTGTCTGGGCATCCTGGTAATACCTCACCCATTGTACAACCATGATGACTTCTTCGAACTTCAACCGTTTCCTGCATCGGCCGTCGCGCAGATTATCAAGGGTCACCTTATCTGTTGTATACAGCAGGACGAATAAGTAAAAATACGCTACTGTTGGTGCCTCCATTCTTACGCCCCTCCCAACCCCAATTACTAACCTTCCTTCCATAATTTCCAGTTTAATCGACGGCAACCGTAATGCCGCTGGAGTAATACCATTTGCATCTATGATCTCGCCCAACACGCTGGACACTAATTGTCAACAGCCGCTTATAAAGCCACACTGTCCCTGGCGGAGTTAAACGCTCGCACTCTAAGGCAAACAGGTCAAAAGTATGCACCTGCGCGCACGTTGCACACGCTGAGTATTGACGTGTGCTGCGGGTTCGAAACTAGGATCAATGAAGCTCACAGGGTTGTTGAATTAATTGTACCCGGGTCGTCCTCTCGCTATTGGCCGCACGCATCCGGAGACGCTGATGCGCCAACCACTGGTCAAGCTGGAGTGAGCACTGTTCTCAGCTCCAAGGATGAGTCATCATTGGCTGTTTTAATTCTCGTCAGCAGTCGTTTATGTGCATTCCGTTTGAGGACATCAAATAAGGCTGAGTCACGGAGCTGCACTAGACATTGGTTGTTTGTATTTTCCACTTATATCCCTACCGACTGCAGTTTTGATGCTGCAAAGGACGCTTCTACCACGAATTGAACACGCGAATACAAAGTGTTACCAGTTCAGGTATCATAGTTCTTGCAGGGGATATGAAAGCACAAGTAGGGCGTAGCAGCTCTTCAGAGGCTCAGCTAGATGGTAAGTAAGTAGTTAGCTCCAACGGACGTATAACGGCGAACGTGTGTTATTGCTGTGTGCAGAGCGCTAGTTGTTTCTTTGTAGTACCCCTTTTAGACACAGTGGGCGCCGACGTGCCACCTGGCGTCCTCCTGCAGCTGACCAGCGTTGGACCAAAATAGGTCACGTTGCCATAAGTTACAGGTGGCGTGGTTACATGCTGGATTGTAGCTCAAACTGGAGTAATATCGACGGTTCTGACCATGTCTTGGTATGCTGTCTTTTTTCTAGGACTTTTACCGGGCCGCGTAACAAGCGCTTGCCTCTATTGCTAACTGAGAAATTATCTCGGTTCTCTCTCAGACAAGCCTACCAGGATGCTCTGGGTACTGAACTTTTGCTCTCTTGTCCTGATGACACTGAGGTTCATTGGAATTGGATCTCCGCCGCCAAGCAACATGCAGAAGCCTCCGCTTGCGACACTATAAATCGTCACCTCAACAGTCACTGGATATCCGAGAGGTCGGCCAAGATGTTGGAATCCAGAAGAAATCTCCCGACTGGATCTGAGCACAATGTGAACAAACGGACTATTAGCCGCGAACAAAAGTGGAGCCTGAGTGCTAACTAGGAAGTCTGGTGGATCAGTCGGGAACAAGAAATGGAGGAGGCAGGAGCCGTAGGCAATTATTGCAAGCTCTTCCAGCTGATCCGTAACACTGGTCCCAGGAAACCAGATGTCAGTGCACAAATCAGAGACAGCGCTGGTACCGTGATTCACAATAAGGAGCGTCGTATGGCTCGGTTAGCGGAGCACTTTAGCTAGCAGTTTAGTTGGCTCCCTGCCTCTGGACCTCTTCCAACACAGTTGTTGCAGGCTGAGTCATTGCCAGTTAGTTTAGCGACACCGTCGGAGTCTGAGGTCCGAAACGCGATTACAGCCCTTACTCGTTTTCCTGCTGCCGTCCAGGATTACCTCGCACCAGAAATATTTAACGATGGTGGTGATGTCCTCTGCAAAGCACTGACCTTCCTTTTCGAACAGGTCTGGAAGGTAGAGACCATCCCAGTTAACTGTAGTGAATCAATTATAGTGGCAATAAGCAGGAAGGGCAATCGCACTGACTGTGCTAATCACAGGGGCATTAGCCTAACGCCGGTGGTGAGAAAATTACTGGCTTCAATTCTCGTTCGTCGCATTACTGCGGCGCGCGAATCACGGATTAGTGGAGAGCAGGCAGGTTTCCGCCCAGGACGGGGCTGTCTAGACCACATATGCACTCTGCGACAGGTGCTAGAGCAGCACCACGCATACCGCTTACCGCCAATAGCTGTGTTCCTCGATTGCAAGAGTGCGTTCGACTCAGTCGACCGCTGCATTCGGTTCAAAATGCTTGCGCGGAGAGGTTTGCCCAATGAAATATGTGCACATCTCACATGTTCTGTACTTCATCACGGCAGGCCGCGTCAGGGTCTACGGTGCTTTGTAGGATGCCTCTCTAACAATAAATGGCCTTCGTCGGTGTTGCGCGTCTTTCCCATTTTTGTTCAGCTTCGTGGTGGACTCCATAATGAAGTGTTTCCTTGCAGAGTCTCACGATGCAGGCGTTGCGGTGCTGCCTGGCGAAAAGGTGGTTGGTCTTGATTATGCGCATGATATTGTCCTGCTTATTTAACGATGTTTGGACGGTGCAATCAACCCTGAATAAGCTCTCTAGTTTGGTCCCATCAGTTGGCATGCGTTGCGAAACTTCAAAGTGCAGACCGTTGTTGCAGGACCATCAGCCACTTGACGACCCGTTGACCTTTGATGGCGATGAACTCGAGATAGTTGATCAACTCACCTACTTCGGCAACTGCATCAGCAAAAACGGGCGCATTGAAGCTGAACTCAGTTTATGCATTGTAAAATCAAGGAATACTTTTCGCATCTGCAACATATTTGGAGTCATGAAGGGGTTTCCTTCCGTCTAAAAGGCCATGAATACAAGACCACAATGAGGGCCTTTCTACTCCATGCAAGCGAGGCCTGGCGCCTCCAATCTGAGGATCTGAAGCGCTTTCAAGTATTTAAACATCGTTGTCCGCGAAGCAATGCTGATGTCGGACGGCACCAGCGAGTCCGCAAGGATGATGTTCGTAAGCGAGTACTGAGCAGTGATAACCAGGCGAGTTCTTTGGCACAACAGATATCACTGAATAAGTTGCGTTGGCTTGGGCAAGTGCAATGTATGCCTAGTCACCGCTTAAAGAGGAGGAACTTGTTTTGCTATTCAGATGTGAGGTGGCGCAAGACCCGAGGTAGGCAGAACTTAACTTGGTGGTGGGAAATGAAGTCACTGACGAGCCAACTCGGTGCCATCCGTCCGTCTTGCTTTCCAGGCTGGAGTCCACGTGGCCCGCCTTGTGCTTGGCTGGAGACTTTACAGGACAAGGTTCGCAATCGACTCATTGGCTCCTCTGCTGTCGTCTCCTAGTCACACTGCTTGTTTAATGTGTGTTTGGTGCTTACTTATCTACGGAGCAATGGTTGATTATAACCTGGAGAAGTGAAATTCACAAGGTACCTGTCTCGCCGATGCCGCCTTGTTTTTACACGACACCCAGCTGTTTGTAGTGGTATGTTGTTGACAAAGTGTAAGCGCCTTGACCCCGAGTGTTTGTTTAAGGCAGCAAGGTTTTAGGTTAGCTCCTACTTCTCTCCCACTTATTGTTTTTCCTTCCGTAGGTCACGGTGGTTTAACAACAGCAAGCAGTCAGTTCAAGTTGCTGATGTATTGCTTTTGATGATGATGATGAGGATGATGATGATGATGATGAGGATGATGATGATGATGATGATGATGATGATGATGAGGATGATGATGATGATGATGATGATGATGATGATGATGATGATGATGATGATGATGATGATGATGATGATGATGATGATGATGATGATGATGATGATGATGATGATGATGATGCTGATGATGATGATGATGATGATGATGATGATGATGATGATGATGATGATGATGATGATGATGATGATGATGATGATGATGATGATGATGATGATGATGATGATGATGATGATGATGATGATGATGATGATGATGATGATGATGATGATGATGATGATGATGATGATGATGATGATGATGATGATGATGATGATGATGATGATGATGATGATGATGATGATGATGATGATGATGATGATGATGATGATGATGATGATGATGATGATGATGATGATGATGATGATGATGATGATGATGATGATGATGATGATGATGATGATGATGATGATGATGATGATGATGATGATGATGATGATGATGATGATGATGATGATGATGATGATGATGATGATGATGATGATGATGATGATGATGATGATGATGATGATGATGATGATGATGATGATGATGATGAAGGTCATAATGATTGCACATAACTCAAATCAACTTCAGTCTGACAATGGCATTCTCCAATACTGTAAGGTAAACTTCCTCCATGTAATGTAGATTCTGCTGTTCCAGATACTTTAGAAAAAAGCTCTGGCGTAGATAATTCTGAATGGGTTAAGAACGCCAGGTTTCTGTTGTTAGAGCTCGCATTTATGGATCCTACTCGTAGCTGCTAGTTTTGTTTACGTTCCGTTTCTTCACTTAAGCATGCACCACGGTACACAAGGACCGCCACTTTCACCTAATAGCTCAGAATGGGATCCTAAGTACAGTTAGTAGGAGATTTACCATCAGCGGGCAAACCGGCAACCAAGGTCAACTAAACCACGGGCTCGGATGAAGAAGCATGCCGGAAACAGCTTGCCACAGACCAACACCGTTTTAACCAAATCTTCCAAAGACCGAATATGAGCCGGCAGCTTGAGTGACTTGACCGAGACGCGGGCACTATGCAGAGCGGTTGAATAGTCGCAAAGTAGAGGCGGCCGATTGAAATCAAATGGCCATCCTCAAAATAGATGCAGGATGCATTTATGGCTTAATATTCACTTTTCTCTTCAATGACAAACTGATCCCCTTGTCATGATAATCTGTGGTAGTGATATCTGTACGGTAGGTTAAACGATCAAAATCCTGGGGTGGATTTACCCAGCCACGGTTGCTCAGGTCCCTGCGCGGTATCCATTTTACCTTGGTTGGTGCCGTCATCGCAGTTCCATTTTATATTTCCCAGACTTGAGTTAGATTTTTTCACTGAGATACCCCATGTTCCTCGGAAAATCGGTTAACAAAAACTAACAACCAGATCATGCCCCTTCAAGGTGTGCGTGTGCCTCACGCGGTGGCCGGTGAATACTTTATTACTTTGTAGGCTCGAAAATGTCCTGACGACGTTCGGCCGAGATTTTCCGGGCTTAGTTACAAAAGATGAAATTTCCGGCCAACCTGCCACATATCCTCACTACCTAACAAAACGAGGCTCATTCCTAATTGCTTATTCTCACACCCAATTCTTTCTCTCCAGTGTTGCTTTGCACAACACGCACTAATGGCTACAATCGTTGCCTTCAAACCACTCTGGCCTAATCACACTCCTCAGTAGTGCGACCAACGGGAATCGGAAGTTTGATTTTCTCGTATCCCGTCGTATCACAACTCTATATTGTCCTTTCTGTCGCGCTTGTTAGTTGACCCATCAGCTGACGTATCAAGTGCAAGACCGTTTGTTTAATTGAAAATGCACTGTTTTTGTTTCCCTTGTCATAGTGTGTGTTTTCCCCTACTAATGCTATGTCAGTGTAAGTGGAAATTGTTCAACGTACTCCCACACAGGTGCGTAAAGATTAGCCTGACTTGATTTGACTTGACCATCTGTCTGCACGGCAGCTCTGTCAGAAGGTAAATAAAACCAGTTTCTGGTCAGTTTGTCCAGTCATTTCAAGCTGTCAGTGTTGCAACATAATCGGTTTCCTTTAGTTTTAACTAGTAAAATTATGTATATTGGAACTCAAAGCATGGAGAGATTAACGCACCTGTTCTAAGTAATGCAGCGAAAGATTGATGTACTTTGCTTCCGCCAAGATGGTTCCATCGATTCCGGACTTGTAGACTCGTTCTGAACTAAAAGGTGCCGATTAACGTGTTGAAAATAAATATGAAAACGAAATTGTACAACAAACACGGCGCCGAATAAACGTAACCACAAACCAAACAACGTAACGCAATTTGTAAAAAATGGACGTACGCAAAATGCAGCGCTTCTTGGACTGCTGAACTTTACCTTCAGTCTGCAGCCGTAGAGGGGGACAAATGGTAACAAAAACGTCTTTGCTGTTAGTATTTGTAAACTGAAATACGATTCTGTTTAGTGTATCTCGCTACTGAAAACATAAAACAAACTACTGATGTCTTCTGCCACCTCGTTATGTCAAGAAAGATCGAAGTACCAGCCCTAAGCCCAACTCTGCAAACGGCAAGCTATGGGCGCTAGTTTATCTTATCTGCAGCCTGGGTCACCCGACGGAATCCATATCTTCGCCACTTGGAGCTGAGACGTGGCAGCCAGTAAACTGATTGGCGGCATCTGGTTCCGGATTTGCCTGTCACTGTGGTAGCCACAGGACGCCTGTGCTTACAGAGGGACCATGGGTAGCTTGAGTTGCACCAAGCACAACTCCATCCACACACCCCATATCCAGTGTAAACCCCAAGGAATAAGACCGGGTGGCATGTGGATGGGAGCCACGTTTCATCAACGGAACCGGCCCACACAGCTTCACAGGCAAAAAGAAGCACGGTGTATGTGGGGAAGCAAGCACACACAAGACGGTGGCTGAAGCGTAGTCCGCTCCACCTTGGTTGCATGGAAACACTTTTCGAGCCTAGCGCGGTCACAAGAACCGTGCATCCCGAACCCTCTAACAAAGACCAAATGTCTTCTGGAGTCAGTATAGACGAGGTACTAGGTAATAGACAAGTAGGCGCCTTGTCATCATTCGCATCCGGGGATGTTAAAGAACAGCCAAGCACTTTAAGGAAAAATAAAATATAATTTATATCGGATAAAGCATACGAAAATACTGACATAAATCCATGCTAAATGAGCATATGTAATAAATTAGTTACCAACAACTAAGGGATAAGTACATGACGTCAGAAAATATCTACTAAAAATTAATGCCACAAACTAGAATTTGTTAGCGAACTTAAGTACAACTGGCTTAGGCATCGTGTGCAAGTTGAGGTAAATGTTAAGTTTAACTAAAAGAGGATATGAATTGAGACACGATAGCAAACCCACCACCTGAAACAAAGAAACTCAGCACGCAAGCACGCGGTTAGTAAATCTAATGCACTGTACCTACCAGCGCTGCGCCGGTTATGCTTACGTTATCAACGGCACCCGTCGTCGTTTCGATGCTGGTCCCGAATGGCCTCGCTCGTGGATCACTAGGCCTGACTCAGACACTCGCGACCGCATGTGCTACAGCACCATGCGCCCGATGTCGATGGAGTACAACCTATCGGTGACTGTCGCTTCCGCATTTTCCGCTTCTTCTCCGCATGCACGAGGGCTTTCTCTTGCATCTCGGCAACGTCTTTAGTGATTAGATCGCGCCATGCACGCCGATCAACCGATTCGATTCCCATGACCTGCAGTCAAGATTAGAATGTGAGGCTCACTTTGATGATGTCCTGGTAACGAAAGTTCGGTCTCCAGACGCGCCGCTTCCTCGCACACAGCTGACCATATAATAGCTGTTTCGGTATCCGCGTCGAATCCATACGGCTCACATGACCGAGCCACCTACACTGTCTCAACAGAAGTATGCAGTCGACTGCATATATCCGACTTCGTCGTAAGAAGTCCGTGACTGCAACTCTGTTGCACCAACCGATGCGCAGAACCCGTCGCAGACACTGTTGGTGAAACCGCACGAGATATCGCACGTCACGCAGGCACATCGTCCAGGTTTCGCTGCCGTATAGAATAACAGACAGCACCATGGAATAGTAGACCATCAACCTTGTGTTGACGGTGAGGTGGTGGTTATTCAACACTCGTTACTCTAGCTTCCCGAATGCGGTCGCTGCCTTCGAGACGCGGATACGCCGCCCACTGTGTATTTGCTGATCAGTCGACATCACACTCCCAAGGTAGCAGAAGCGGGAGGTAGTGTCCAATACTTCAGCACCAATGCTTATTGGCAGCAACATTGTAGATTGCACCTCCGGTGAATGCTGAAACACACAGACGGTTTTGCTTGCGTTGATGGTGAGCCTAAATTTGGCCGCCGTCGAAGCCAGAGCACTAATCGTGTGCTGCGACTCATCCGCGCTGTGTGCAAACAACGCACAGTCGTCAGCGAACAGCACCATACGGATAGTTGTCTCATAGACTAGGGTTTCCGCACCGAGATGACGGATGTACAGCAACCCATCATCAATACGGTGCTCCACACGTACATCATAAGCACAAGCCGCATCAAACGCACACCGACATCATGGCATGTAGATAAATACTAAACAGGACAGGAGCATAAACACAGCCTTGCTTTACACCAGAGACAACTGTCAAATCATCCGACGTCAGTCCACTCAGCCGCACTCTCGCCCGCATACCACTGTGCAGACATGCAACAAAAACTTACCAACTTACTCGGACAATCAAAGGTACCCAACACCAGCCCCAATGCATCGCGGCTCACCGTATCAAATGCATTGGCAGAAGCAACAATCAGCGAGTACAACGGCTAGTGTCGTTCTCTGCAATTCTCCTGCAACTTATGAGCCGCAGACACCATATCGATGGTGCATTGACCCGAACGAAATCCTCACAACTCTTCCTCCACTTTCGGCTCCACAACCAGATTGACGAAGCGGTCGAGTAGGATGCAGACAATCACCTTGACCATACGACTCAGCAAGTGCATGCTATGATAATTCGTGCAACATTACTTGCTTCCTTTGCCCTTGTACAGTGGAAACACAAGGACATCCTTCAGCTCAGGAGGCACCACCTCCCCAACCCATACGCGTTGCACCAAGTGGTGCAGCGCAGTCACCAACGCGGGTCCGCCGTGTTTCAATACTGCAGGTGGGATCCCGTCGGAACCGGTACACTGGCCGTTTCGTAGCTGTGCTAGTGCTCTCTGCGTCTCATCCACTGTCGTAGTGTCCGCCAAACTCACCTTCACCTCGTGCTGCTTCAGGCAATTCAAAGTAGACCAGTCAATCTCTGAACGGTTTCTCAAGAGAAAATCAACATGATTTGGCCACATTTGCATGGTTTGCAGTCTGTGTGCAGTTAGCGTCTGAACTACCATCGAGCAGCGCCCTCAGCGATCCCAGCCTCGACCCATACACCGCCTACAAGGAATCGAAGAATTCGTTGAGTTGGAGGCGTTCGACGCAGCATCCCAACTGGTTCGCCTTCTCCATCCACCATGTACTTTTAATGCGACAGATCTCTCCAGTTAGTCGCCGTCGAAGTTTGCCAAACTGAATCTTCTACCCCAACTCACTGAAGTCTGTCACATATGCAGCAAATGTTGCATTCTTTTCATACACCAATGCGCCAGTCGTCACAGTGTTCACTTCAAACCAGTCAGGCAGCTTGCAGTTGCCGCGCCAAATGGGCTCTCCGGTAGCAGCTGTCTACTGATCATGAATGTGGTACCCACAGGTCGCCCACTGTGGCTATGCAGTTCACCTCACACAGGCGCGCAACCATCGCCTTCTCCAGCTTAATACGTTTCGCCACAATACCGAGGGAGAGTGTCAAAGTTACGCCGATTCCCAGCGGGAATGCAATACATAGACTTACGAAAATATATGTGCAGTTTCGTCCCCACCAACCTGTGATCAGTACTACATTCAGTTCCACGCAGTAATTGTGTCATGCGCACTTCATGCATATCACGCTGACGTACGAACACAAAGTCGAGTAGGTGTGCATGAACACTACGTGGATGCGTCCAAGTTGTTATAGCAATCGTACTCAGTGCAAACCGAGTGCTCGTGAACTTCAGGCCGTAAGTGGAACGCGAAGAGAGCAGCCGGTTTCCGTTCGCATTTGCCGAACCAGTGTAATGCGGACCGATAACATCTGTCCACACCGAGGCATCCCGCGTGCGTTGAAATCACCCAGCAAAAATAGTCGGTAGCTCCTCGGCAAAGACTGTATCATGGAGGATAACCGACTGTAGAATTGATCACGCGTGTCATCAGGGTAACACATGATCGGGCCGTACATGCTGATAAAAGTGGCAGACTTACCCCTTCCGAGTAGTAGGCGAACAGTCATCAGTCGAGCATTGATGCCAGTTGGTTCTCCCACCAGTTGACTGTTTAGGCGATCGGACATTACAAATCCGTACCCATGTTCACATGGTACAGTAGAAGGTGTAGCCAGTACCAGATTCCTACCAGTAAAGTAACGGGCTTGAAACCACATAGGTCATTTAATAGGCCAGATGTTTCTCGTGCTGCATGCTGAGGTTGTTGAATATATATTGATCCTTCACCGATTACACTTAAACTAAGTCCTCGTAACCTGGATGAAAAGTATTCCACTAGTTGGTTTGCTTATTTCTATCATCCTGTTGCATATTCCGTGTCAGTTTTGTGTGTTTAGTTGCTTTTAAATTCTGTTTTGGCTGTTTGATATCCCCGGTGTGACTTCGCCTGAGGTGAATGTTAGCAAGGTGCCTGCCTGTGTAACATCCTCCACCTCGATCATACTGGCTCAAGGAGGCGGCGAATCTTTGCTTGGGAGACGGTGTGCACGATCATCGTGAAGGTGCTAGGCTAAAAAGACATTTTCCATCCAGTGTGGAGCGGACTACGAGCCGACCACCGCCCTGTGTACGTCTAATACGAATGATCTCCAATGTAGATAAACAGGAATGCTGCTGCTGTGCATGTTAAAGGAGTATGGGCCGGCTCAGTGGATGAAATGTGCCTCCCATCTATATGTCACCCAAATTATTTCTTCGGGTTTACACTGGGTATGGGGTATGTGGTTTTAGCAGTGGGTGGTGAAGTGTAAGTTACTCATGGTCCCTCTAAAGGCGCGAGTGTCTTGTGGCTGTCCCCGTGGGGAATGCAGTGACAGGCAAATCCGAAACCGGATACCACCAATCATGCGCCTCGTGGAATATGCACTACAGCACCCAAGGCTGACAATTAGTAGCAGTGCTTTGCCAAGTTATCTGCTCACACAACGGCGAACAGAGTTTATACACCTGTGTCCCTGAAACCCTAGGCAGTGGTAACTAACATCCAACTATCTGCCTTTGAAATATTTATTTACTTAGGTTTGCTCTCAAAGTACATGCCGCAGATGTGCAAAAATAAGAGGAAAGCTTGCATGCACACCCAAAGAATCAAGTACGTGGAGTGCGATAACCAGAATTTCCCCATCAAGTGTTTACGATGGAGGCCAGAAAAGGCTCGAAGGTCAGATAATGGATTGCAATAATTACGATCGCCAGAGTGAATCCCGGTGCTTTGGAAATTAGCTTGCTGCTGCACCACCAAAAATGTTACTCTGGTTCCCCCTCCGCACCACGTACGCCGGACGCATTCAGCAGCGTAAATATACCCTGACCTCATCAGCCCCCACGAAATCATGGTAGGCCTATCTACCTGGATTTTACTGTGAATATAATGGTCACTTCATATACCCATAGTTTACAATGTGGACAAATTTCTTCCTCAAGCATAGATATCTCACATAGACCATACCACCGGACTTGTAAAGCATTAGCTTCTTTACCCCGGATGATACCGTTTTTCCATTATTCCATTAACGGCCGATATCACCTACCGCGTGTCGTTAGAGACTAGCAGGGAATTTATTGGATATTTTGTGACGATTAATCGCAGTTAGACTCAGGCAGACAGTCTCTACACATCTTGGAAAACGCTAGACGGGCGTTTCGTCGTATTAAGACTTGTCAGTAGCGCGATCCACCAAATCCTCTCGGATTCGAACAAAGGAGCTTACTCTTACGAGTCAACGATTGATTCCACTGAATCATGACTGTCAACAGCGAAAAGTCACGGATGATATCTAACTGAGATATAGCGCGGCTCATCCTTTACTCGCATGCATGCGTATCGTGTTTCCATGCAATGTGTGGCACGACAAGGA
This sequence comes from Dicrocoelium dendriticum, assembly GCA_944474145.2. NCBI lineage: Eukaryota > Metazoa > Platyhelminthes > Trematoda > Plagiorchiida > Dicrocoeliidae > Dicrocoelium > Dicrocoelium dendriticum. The sequence continues at coordinate 21,443,192 of OX104071.1, forward strand.
ACAAAGCATTTTTACAGAGGAAAACGATAAATGCTGACAAGGCGTCGTGGGATAGCAACAGTTCAAGAAAGACTGTTAGTGTGATCGGTTGATGTACATGGGGCTCCAGTTACTGTAGGGTTGCGTTGGAAGTTCATCAGTCGAACTCAAACTGCATACGCTTATGCAACCATTAGCACTGGATCAATGAACAGAATTGTAGAAAGGCCGCATATGTGATTTGGGGTAAGGAGCTACTTAAGGTCAATAACACGAAAGCAATGTAAAAATTAAGAGCTTAGAAACAGCCTTAATTGAGTGGACTTGAAAAGCAAAATCGAGACACAGGCGACGCTGCTGGTGTAGCGTTATATATAGATATATCATACCTAGAAAAACGACAGGTTGCAAGAAATTGATATTGACATAATGGAGAGAAGCGTGGATTGTATATGCACACATCAGTCATTCCTGACTTGTACTATATGAGGCTACCGCTCTACATTACATATACGTTTGATGATGTACCCGATTCCGTTTCGTGAACTGTGGTGAGGCGAAGGAGTTCATAAAGTATCGATTTCCGAAAGCAATTCCATAAGGCAATCCTGGTACCCATGCTAATCCCACGATGATAAAGTGTACCTCACGCGAAAACGGACTTGAGCACTGCGGCACGGTGGCTTATATCACATTGTCCCGGCTTAAAACACTATGAAGTTAATGATACAACCATTAAGCCGAGGACGGAATGCGATTGCTATTCAGCCAAAATATCTCCTCTGATGGCAAAAAACTACGAACCACCCTTGTAAATATAAATGGCAAATGACGTGGAATAAGTTATGTTGTGCATACGGATGTGTGTGCATTATATGTTTGTTTCTGTGCGCAGTTAAGGTTTAAAAGCCAGTAAATCCAAACTCATCAACGCCATCATTCATTTCCATTGCCACTGTAGCTGATTTCGTCATTATTAGTAAGATGGCTTATCAGATACATGTGTCCTAGCTCGAGCGCACAGTGACCTTATCAGCCAAAGAAACGAAAGATACCTAGTTATAACTGTAAATTGTAAGGAATTGTACAGACCAAGTAATAGCACATACAGAGCCTTGAAACTATGTGTTTGGTTGGTTTGCTACCAAACGCTTACACCTCTCTCTAATTGCCGGTTCGAAAAAATCGTACGCAGCTCATGGGGTTTCTTGGTTACACGGAGAGCGTAGTCGTTGTCTGTGTCCCCGTACACGCGTATGTCTGTTCAAGCAGGGTAAGAGTTTACATAGGAAGGTCGACAGGGGAGGGAGATATCATGCAGTCTAGGAGCAAAAATCCTTGGTCCATACCTCCAAGTGGAATGAGTAGACTATATTATTGACTGGAACAGTTCGATCACACTCGGTTGTAGTTAACTGTGCAATTTGATCTGAAAATCTTTCAACTGTAGTTGGTTGTATTTACCTTATTGCTAGACTTTGGTTCTCCCAAGAAGTACTCTAATCCTAACACAGTAATACTGTTCAGATCATGGTTGGTACTCGTTAGCGCAATGAAGTTGTCTGACTGTTTTGAGTAGAAGCCGCTCAGATACACTTGGACATTACCCGTTCGTAACAGTTTACTTTACCACCGATTTCGCGATTATTTATTCTCGTCGGCCAGGGACAGCAGCAATGCTGCTCCAAATCGTGATTTTGCAGTTTCCACTTAGTACTTAGACTCAGCAACAAACACTGCTCACAGCGATTCGATGGTTTGGGCCTAAAGTCTATAGTCAACAACCCAAAGGTCCAAGGTCCGACTCACAGCCCTGTTATCTCCACCTGATGGGATCAAATAAGATCGAGACGCATCGTGGATTGCAGCGTTTTTGGGGCAGGTAAAACCTAATTTTCTTCTGCTACATCGGTTACGCTTCTGGTGATCGAACTGTCTAAAGTTCATTCCAATATGAATCGCGACCGCGTCGAGGTTACACGTTGCAATGTATTCAGACAATGAGTACTTCGAAAAGATGGTCCAATAGGCTATTAACCGTTACGGCAAACCTCAGAGGTTGTGACCTCTTGGTTGAACATTTCTGCATGTTCAAGAAAATGATAAAGGCTTATCTGTCAACAGACAGAGCGAAATGGATCTTAAAAATTTAACTTGATGATGAAAAGCTGTATGAAGAAGGGCCAGATCATGTATAATACCGGAGAACATCGACTCGAATGCACCAGAAAAGCACGATCAGCTAGGATGAACTGCTACAAACCGCTTCTTATGCTATTCATTAACGCTACCTCCTATGCGGTTTTACTCTTTTCAAACTTAATTCATACCAACTGTCTTCTGTTTAAAACCGAGAGCAAAATTATTTACTGGGGTGGCGTCAGAAACTAGCTGCGTAATTTTCCCCACAAGTTGATTAATTCATAATATTGCTCTGTAATTCTTTTCCCTACCTTTGTTCTGCAATGCTAATCATTTTCCCTTCTTTTCTGAAGTTAACAGTCCAGGAACATGTAATTGAATTCAGTGATGGCAATAACTGATTCCCTATGCGAGTTTTGCCTATGGACAACTCGCACAGTTATCTGTCTCTGGCTGACACGCCACACAATTAGATCGTATGATCGGTTTGATCCATTTCCACGCCGATGTAAAAAGCATACCCGTCTATTTTGACATTAACGATATAGTACCACTTTCACATAATTCTTCTTCTTCTTCTACATTCTTCCTTATTTCACTGTTGGCCACGACTGGGCTGATCTCCTGTGGTGACGGATTACAGCTTCCAGATTATAATAGACTTTACCTATGCAAGGCAAATCACCACCAACTGACTGGCATATAAAAAAGTGCCATAATAGAATGATCCGCATGAGGGACTGGGCTGAGGCTTCATGGTCCATAATACATCTACAAAAGCAGCCCTAAAAAGAACAGAACATATGATAAACTGGTGATGGCTCGTATGCTACTATGCCACACCGGCACACGGCCAGTTATTGCATAGAAGTGCGGGCGAAACCTTTCGAGGGAATACCTTGCATGGAAGCAGGTCCCCTGGGGATGGTTCCACGAGTGGCTGTATTACTTTAACTGGACATCTGTTCAAGTCGGCATACGTTATTGTTCCTGGTTTTTAAGTTCTTTAAGGCCTTAATCCTGCCAATTAGTTTCGTACCTGTTTTGGATCCATTGTAAAAAGCGTGAACAAATTGATTATTTTTGTGATCCCATTGCACACATTGATCAGACCACATGGTTGGACTGCACCTCAAATCACCGAGGAATATACCACTTATTTACTTATTTATTTATTTAAAGGGCTAGTGGTCATAATTTACACCCATATACTCCCGGGGTTTATGTTGCTAGATTTACTTGTTGCGATGAAACTAGGTCAGAAAGTGTCGTGAAGTGCAGTATTTCCGGAAGGTAACAAATCACATCCATTCGCTTTAAATGCGGTCCCATCGACCGAGTTGTAGAAGATCTACTTCAAAGCGAATCTTAGTCCTGCTTGAGATTGCCTGTCGCAATATATTCACACAATTGCTGTCTCAAAATAATTCCCACTGAAATGTCGTTTGATTGACCCACGAGTTTCACCTATCTGACTCTCCTTAACCGTTTTAATCAATCCAACATGCTATTCTTTCGTTCGGTCAACGTATGAGCAGCAGGTACCAGCATCTTAGGGGCTGCGGCGCCTATCAAGAGGCGGATCAAGGAAGTTGTCAGGTTAGTAAAGAACAGTGTCTTTAGGAAGACCGATAAAGTTATTCGCCCTAACTGGTCGCATGTCAAGCAGGAGTTAAGAAGTCGAAACAGAAATACAGTTCTGACTCACTGTGGCCACTTAGCTACGTAGTATTGAACTAGCCAGATTGAAGTAACTTCAGAAAGGCGGGGACAATCGACAGTTTGGCGGAATCACGTGGGATTCAAGTGGATTTCGCGTTGATTAGTGCACCTTTGGTCATTCAGAAAGTGCAAACACAAACCAAATGTACACTTGTGTCTGTTTGTGTTCTTTCGACTACCATAGGACTGTAAACTTCTTAGTAATTTCGACTCTCATAGTCGGAACGGACGGAACCATTTTGCTGTAAGGACCAATGAGCAGAATAGCCGACTGAACACCGTTCGGTACAGCCCAAGTGACATAGCGGTCAGTTGCGTACACAGGCGAGCTGAAGCTTGGGATGAAATGTATGAAATGACATCCTGCACGAAGGCATCGAAAAGCATAAAAGAAAAGCTGACCCATGTCAAGTTAGTTTACTGACGCAGCCAGAGAAAAGCATTCCTTCCACAAGTTATTTTTGTCTATTAATTACAAAAGAGTAGTAGGGGTATTCAAATGATGTATAAGGAATTCATAACGTCCATATTCGGTCAGACAATCACACACCCGGAAAAGTACTGTACAGCCATCCCATCCCTTCGGGAATCGCCAGTAATACACGTTCCAGGTGAAGTCTAGGGGGATAGAACCCACCAATTGGCTAGCATCAGTTCGTGGTTAAGATCACTGAGCGTCGCGGGACGGTAACGACAGGCACCACATCACATCTAGTAACCTAACCACATCGGTTGTTACGGTCTCGCCTAATCCAGTGATCTTAGCTACGGACTACTGATAGTCGAATTGCTGGTTCTGGACTCTGCGGGGCCAGATTGGTTGTGTGCTACTGACGAGCCCCAAACGCATGAAACAGCCTTAGATCGTTTATTGTGACGTGCGATACCTACCCGACTGAGTCTAGATGTAATGAATTTAAATCTAGACCATTTAAGTCTCCCAGCTGCTTCTTTTTACTCTTCAAATTCATAATTTAATAGCTCAGCTGGTTAAGGAAGGTACTATAAAGGAATGCGAATGGCAGAATGCCACGTGTTGGCAGTGCCCTCAGGAGAGCTCAGTTGTGGTCGATGCGGATTCAGATGGTAGTAAGAGTATGGTCAATGGAAGATGTTCTGGTACGGTCTGTGAGACGGATTGACACCTCACAGCGATTTCGATGAGAACAGCTCAGCTATGACCTGCGCAGCTTTTGTCTGCACATGGCAACAGTGTTGCTGAGCCTGTCAGAGAGGCGGGTTCAGGCGGTGCTTGCGAGCTCCCCGATACATGATGAACACAAACATATGTAGGCTGTTTCACTGATAACGTTTGTTTTTCTACATAAGATTCTCAGCCGGGACATCTAACGGAACATGTTGAGATTTGCTCTTTTGACCCACACTAAATCACCGTTCCATAGATCTTACCCATTTTGGTAGTACCGAACACCACAAAAAAGATACATTCGCTTCTTATTGGCGCCAGCCAAAAGTAAAGGATATAGACGTACCACAAAATTTACATGGTGTTATGCAGGGTTGACAGTGCTGTATTAACTTTTGCGGTCCATGGTTTGTCGTGCCCCACGAGTTCTAGATAGTTTCGTAATATAAAATATGTGTCGTATCCCATAAAAGTTTCAATGAAACCAACTGAAAATCCATTTTCTTTCTTTTGCAAAGCATTTATATGTAAGCCGGGGAATGTGTTTCAGGGAAAGCGCTTGATCGCGGGTGCAAATGAAACAGGTTTCTTTTCTTTCAGATACCTACTCGTCATCATCGTAATCGACAACAGCAGCACATCCGAAGTGTACACATGCTTCGCTGTCGTACAAATGTGAACAGCTATTAAATGAAGAGTAACACGGAGAGATAGAGAAGACTTAGCGTAAAACCCACATGCTCTAAGCAAACATTCAGGGTCAAGGTGCCTGCCTACACCTTGTCAAAACATACTGTCACCTACAGCTGGCTATCGTGCACAAATAAGGAGGCGTCGATGAGACAGGGTCTCACTACCGTGTATCATAATCAGCCATTACCGCGCAGATAACGCAGCACCAAACACAGTCCGACCAGGAGATGGCGGCAGACGCGCCACAGGTGCCGACTGCAAGCCATGTCCGGTAACTTATCGGGCCAAGCACTAGGCTGGTCGCCAATTTGGGAGGTGAGATGGGCCAACAACAAACAGGTTATTTTTCAGTGGCTTCATTTCTCAAATACTAAGTCAACTTTCGCCCCAGTGGAGCCACGCGACAACCAACGTCCGGTAAATCAACTAAGGCTTTCATCGGTAACCAATGGCAAATTATAGCTGCAGCCACAGATATTCGGTGACATGAATATGATTGAACCAAGCAACGGCGACACTTACCCCGCCAAGTCCACGAGATGTAGCTTAGATCGTCTTAATTTTGATGACCCTGTTGTACGCACTGTGAGGTGTATAGTGAAAATACAGTGCGACCTGGTAGATGCTTCATTCATGGGCGTCTGGAAAGAAAGTTGCACCGGTAGTTTTTAGTTAAGTAAAGCTCACTACTTTCAGCTTTTCAGTAGTCAATTTATACAATACCGGCAACTGACCTCAGCGATCACACGGTTGGTGTCTCCAAGAAAAAGCAGGTTCAACGCTTCATCTATATTGGCAGCAAGGTGCAGAGACAAGTTTTTCAGATGAATAGTACCGGCCTCCGTATCCTCGAACACTGAGATGCGTCTATTTGAATGAAATTGGAATACAGGGATGAGTTTCCAAAGGCGCAGGTGGATTGAACTAATCCACCGTATGTTTAACGACAGGATTTTGATTGTACTATGGATACATTAATTCTCCTATCTCCGATGAGTGAGTGACAGGATAAGACTTGGAAGGCAAATATAGGACTAACCAACAAATACGTCTCGGGTGAATACAGTTAGGAGTCCCCACAATGCAAAAAACAATACCGCTTCCCAAGCTCAGACATCCCAAGATCATTTTTTTGGTAAAGGGACACAAGAAGCTGCTCAATGAATTGAACTGTGTTGGTGCTTAGCGTTTCCTAAATGGAGGGCTCACCCGTGGAACACTTTCATCGAATTCCTTTCAGTTAGTTTCTAACTTGTCTAACCACCAACTTACTTGAAATTGATACTTACCAAGCATTTCCACTGTCTATTCTCTGTTAGCACTTAGATTCTTATTGTGGAGAAATTGGTCCACTATTATAACGCCTGACTGGAACTGAACCCAAGCCGAACGAGAAGCAATAACATCACCGTGCCGGACAAAGCTGAGCAAACGGGACACAATAGGCCAATCACATGAAAGGAAATAGTCATGCCTAGTGAGCGGTCTAGCTCTGAAGGACTGTCGTGCGTGTGCCCAAAACACTCACATGACGAGACAGTCACGAATGTCAAACTATCTGCCTGTTAGCGACTGTGAAGTGCAAGCCAGTTTAACACCTCTCTCCTTTAAACTGAACAGAAGAGCACGCTACGTTTGATTGATATGCTACATCTTGGGATCACTTCGAGTCTCTGCACTGGCGCTCTGATTCGCGTTGAGTATCTTCGATCTGTAGTTACGTTTTCTGTTTGGACGACAGGCTCTTCAGACGGGGTAATTTGATACGTATCCAGCAAGATGTCCAACGGTAGTGAAACTTCCTGTTTTTGGGACGTCCCTTGCACTTACAAACGCGGTCTAATATTATGTACATGTCTAGTAAATATGATGGAATCCACTTGTATTCTGTACAAAAAAGCTTGAAATCCGTTCAACGATACGGCCAGGAATCCAGTGTGATCTTCCGTCACGAAAATTCCTAACGTACACACTATTCGCCAGGTACGAAAACCCCGAGGGTGTGTTCCATGATGGCGATTAAAAGCTAACTCCCTTTTAACGTTGCGTTCTCCCTTGTGTCGCGAGGGATTCAAAGCATCAAGGACAGTTCTGACACGCCTACCGAGAAAAGCTCCGGAGGTGGATTTTTTGAGGTACTGTTGGAATTGGCGTCGTAGGGTAAATCTGCAAACATCTGTCGAATTTTTCTTGTATATTGGTTTCTTCTTCCGTTTTAATTAATGCTTGCTTAAACAGATCGACAAAACGTTCAGCGTTCCCGTTTGACTGTGGATAGCACGCTGGAGTGCGTATGTGTTCGATGCCATGTGAGTTGCAAACATCGACAAATTGTTGAGAAGTGAATTGGGAACCATTGCCGAAACGATCAATTCGGGAACACCGTATTCTGTGATAAGATGGTGCAGGTGTAACAAAACAGCGGAAGTGGTATCGTCTCATCTGAAAAAGTTTAGGCCACTTTGAGTGAGCATCGACTATTACCAGATAGTGGAAACCCTCCAAGGGTTCGGCAAAATCAAAATGAATACGATACCATGGTGCACTTGGAAGGAAGCTAACATTTGACAGTTAACTTTGCTGCTATATCGCAGCTGTTACAGGAACGAACCACATTTTCAAAATCCTGGTCCATGAATGGCCAGTAGGCATAGCTGCGGGCTTTGGATTTTCATACGACTGATTCCCGGGTGACCTTTGTAGAACTGACTGAGAATCTTCTTCTGTAGAATCTTAGGAATAACAAATAGGTCAGATACAATCAAGCAACCATAAATAGTGGTTATGGCGAACTTTCTTTTACGAAACTGCTCACCATAGCCGTCCAAGGAACGTGCATGCCAACCAGTGCTAAGGTACCCCGTAATACGTTGTAACAGGGATCTCTTGCTGTTTCTATTCCAATTGCGTCTGCTGTTACTGGAAGTTGACGTACAGATGTTTGAAATACTTGTCTAATCTTGCGATCTAAGGTAATGCTGGACACAGCAATGTCTTCATCCGGTGTCTTGCACGTGCAATCGGCAATCAATGTGGATAATACGTCAGCAAGACCAAGCGAAGAGGTGTGTTCAAAAGGCAAATCGAAATCGTATGGTGATAGGGGGGTTGCTCAACACTGTAATCTGTTTGCTGTGTGAATGAGGATGTCTCGTTTGGTGCCAAAAAGTGATAGCAAAGGTTTATGGTCTGTGTACAATGTAACTTTGTGTCCATGTACCATCGTATGAAATTTCACTATTTGACTGTAGTTCTTTTCTGCTGCTGTCAGCGCGCGGGAAACATGCATCACAGCCTTTTAATGTCCATTCGGCAACTGATGCAACAAGCCATCACCGATACCGTTTTGCGATGCATCCGCAGCGACAATTATTGGTAATCCTGGGTGGTAATGAGTTAAAAGGAGATCGGAGGACAATATTGGTTTAATGTCATCCAAGACTTTCTGGCACTGCGAGGACCAATGCCACACTGACTCATTTGCCAAAAGTGCATTTAGTGGGGCCCGAAGTTCGTGCATCTGTGGGGAAAGTTGTGATAATAGTTAACTAGACTCAAAAACGACTGCACACCAGCTTCGTTCATGGGGTATGGCATTAACTCATTGGCTTTGAATTTGTTTGTGTTTGGTCGACGACCGGAATTGTCAATAACCCAGCCAAGGTATGCGATACTGAGCATCATAAGATCGCATTTCTTTGGACGTACACGAAATCCATATGAATCTATTCTGGAGAAAACTTCGTTCTTGTGGGTGTAACGATCTTCAGTTGTGGTGCTCACAATTAGTATGTCATCCAAATAAGCCATGACACACTGTAATCCGGATAGCATAGCGTCCATCAGTTGTCAAAAGATCGCTGGAGCACATTTTACTCCGAAAAGTAACCGACTGTAACAATACAATTCTCGATAAGTATTCATAGCGAGAAGTATTTTTTGAGCGCTGCTCGACCACTACTTGCAAGTATGCATCATAAAGATCAATTTTAGAAAGTATTTTTCCTCCTTTAACTTTTGGGAATAAATCCTCGGGAACAGGCAAAGGGTATTGATACGTTTCCAGTACGTTATTTAATCCGGTAGAAAAAGCAGCACAGATACGCAAACCGCCATTAGTCTTTCTGATGACTACAATCGGAGCGGTCCACGTTGAGTACCTCATAGAACTGATGACGTCCATGGACTCCAGTCGATTAATTTCGGCATACCCAGCCTCAACAGCAGCGTAAAGTACTGGTCTTCTAGGACAAAATACTGAACATATACCTGCACGCGGCTACAACAGAGCTTTTATCTTAGAACACATGCTAAGACACGCTGGAAACATATTGTGGTAAATAGAGGCAAATATGATAAAGCTGCTGCACTGCCTTCAAACATTACGGGTGAAACCGAACAGGCAACATCAGTTGGACACATTGAAAAACTATCTTGGTTATCATAAATACTGTTCAAAGGCATGCTCCAGAAATTATGTTTGTCTACCCAATCTATGCCTAACAAGTTCAAATGTCCATAACATGTAATGTAACAAACACCAGTAGCATGCAAATCACGTAGTGCAAACTCACAATCAAACTGTCTAAGAAAGGGTAATTCCAAGCCGGACGTGTATTGAGCGACGTGTGAAGTTTGCACACATGCTGGTTTACCGAGCTTGCACCATGTCGAATCAGAGATTATTGTAATATCGGAAGCCGTGTCTAGTTGAAGCGGGACAGAAACACCTTTTATCACAATCGTAACATACTTACGTAGTGACTGATAGTTCGGGCTAGTGGTCGCAAACACCACATTTGAAATGGAACGTTGAAAACTTGGTTTTGGAGAAGGTTCCTGACGGTCTTCCAGAGGCTCCCTGCAAACATCTGGTTTCCATATGTCCAAGGACGCTTGCATATATATTGTTTGAATCCACAAAATCGAGCGAAATGCCGCTGACCACAATGCCAACAAGCACTAGGCGGACAGTCGCGGTGTGCGAAGTCGGAGAGACGTACTGAATAGTGTGAACATACAACACACAAGACTCGTTATGCAGCTGGATCGTTTCTGTGTCACGCATCAGTGTCAATATACTTTCACATTCCGGTACTAGCTCCTGTAGTGAGACTTTTGGGTTGGACTCCAGCCGAGATAACAAACTTGTTCGAATCGCCGCATCTTTCGGAGAACGTAATCCACAAACAAAATTAAGCGTCTGAAAGTGATCACTTGTGAGTGTGCTAAGCTGTAAAAGTTCACATTCCCTGTTAGCAATGGCTGCATAAGTCACAAAATCATCCTCCTGGTGTTTAATAAATTAAAAACATCGGAAATGTGTGTTGGAAAGTGAAGTTTTAGGGCCGAAAATGCTGATCAAGTGTTTCACAGTGTCGTCCAATGAGATATCGCGTGGGTTCTTGGGTGGAATGTAAGTAATGTACTTTTCAAACTCTTGTACACCCATTTTCCTCAATGAAGACGTACCTGAGCTGCATCGCCTAGCTCACGCTCATCAATTTTAACAACTCTTCATAGCGGCGAAACCATGTTTGGAAAGTAAGGTCATCGTCCAATTGGTAATGAAATTCTGCCATAATGTGCGCCAGTTTGTCTGCATTGGAAATCTTTGAATCCTTAGATGCTGACTGTAGTGACATTCGTGTTGTCAATGTTTCAATTAAGCGCTGCTGTGACGCCTCAAACTGTGCTTGCTGTCTGGACGGCATTTCTTGAAGAAATTCCAAAGGGACCGTCATAGTTCACCATCACTAGTCTATTATAACCCCTGACTGTAACTGAACCAACTCCGAATGTGAAGCGAGAACCCCACCGTGCTAGACAAGCTGAATTCAACAAATGACAAAGCTGAGCAACCGGGACGCAAAAGACCATTAGATGAATAGGCCAACCATATGAAAGGACATAGTCATGAATAGTGAGCGGTCTAGCTCTGAACGACTGTCGTGCGTGTGTCCAACACAGTCACTTGATGAGTCAGTCAAAAATGTCAAACTATCTGGCTGTTAGCGACTGCGAAGCGCCAGCCCGTCTAACGCTAACCCACTGACTCCATTGCTCATTCATGTTCCTATCACATAGGTGGACGATAAACATGCAGGTTTAGTCACAGGATTCGTATTTCAGACAACAGTCAGCATATTTGGAATGACATAAACTCACGGTAACTCCTCCAGTCTATTTTTAGTCTCACATCTTGCATCCAATAAGTCGTAACCATTGTCGTTGTAAATTTCCAGATAAGAAATCTTCATGGTAAAATCTGTATCCACAAGCTGGAAGTAAGATGCGTTCCGAACATGAACGAAATGGTAACAAAGTTTAACGTTGAAAATGGAAAACAGGGATTTACTAACCGCGTAGGACAAGCAATAAAAGGCAAATAACCTTTTATTTGAAAAACCAAATTACGCTCCCTTACTGATCCCAATGGAAGTTTTGCCACACAAAACTGATCCATTGTTTCCACTCGTCGCAACAATCACATACTTTTACATTGGTGTACCGTATATGAATCAATTAGATTTGTAGGTATTGACGTTATTATTATTATACACGTCAGCTAGAGGTGTAAATCACCCCAGCTACTGTGATTCGATACATAAAAGAAAAAATGAAACTAAATGCAACAGTTGCATGCTAGCTGAGTCATCAACAACCGATAGGCGTCGTTCCTGATAGCTACCAGCCGGCTCCTAGGCAACAAAATAGTTATCATGTAAAATTATCTTATGCTACGAAATGAGATCTTGTTTGGAGGGGACGCTAAAAGGGATGCAGAAGGACAATGAAACTTAGCAGAAACGTCAATGAGGCCGACTCCTAGCCACGTCACCAAGTGTATCTAGTTAAGCGTGTTCATCGTATTTTGGACGCCAACCAGGGATCCGTGCCGATCCAACCGAGGCCAGCCCGAACTGAGGGCCTTCATTCCTCACGACCAAGTCATCGCTAGGCCACCCCTCCTCTTCAGCCATCCACATCCCCGGTGAGCAAACAACGCACGTCACGAGGGCCGGTGGGCTGACATGCACAACACGTGGCCGAGCCATCGGAGCCTGGTGCGTGAAATAACGGTGCTTAGCGGTTCATTTCCTTTTCCAGTGATGTAAACAAGGCGTCGAACACACTCGTTGCTCAAGCGGTGTTCCCACCGGATGTGAGCAAAACTGTGAAGGCACCGATGGTCGAACGTAACTAGCCTCTTTATATCCGTTGATCTAAGGGGCCAGGTTACGCAATCGTACAGTAGGGTCAAACATACCGCTGCATTGTACACTCTAGCCTTCAGGGCGAGAGTAATGTCGCGCCGCCGCCATAGGTGGCGAAGACTGGCAAAAACACCTCGAGCTCTTGCTGTAAAGTACGTGATCTCATCTTCTATCCAAAAGTCGTTGAAACAACTACTAGGTCGTTGAGTTTCTGAATGACTTCTAGCTGATCCCCCCCAAGGGTCAGCGCAGGACGGGATCGCTGCCAATCATGGAGGAAAGCTTTGCACTTCGATGGTGCAAAGCGAAGCCCGAAGCGACTGATAACCAGTACTAACCAGTCCAGCGCAGCTTGGCACGTCTGGGAGCTGTCACAGATGAGGACAATACCGTCAGCATACTCCAAATCAAGACGTCGTTCTCCTGGGAGTAGCTTCACACCTTCTAATTCATGTTCCTGTCTAATTCGTGTCCTGTAAGCGCTATCTCCATGACTTGGACAATAGCGAAGTTGAAGAGGAAAGGTGACAACGGGCACCCTTGTCCAATACCGCTGGATATATTGAAGGGCGGCGACAGCTTGCCGTAAGCTCACCCTCTGCTCGTGCTACGCGTATAGCGCGCGGTTAATTTGTAAATTTACCTCCGGCTCACCTTTCCTGAATAGACAGTCTCAAAGGGCACGTCGATGAACCGAATCGAGGGCAGATTTGATGTCACGGAACACGACTAGTTGGGGCGGCCAATATATGTGACGGTGCTCCAACAATTGGCGCAAAGTGACGATGTGGTCGATGCAGCTACGACCCCGACGAAACCCGACTTTCACCTCACGAATCTGGCATTCAAAAGCGCCAGTCAGTCTGTGAAGCATTACAGAGGCAAGTGATGTCGAGGTGATGGGAATCAAACTGATTCCTCTATGGTTGTCGCATTCCGAACGCGAGCTTGCTTTGAAGATCGAAAGTATAACGGAGCGGCTGCAGTCGGTTGATAGAGATTCCTGCTCTGTTTTACTAGTAATTCATGTAAATCATCAACAAATGCAGGGCCCCGGAAATTGAAGAGGGCTGGATGAAGATCATCTGGGCCCGCGGCCTTGTTCAACTTCAACAGTCCGATCTCACATTCGAATTCTAAGTGAGAGGGCGGATCCAAATGGAGTGCCCACGGAGCAGCGTGATCACTGACCAGTGAGGAGTCGAACAATTCCGGCCCATTAAATTGCTTTTCACAATGCTCAGCTCAAAGCTCCAAACGGTTTGACAAGCTGTGGCTAGGCTATCCAGTCTCGTAATAATCTGGTTCGCTAACACCAGGTCTGCTGCTGCCCGTTTCCCGTACCAGACGGAATAAGGTAACATGGTTACCAAGAGCAGCGGCCATTTCCATCTCTGATGCGCGATGAGACCACCTGGGTTCGCGGTCGTTTCTCAGGCTAGCACGGAGTTTTGTCCGGAGCTCTTTGCGAATTTCTTTGTATTCGATTCCAGCCGAAATATGCCGGCGAGCATCGATAAGTTCCAGAGACCTCGAAGAGACCCAATGTCCACGTTGGCTATTAGACGTACCACATGAGGATTTTCCTGCTGCTAGTAGGATCCGGCGAATATGAGACCAGTGAGCTTCAACTGCACCCAGTGAGCGTTTATCCAACTCGCATGTCAGCGTAATCTGATAGGCATTCAGAACAGCTGGCTTCGCCAGTTGACTGGTGTCAATGCGTTCACAACGTCGTCGTGGGCGTCCGCCAAAATACATCCGCAGGTCAGCACATTCAAGTGCATTGTCGGTGTCCACAAATGTGCTCCAAATCGAGTGACAGTTCTGGTTGCAGCTTCTCCATCGGTAACTGACTGCAATGTGATCGATCTGCGTCCAAGGCTGGTTCTAGGCTGGTGGGCCCTAAGTCACCCTCCTGCGGGTGCTGTGTCGGAAGTTAGTGCTCGCAAGAAATAAGCGGGCGTTTTTGCATAAATGAAGTAACCGCTCACCATTATCATTACGGGAGCCTATACCATGTTGCCCCCCAGATGCAGTTCATCAATGGACAACTTTCCTACCTGTGCGTACACATCCTCCGCCAGCATAACAGTGTCCGTGCTTCTTCTGTGGTGCAGGAGCTCGGTCAGTTGGCGGTAGAAGTCGTTTTTTACCGAGTCATCGCTAAATTAATACGTTGCACGCTTCGCTTCTCATGAACTAACCGCCACGATGTTACAAGTATCGAAGCATCGTCTTCTTTTGGCTTTGCTTCCAGAGATGGACAATTTGCTTGTTCGTCTTCTGGACACTGGCTATAGTCGCACCCGGTCAAAATAACATCAAAGCGCTCATCCGTCTTCCAGCTCTTTCTAAAGTATACTAGCCCCCTTTCAATCTCGTAACTACACGGATTCAAGTTATATTTATTGGATAGTTAAAGACACACTCTGTCGCCTGCCTCAACCCCAAAATCCGTTGTCGCTTCATTATGAAATTTCGTTTAGCAGCCGCTTTACGCAGGTTGAGTTTAACTAGATACAACCGAGTGCGCAGCGTTCGCCCTTTCCGTAATTCACAGAGCGAAAGATCAGTGGTAGCTTGTGGTGTAATGCCGTACTGCAGTAGGAAATTGTCCATTTGGGTTTGTAAAGTTCCGGACTGTTGTTTGGACACAGCTTGCATAATTATCGCAGCCGCCCTCTCGGCCAGATCATCAGACGGAGGGCCCACAGAACCTGCCCCATTCTATTTGGGCGCAAGCATTGTGCAAAATGCTTACTGGTAAATGCCGAACCCCAACATGAAACGGCTGTACATGGTACACCATGCGTAGCGAAGATGATCCTTATGATGCGCACGATGGTCGGTCTAGTCATTGATGCGGTTGTCCGATCTTCGATCCATTTGGAATGTGCGCCCACTACAACAAGCATTACGGAGTCGTCGGAGGGTACATGGAAATCAATGTGTATTCTGTCCCACGGGCTATAGAGCCAGGGCTACAGAAAGAGCGACTCAGACAATGGGGATGAGTTATCCTCTTTGCGCTAACGCACAGATATTGTTGATAACTATGGTCTTCATCTCCGAGTCAAGTTGATGATTTATCTCGAGTTTCATTGGCTCATTATGCTGTTTGGGGAGAGGACTCGAGACCACAAAGTATAGAACAATATACGAGTCTTAGTTCGGATTTTTGAGAGTGGAATGACTTTAAACGACTGTCCATCGTATCTTGTGAGGCTCTCAGGAATACGGCAGTTCAGAGCCACATTGCGTCTCCCATTTTTTCCACTGGCAAATCAAACAACCATGAGATAATTTGTACTAGTTCTCCCAAAGTTAACAGGTGGCTTGGAACTTCATGTAATGCAAGACGGCTGAGCGTGTAAACACACTAATTCCATGTACCTGGAAGATAGTTCCACTGATACTGATAGTCAGCGAGCAGTAAGTCCAACGAAGTGTCCGGGGTGATGTCATTTGGTGTATCATATTTGATTCGCTTGAAATTCCCAATGGTAGCTTGTGACCTGTGTGAATTTCAAAATTCTACCCGGGTAGATATTGGTGATAAGGGACAACACTTGATACGACTACCAAAGATTGTTTGTGGGTTTGGGAGTAGTTTCGATTGGCAACCTAGGATAGGATCTGAGGAAAAAATTCAGCCGGTTTGTTTACTTCATTTTCGTCAGGTTTTAACAAGGCGGCAACCAAATCCATAGAAGGATGTATCACATTTCAAGGCCATTACAATGCTATAACGTCTCGTATATGTTCGCCAATTGTTACCCAGATAACCAGGAGATCGTTCAAGTAGACGAAAACTTTACGTAGGTCTAATATGAGATTGGCTATATTTCGCTAGATAATGGTCGGAGCCGAGCGAACGGCAAATAGTAGTCCGTTATACCTAAAGGAACCCCGGTGCGCAGTGAATGGTATACTTGTTCTGAGGTTTTCATGTGGTTCGAGCTGATGTTAGGCGTGACGAGGTCTAAGGTCAAAACATATCTGCTGGTAGCGACCTTAATGTAAACGTTCTCTATTTTTAGAACGAGATATTTTTCAGGTAATATCGTAGTCACCACAGATGCCAATCCATCCATCAGGCTTGAGTGCTGGAACAAGTGGTACAGCCCAATACGAAAATTTACTATCCCTATGACGTTGCATTTCTTTAGCAGAACAACTTCCTCTCCTATCTTTACTTCATCTACGGCATTGATAGAGTCTTGGCGAATCGCGGTCGCGCGCCAGGTGAATATAATCACCAACTTGTATATCGGTGAACTTTTCTTCTTATGATGCAAGACTTCTAGTCAGGAAAATCTAACACCTGTTGGTGTGCAGCGTCTCACAAACACCCATTTTGTTTGTAATTGATAGGGCTTTGATTTGAAAGATATCGCAGTGCTTAGTGACGATCCACTATTATGAATCAGCGTTTATGTCCAGGTGCTATGGACAGTCTGAAATTTCCAGTAAGCTTCGGCAATTGGTCTAACTCCCTTGTTTTTTATTCCTGTTGGTTTTGCGATTATATACGCTGCAATAGACTTTCTCCATCCTAACGGCTCAGTATTGCAGTCGGGGTACCACAGAAGATATATCTGCGCATTTTCAAGGAGAATGTGAGCTTTGCTAAATTTCACCACATTTTTGTGCTCACCTCCATCTTCTAAGTTTAAGTTAAATGACACCGTCCGATTGTTATGTTGTACGTAACCCTTAGGGCTGGCAGCTATGTGATCCGAAGCGAAAACTTCCTACGGTGGCATACAGGTTCGGGCAACAGTGCAGTGTCCACGACAAAGCAATCGGCTGGTAGTTCTCTAATACAACTAGATTTAATCAGTCATGAAATTATTCCCTTCGATTAGCAGTCCATGCTGGGTTTCCCATATTCTTGCCACATGGCTTTACCAACCTAGTTTCGAAACATAGGCGAAAGTCTTAATGCACGACTTTCGTGCAACAACTTTCCACTAGCGTTTCACCACTGCTGTTATCACCTATAAATTGTCCCATACTTCACTTATTATTTTTAAGGGTAAATACACTATCAGTTGTAAGCCCTTCCACCCAATGTCCACAGATGACTTCTTTATTTTGCCACTTTTGGACGAAGCAGCATTGTCTGTGTTTCTCGTCATACACGTTGGGAAGGTGGAGACCAGTGGTCGCCACTGTTAAGATTGAAGCCTGTGTTCTTCCTTTAATCTCCCACCAGTGGCGTAGTAACTAGTTTTGTCGCCCGGGGCAGACGTAAACTTTCCGCCCCCTCTGACAGTTGTGAATCTGTAAGCCCACACAATTGCGAACAGACCTTATAATATTTGGATTCATAAAACTACAAAGATCAAATTTAAAGTATTGCCATAAATGCAGGTATTTGTATTGTTCCAATACTCCTGAGTAAAATTTACGGATATATTTTTCGTGCATTACTCGAGGCAATAGTATTGAGAACACAAACAAAATTTAATCCATTAGCGTATTGCTTCTTTACGGAGAGGATAGCCAATCCGTGAGCTTAGTCTAGTCCATCGACGATTGAAGGTAGCTTGTTATGAGCGTGAGATTTGATGATGAGCGCTCACAGTTGGCTGTTCTAATAGTTCGAGTAAGAAAGATGCGCAGCAGATTCCGAAAGTGATATTTCTGTATGAAGTTCAAAAGTCCCGAAGATCAATTACTTTTGTTGATTCCTGCATCGTTTGTCTTATACCAGTCCTCCTGCACCTGTGGTGCTAGGTATCTTGGACATACGACCGGGTGTTTGTCCGAAAGAATCGCTGAGCATTGTCCTGCGTCACTACGAAAAGGTACGGTAAAATCCATAAACAATTCCGTATTACAACACTTGGTCGACGCTGGACACCGAGTCCAGCTAAACCAGTCGTTTCGATTCGTTTATACTATCCCTAAACGATACACAAAACAGCTTAAGAAACATTTGTTGAGCATTTCTGAAGCCATTGTTGTCAAATTTCTAAAACCAGAGCTGTGCAAACAGCGCACACTGCTACAGACTCTGAAATTGCCTTGGCCTTGAACCTGACCTTCCTTGATCACCTGCTTCCTAATGCGACAATCCGATTGATCAAATCATTGATTTAGTTTTCATATTGCCCAGTTAATGAGTTGATTGCTCTCTGTACAGGCCTCTACGGGCTTTATCCTCTCCAAAAGTTTTGTTTTTGTACACGCCTGATGAGAATTATCGAAAAGAATATTCTACGCGCATTTGCTTACTTCTGATTCCTGAATCTTTTACAAAATACTGCAATATTGTCCTTCCGACAAGGAATCTTTTCATCTATATTTTCCTCAACTTCGTTAAGCGAGCGACCATAATTGTTATCGAGCAGATTTAATGACGTAAGATAAGCTTATCTGTTTGAAGTTAATGGGCTTGTTGAAATCTTTAGCATTTTGTCAGTCAAACTGTCTATGACAGACAACATTTCTTGTTTTAACCCATCGATATAGCAAACACTTCTGCTCCGTCCACTCGTTTCTTTCAGTGCACACGATACACCATGCTTACTCTCAACTCAGTGTATTGTTTCTCTGCATCATCCATTGCATTGCCAACCTTTTGTAACCTGTACCCAACTGTGCTTCAGATTCATCTACTTTTGTTTAGACATTTCTACGCGTTCTTGGTTTCTATGAGAACAGATCTCAAAAGACTCAGAAACGAAATGAAAGCTAACGACAATACCGAAGTGAGAAATAAAAATGCACCTAAAAACGTGGTTGCATTTTCTCAGTAATCTGTGAAATTTTCAGAAAGTTATGAGTCCCGAATATTTTTCACCACACCGTTTGCAACGCCTGCTAGATTACTGCATCTAAATTTCACAGCCACTTGATACTTATACCGGTGAATTGAATCGAAACATTCCAGCAATATTTAGAGGTAAAATGAGAAGAATAACCGGTCTATCTTGTCAAAAATGCAACAGAAGGAAGCGTCGCAGAAGCCTCATGAACACAAGCCAGATTCAGGGAATGATTTTTACATGACACAAATGTAGCTTTGGGTTGATTTGGTAGCCCGACATAACAGCAGCTCTGTTTAACACCTGATCACAGCCGTCATCATTGTGAATATCGTGCTTCTTCGCTTCTCCCAATACGAATCTACTGTTTTCCTCAATGAACCTGATACACGTATCCTTTACCATCACTTCATTTCTACTAACCTGAATTTTGTGAGATAAATCGAGAGTGCTATCCAAAAATTAACTAAACATAGTTGCCTTCCTCGACCTGTGCGATCATTTGCTTTGTTACCTGCTTGACCAAGATGCTCACTAATTCATTTTGAACGCGTGGCGACAAGGGAAAAGTGATGATTTTCCTTCCAAGCTGAACTGTCACCAAATGTTCACAGAGAACAGGCTTAGACTGGGCCAACAAATGTACAAATTCTGAAAAAGTTCCCTCTTTTCCTGGCCTCCTTTGTCATCTTGGATGAGTCTCGGAGACCACATAGTGTCCTGTTTTGCTTGACAGGAAACCTCATGATATCAAGTACTCTGTTGTGTCGCATCTGACACCTACACCCCATGACTGCAAGAACAACTCCAAAGACCTGCCAGGGAAGACTGGTATGCATTGAATCATGTCTGTTTAAGTAGTTTTAAGAATGATCTGAAGGGAAGCTACTAAAACAAATTTCAGTCAACCATACTACTAAAAGCATGCAAGCAAAATGAAGCCAATTGAAGAGTGATCGACAAAGAAACCAACAAGAGACACACACAAACGAAAGATAGTGTTAGCAGCCAAGTGACCTTGTGATCCGACAGCAAAAACAAGGAACACAAGTAGCGAGTAAAATTAGCGGAATGATGTATTAAAACTAATGTTACAAACATGTATAGCTGAAGGAAACAAATCGGTAACGAAGAATGTTTTCCAAAATATATATGTACAATACGTGTCTCACTAACATATTCTAGCCAAAATTTCACGCCACCTCTTTCCTACAATTGACTTTCTTCAACAAGCCAGAGTGCTATCTCCTTGCTGTTGAGCGGTGACTGAGTACATGATTTACCAGATTCGTATTCAAATGTTTTCGGATTTAGTTTCCATCAGTTTCTGAAACCCTCATCAGTTGAAAAACTAGACTCAGGTACAGACAGGAATGGAACGACATGAAAATCCCATGAGTTTTCCTCCATGATCGGATCGTTGCGACAGGAAAAGGTAAGATGCTACGAGCTCTTGATGGATCTAAAACGAAACACCCGAACCACACCCTGGTCAGCCAATTACTGCCCACGTTCCTTGCGTTAGTAGTCCCCGCTGTGTAGATTACGTCAAAATAAAATGAAGATGGAAGAAGAAAAGTCAGTTAACTGAAGAATAACATCAAAATGTGAGGAGAATGAGAGAACATGAACTTAAATTTGAAAAATGGATATGGTCAGAAGGGAAAGATAAGGTGTTGCTACTCAAGAGCGTCTAAATGACGCTCGAAACCCTTAACCGTAGTTCCACTGACTATACTTTCTGGAAACGAGTTCCAGTGCCCGAGAATTCTACGTGATAACCAAGTTTCCGCCCTAATCCGGTCGGGACGCGACTTTGTAGCTTCATGGGCTGACCGCGAAAACAAAGCAACCTAGCCGGGCTAAACAGCCAGCTCAAGTGCGATCCAACCTTCCCTGTTAAAATGCGGTGAGTAAGGATTCATCATCAACAGCAGTACATCAGCCATTTGTACTGATGCTTCGTTGTTATACAACCATGAGGACTTATGAAATAAAGAATAAGAAGAGGGGTAGAAGAGGGACTTACCTGAAAACGTTAATGCCCTCAGCAAACATTCAAGGTCAAGGCGCCTACACCTTGTGTAGACAACATACCGTCACAAACAGCTGGCTATCGTGCAAAGATAAAACGGCATCAGCGAGACAGCTTCCTTGAGGATTTCACTGCCGCGCGTCATAATCAGCCGTTACCCCGCAGATAACTCAGCGCCAAACACACTTTAAACAGGCAATCTGATTAGGAGGCAGCAGCAGACGTGCCACTGGTGTCGGTTGCGAGCCATACGCTGTAAAGTCTCGAGCCAAGCACAAGGCGAACCACGTGGACTCCAGCCCGGAAAGCGAGACGGACCAACGGCACCCAGTTTGTTTGTCAGTGACTTCATTTCCCGCTGCCAAGTCAACTTCTGTCCACCTCGAGCCTTGCGCCATCCTACACCTGGTTGACTGAACAAGGCCCTCCTAGGTAAGTGACCAGGCATACGTAACACGTGCCCGAGCCAACGCAACTTATTCAGTGCTATCTGTTGTTCTAGGGAGCTAGCATGATTATCTAGTATGATTACCTAGTAACCACCTACGCACATCATCGTTGCGGACACACTGGTGCCATCCGACACCAGCAATGCTTCGCAGACAATGATGATCAAAGACTTGAAGGCGCCTCAGAATTTCGGACCGAAGGGGTCAAGTCTCCCTACCATACAACACAACGGCCCTTCCTGTGGCCCTGTATACACGGCCTTTCAGACGGAGGGAAACTCCCTTCTGTTGTCAAAGATGCCGCAGGTTCAAGAAGGCAGCTCTGGCCTTTGCAATGCGTGTGCTGACGTCAGTTTCTATGCGCCAATCCTTGCTGATGCAACTGCCAAGATAAGTGAATTGATGAACCACCTCGAGTTCCTCGTTAGCAAGCGTCAAAGGCTCAACAAGTGGCTGGTGATCCTGCAGCAACACTTTGTACTTTGAAGAGGGGAAGTGCATACCAACTAATGGGACCAGTCTAGACAGGCTATTCAGGGTTGATTGTTCCGCCCCAACCTCGTGGAAAAGCAAGATGATATCGTCCGCAAAACATAGGTTCACTAACCTTTCACTAGGCAGCACTTCAACACCAGAATCGTGAGATTCCGCAAGGGAATACTCCACGATAGAATCCACAACGAAATTGAACAAAAATGGGGAAAACGGACAACCCTGACGAACGCCACTTGTGGTCGGAAAGCTATCCGATAGGACATCGTAGACCCTGCCGCGGCCTGTAGTGTTCGAGAATAGAGCACGAAGGAGCTTCATATATTTCATGGGAACACCTTTTCGCGCAAGTAATTCGAACAGAATCGATCGATCAACTGCATCGAACGCACTCTCGAAATCAAGGAACACAGCTATTGTCGGTCTGCGGTATGCGTGGCGCTGCTCTAGCACCTACCGCAAAGTGAACATATGGTCTATACAGCCACGTCCTGGATGGAAACCTACTTAGTCCTTCCTAATCCGAGATTCCGGTTCCACAGTGAGGCGACGAACGAAGATTGAGGCCAGTAATTTTGTCCCAACTGGCGTTAGGCTAATACACTGTGGTTAGCACAGTCTGTGTGACTGCCCTTCTTGTATATTGCCATTATAATCGATTCGCTCCAATTAGCCGGGACAATCTTTTCCTTCCAGATGCGTTCAAATAGGGAGGTTGTTGTGACGCCCAGTACGCCTTCACCCCACGACCGCAAGAAGACGTCCAAGATGAGCCGGGATGAACAGATTTTCTATTCCAGCACGGCACCAGTTATATAGCTTTACAAACAAGGGCGAATCCAAGCTACTAAACGCATGAGATCCAACAGGCATGGAGAAAACACAAAATGGAACAAGCAAATGAGAATCGCGAAAATTACGAGCCAATGAAGTGCGGCAAAGAAAATAGTGTCTGCGGAGTTAATCCCTGGGGGTAACCTTCTGGTGAGCGACCATTAAAAACGACGAGTAGCGTCCAATCAGTGTGGAGAAGTGATGCGTTTAAACAAATGCCAGAACAGTTGATAGTGAGAATGATACACACCAGGAAAATAAAAACAGGTATAATAAATATGTGTCGGCTGAATAATACATCCACGTGAAAAAGCTAAGGGACGCTGAGCAAAAGAAACTAATCAGAATGTCCACAGAATGAGACGGCTGAAATTAGCTGTGAGCGATTGCGAATGAGGCTGAGGAAAGCGGCTTGTTCATAATGTAGCAGAGAAGCAGGTAACTGCGCAAACAAAGAAATAGGCAACTAACATAATTCATGACACTGAGGGTTAGTTGGCCAGCTCCCTAACCGAGGGCAACACTTTGCCGAGGATCTCACCTCCATCCTTAAATAGTGCAGGTGGGAGGGAATCCGGGCCAGCGGCACGAAAACGATTGAGGGCTTTGATCGCATTTCGGACCTTGGCCTCCGACGAAGGCTCTAAACTAACCGTCCATGGCTCGTCCTGCATCA
This sequence comes from Dicrocoelium dendriticum, assembly GCA_944474145.2. NCBI lineage: Eukaryota > Metazoa > Platyhelminthes > Trematoda > Plagiorchiida > Dicrocoeliidae > Dicrocoelium > Dicrocoelium dendriticum. The sequence goes on from OX104071.1 coordinate 21,467,357, forward strand.
CCTGAGTAGGAAGGATTCCGGGAGCAGGGGGCCAGCTGAACTGATCTTGAAAGTGTTCCGCCCAACGATCCATACGCCGCTCCTTATTGTGTATCAGCGAACCCGCGCTGTATGATTGTTTCACTGACGCCTGGTTTCCTGGGATCAATGGTGCAGATTAGCTGGAAGAGCTTGTGATAATTGCCTACTGCTCCTGCCTCCTCCATTTCTTGAACCCGACTGGTTCACCGGGCTTCATTGTCAGCACGTGGGCTCTGCTTTAGTTCACCCCTACTATCCCGTCTGGTTACATTGTGTTCAGAGATAGCCGGGAGGTTACTTCTAGATTCCAACAGGTTCACCGACCTCTCGGATATCCAGTGCCTGGTGCGGTGACGATGGATATTGTCAAAAGCAGATGCGCCTGCGTCGTGCATAGCGGCCGAGATCCTTTTCCACTGAAGCTCAGCGTAATTAGGACAAGACAGCGAGAGTTCGGTATGCAGTGCGTCTTGATAGGCTTGCCTGACCGAGAGCTGAGACAATTTCTCAGTTGCCAATCGTAGGGGACACTTGCTGCGCCTTCCGGTAAAGTTCATGGAGAAACGATAGTGTACCAAGGCATGATAAGAGTCGACACAGGTACTCCAGTACGATCGACAATCCAGGATGGAACCACGCCATGTATAACTTATTGCTATGTGGTCAATTTGGGTCCATCGCTGGCCAGCTACAGGTGGACGCCAAGTGGCACTTCGGCGCCCATTGTGTCCAAACGCAGTGCTACTAAGAAACAACTGGTGCTCCGCACACAGTTGCAGCAGACGCTCACCGTTATCCGTCCGTTCGGAGCTAAGCCTATAATTACCACCCAGCTGAGCTTCTGAAGAGCTCAGACGCCCTACTTGTGCGTTCATATCCCCTGCATGTACCATAATATCTGAACTAGTATCATTGCGTAGTAGGGCGTTCAGTTCGTGATAGAATGTGTCTTTGACAGCATTAGAACTGCAGTCGGATGGAGCATAAACGAAAATCACAAACAAATAGCCTTTTGTATTAGTTGACCTGTTTGTCCTAGAGTGAGAAGGTTGAACGTCGCCTTGGAAACGGGATAGTGTGGCCTTATGAGGGACTTTTGCCGATAGGCGTCCGATAGGTGCTGTGGGATGGTGGCTGCATATGGTTCTACTCCAGTAGCACTTCGGTTGCTGTCAATTAAGCTGGGAATTATAGAAGGAAGGTTAGTAATGGAGGCCGGGATGGGAGTAAGAGAAACGGGTGGAAAAGAAAGAAGGGAGGCGCTAGCAGTAGCATGTTTTCGCTTATCCGCCCTGCTGTATGTAGCAGATAAGGCGACCCTTGCTAATTTGCACGACAGCCGATGCAGGATGAAGTTCATGTATGAAGAAAATGTCATGGTTGTAAGTAAGGATTGGATCTCCTCAAAGCCATCGGTAGTGCATTGTATGTATACCCAAGCTAAATAGACGCTCGGGGTACGATTGTCTGCGTAACTCCTCGACCGATTTGGTACCTACTCACAAAACCGTCTCGAGCTCTATTTTGTCCCGAACAAGGCAGGGCGGGCAAGCCTAGAAGTAGTATTCCAAGCTGAAAACTGCTTCACAAGGATGTCGGCGGTTCAGACTCCGAAAGAACGACGTATTAACCACATCCTGAAACCCCTACTTGCGGCCTTCTTCCAGTTGTCACCAGAATGCAAAGACGAGAAATGGACGACGCCTAGGTCTACCTGCTTGGAGCCAAGGGGGAGTTCGACCGCACCGAGCACATGCCTCGAAGGTGGGAAAGTTGCTCCTATACGAAGGACGGAACACAGCCTGATTAATGCGGCTGAAAACATTCTGCGGCAGAAACAAAACAGGGCCAATTTTAAAGGAGCATACATCATCCGTGTTCTCAATGATTGCTCATTTTCTCGCAACTCTTGAAAAAAAGCATTTGTTGTTAACTTCATACCCTCAGATTTGTATCCGTTGCAGATAGCACCACTTATTGAATTTATGATCGACGTGCTTCACGGCATTAAATCAGAGCTGGACAAGCATAGTGAGAATTGCATGGTCAATCTAAACAAGCCACTGACAGACATCCATAAAATCAATTGATGTGCGTATTATCATGCCAAAGTGCTTCTACACTTTCAATTCTGCATCACCAGAACAAACATGTCTCACTGCATCCATGATTGCAATATCATCTACTGTTTCCCGGAGATCAATGTTTGAAGTGTCAATTTCATCTTCCGTCTCAGTTTGATTATCACCCTTCATTTTCACGGAGGTAATTTCGATGAATTCACATTTGTTATTGAACAATCATGTGTACTAACGGTGCCACTTCCTGTCACATGTCGCCTGGGGCGGACCGCCCCCTCCGCACTTCCTATGCTAAGCCTCTGCCTCCCACCCACGTGCAGTTGACCACGTGGACCTGAGCAGTGCGCGCAGCGGACTACTCACGTGCCATCCAAAATCTGCAGGATTTAAGCCGCGACATGATCGCCTTATGGGCGAGAGAAAGTCTAACCCAGGCGGCAGTAGTACGCCTCACTCAGTGTGTCTAACCACAACTTCAATGTTTACTTTTGCGTAGATAACATTGGTCGGCTAAGGGAACCCGGCTATGCGCCTGAGTTATTCTGTCGTTGGCATCCGGTCTAGTGGCCTGTCACATTCTTACTTAACACGTTAGCGAGTGAATTTCAGTCTTAGAGACCGGTGAGCGCATCGTTTGTGTGTCTTAGTCAACCTGTGAAGAAACGCTACCGAAAATTCTTACACCGTGTAACTCCAACTAACGCCATGATCAGCTACCGAAGGGATTGTTAACAGCAGAAAATCAACACGTACTGTCACATCACCCCATCTCGACCACTAGAGGGCTGCGGAAACTTCAATGTAGCCCACAGGTGCGCGTGATCACACTCCAGACATGTGAACCACTTGGCCACCTGCCTGTCCCATGGGATCACTTCATATCCACTTAATGCACTTCCAGTAACCAGTGAAAGTTCGATGTCACCAGTGGCTGCTTTGAATACACAGTAGAAGTTAGATTAGACTAATGAGATTGATCTTAAGTGCTGAGCAAATGTGACCTTGGTTAATGGCAGTAATAACGAGTGGTTGTCGGGATTTAACTTGGTGTCGCCTGAATAACACCTGTGTCAAGATTACACAGACCACCGTTTTCCCCGATTGAGCCGCCAGAAACTTAATCTGCGCGATCAGTCTTCAAGGGGGTGTATGGTCGGGCTCTGATGTACTGGCTAAATGGTTACACTACGACGCGTAAGCACAGCCATTCCGATGAGACAAAGTTTCGGGAGCACCTGCTCTGAACATGTCAGTTCACACAGATTTCAAACTTGTTCAAGGTCCTCAGAGATCCATTGTTTTGACGCGAGCCCGTAGCGTAGTATTTGCCAGCCTACTCGGCTGCAAGTGTGACAATGGTTGTATCGGTTTTAAGCCCCTTTCTCTGTTTGCAGCATCGAATGTGTTAGCTATTTCTAACATTCAAGTTTCGCCACAGCACCCATGATGGATGTCTCTTTTACGGACGGATGAAACCTCATAACTGGCCGTCCTTCTTCAGTGGACCCGAGCCGAGACACATTCCGTTTTTCATTCAGACTATTTATTTGTATTTCGAAGAAGAGAACTGTAGCTTATCTCTGGAAACTATTCAAGAGACAGCGTATTGAAGCAGAGGCTTATGATGTTAGGGAAACACAGGTGCTATTTCTGCATCAGAAGCTTCTTCTCCTTTAGCCTTTAAACAAGTTCCCAATGGCAGACAGGCGGCTTGACCATGAGAAACTCGCAGGATCCGCTATTGAAAGTTGTGGTTATGTACTTAGATAAATGGAATGGGAATAGAGTGCTGGGGCAAAAACCAGATGCAGATTAATTTTGAGAAGTTTATTTCACCACGAGTGAGCATCAGAGCCCTAGGTTCAGATCAAAGACATTGTGCAACCTATGTTTGTTGGAACTTGCATGCTTGAATTCAGCAATTACCTTCCGTATGCAAATTTGACGCTTACATGCCCACGGGATACAATCATATAACCGCCGGTTTATAGGAGAACAGAATGAACAGATAATTTAATGTTACAAGTTAATGCTACAACACTCTGCTACACAATACTGACACCGTTTCTGTCCGTATCCTAAATCTCCGAACCCATGTGAGTTACGTTCTAGGTGCGCTTTAAGTATAAAGATATATGTGGAACATGCCTAAGTCCAACAGCAAGTAAAGTAAATCCATGTAACGGCAATCCATAAACTCATGTATATGCAACAGAACTTCCAAAGTCGTAACAGTTATCGTGGGGCGAATGAATGCTTCATTGTGAAGGCCAAAAAGCGCCGCAGCCCCGGTTACAGCAACGTTAGGATCGACAGAAAAACTCGTTTGAAGTGTTGGAATCCCACTAATTTGGGAAATAATTTATTTCATCCTGGTTAAATTACAAGCAAAGTGGGAATTCTTAGTGAGCTTCCTAGATATGAATAGCGTTGATAGTCAGAAGTAAGACTCTCTCTTAATTATACAAGGTAGCCCACAGTTTGACGGCGGCAGTGGTAGCGTCACTGCTCGACAAACACAGCCTTAATACTGGATGTAATGACAAACTTTTAGCCACAGAAATGAATTATCAGCCTGAGTGACCTCTACCCAGGGTACCGACAGGATTTAATCAGCTAAAGTCATAGCAGATAATAAGCGGAAGATGTTAGTTTGTCAGCCTCTCCTGGTGGGGTGTAAGCTTCCAGCTCACTTACTTTGTGCCTCCGTTATGGGATAAAAAGAATCAGTAAAGTATAAGCCTTAGAGAACTCTCGCAGCTCACCGGATTGTGTGTGCAATATTCTGCATCACACTTACAGCCGCTCGGGAGCTCGCCCAAACTAGGCCATCAAGTGTATTGCAGCAGACCTGAAGGAAAGGTCTATTCCGGTGACTTGTGGTGATTGGCTATCAGGAGTAATTGTCCGTCAGGCGTCGCAGATGATTGCTTGTTCCATGACACGGCTGCATGCGATTGTGATGTCTAATGTTATGTGCAACGCGGACCGACTTTGACCGTGTGTACCGATTACAACCGTGTTCTCGTATGTGTCTTGTTCTGACGTATAACGTCACCAACCATAGTTTGAAATGAATCTCATTCACATCAGTGACCAATCGAAGGACTCGTTCTGTGCGCATGTCGATTAAGCCTCGCGCCATTGATCATCAACTGAGAAGTTCAGGATTTGGTCTATTCGCCTAGCTGAACAATTTCGTTGCAGACGTTTCATCACCTACTATGCACTGACTAAGTCACCTCGGTTGATAATCAAACGCCTGCAACGAAATTGTTCAACTCGGAGAACAGACTAAATCCTGAACAGACAACCCGAGCTACAGGTGTTCGAATTTATTCTAAACTGAGTAGTTGAAGGAAAAGACATGTGCACTGAAACTAACAGATGGCATCCACCATCACCACCACTACCAGTGGACTCACGTTCTCGAAATGCTTGAATATGTACTCGATTGCTCTGGGTATGATTCCGCGGTCAGTGTACTTTTCCGATCCGCCAGTGATGGTGAAGGTTTTACCGCTACCAGTTTGCCCATAAGCGAACACCGTACCATTGTAACCCTGTAGAACCCTGAGCAGGAAATAAGTTCGTGAAGGTAACACGTCATTAAATGTGTTACATTAATGGAATACTACCAATACAACAATACCGAACACAAGTAAAGTAGTGCGGAATAAGCAGCAATACAAATCAAGTACAAAAACAATGCAAAACGGAGAAACGTAGGCTAAGTGTGCATATCCTGAGACACCATAAGAGAATAAGAGGCGTAACTTGTAAAGATGTCAATCACGATTCCGATCCCTTAATAAAACGTGGCACATCGGAAATAAAACATCATTCCGCTTGATTATATAACGCCCGGACCGCAACACATGCATAGCAATTTTGCTAGTTCCACGGTCTATCGAATTCTTCTTCATTTGATCGGGGTAGCCATCGTGAGCAGATTGAACCTTAACGTGGTGCGATGGTTTGTGTGCCCCATTGATCCATTGAGCCCTTCTGGGTGGTGCTGTTTGCACCTTCAGAGCCACTCATAATAGGTTGGTCGATGGTTAGAGGCCAGACAAACTCATTCTCTTGGTCCTCCAGGTTGAGGGTTGGAGTGAGGGTAGCTCCTCACTCCGTAAAACGGGCTCTCTGTAGTCCAGTGCCAAAACCCCACTGCCTTGCGGTAAGCTTTTTGAACCAAAGGCTTTGGTTGAGAACCCTAATCGTACTATGTCTAGACTTGGGCTAACTGACAGTATCCTGCCCACGCAATACACCATGATTTTTCTTTCTAATACTCACTTGATGATCTGCTCGTCGCAGCGGAAAATAAACGGCGCCCTATCTGCCGCATCGAGCAGGGTGGATAGGGGTTTGGATGCTACTGCTCAAGCCTTCTCGTCTTCTTATTCCCCCTCTTGCACTTTTTCATTTTTAGCGTCCCGCCCCAACTTCACTTTCATCCCCGTTTATAATCCCCAAAGTCTTGGACTTCCTGCACCTTGTTTGAATAGTCGCGTGTCTTCTACCTTCAACTCACACAGTCACAGAGCGTCGCTCCAATCCAGTCGACATGTTCAATCAAGCGGATGTGAGTTCATCCGTTTCCCTTTGGAGTCCTCGAGTCTGGCTAAGACTGGCATGTCTCAGCGCGCGCACTTTCCTACAGATTGGCCAACAGGCAACACTTGCACGCACAGTAGAGACCCTATCGATAAATACTTGCTGTCTAACAGAAACCCACCTGCAAGATTCGAGCTCCGTGCTTACCCTGCGATCCCCACATACGACACTGGCGGCACATTCTCATTGTACCTGTCTGGCGATGACGCAGCTTCAAATGCAGGTCAAGCTGGCGTCAGCATTGTTTTGAGTCACCGGGCTGAAGCTGCCCCGATCGATTGGATCCCAGTCAACAGCCGGATGCACGCCTTTAGATTGGCTGGCTAATTCCAGGTTTCGAAGTCGCGCGAGGGTAAACAGTGTCTATTTGTCATTGCGGCTTGCGCACCTCAAAAACTGCAGTCCTGATACGGTGAAAGATGATTTTCATCGTTAACGTAACCACCTTTGTTGTGGAAGACACACGGGTTCTGTGAAGCTTGCTGGTGATCTAAACGCCAAAGTCGATATATTCTCCTCTGATGAGCTTCATCTGGGCGGCCAACATGGTGTAGACTTCCGTAATGATAACAGTGAGCCGTTGCTACATCTGTGCGATGATGCTCGTCTCTTTCACGCGATCACTAACGTTTGACACAGCAACCGTAGAAGAATGACGGCGCCCACATGTCTCGGACCGGACATGGACGCAAATCGATCTCATCGCAACCAGCTATCGCTGGAGAGGCTGAGTCCAAAACTGTCGCTCGATTTGGAGCATCAGCGTAGACTCCGATCACGCTCCTATGTGTGCCGTCCTGTGGGTGCATTTCGGTGGACGTCTGCAAGGTCGCTGTGAGCTCATAATCATCAGCCAATTGGCGAAACCAGGTGAATGCTTATCAACGTACGCTGGCATCCGCGCTAAGCGTCTCCTAACCACAGTTGAAGATCACTGGTTGCATATTCGCCAAACGTTACTATCAGCAGGCATGTCGTCATGTGGCAAATCAAATTACCAAAATGGACATGAGGTCTCACGAAAGTCTCTGGAAGTTAGGTATGCTCGCCAACGTATTTCGACTGGAAGCGAATACAATGTGACCCGTAAAAATTTCAGAGCAAAGCAGCATGCTAGCCTGAAGAGAGCGCGCAAAGACTGGTGGTCTCATCGTGCATCGGAAATGGAAACCACCACTGTCGTTGGTAATCATCATGTTATTGCGTCTGGTACAGGAAATAGACGGCAAGAGACCTGGTGTTAGCGAGACAATAAGCCAGGAGAGTGGATAGCCGACTCACAGCCTGTCGAAACGCGTGGAGCGTTGGGCCGAACACTTTGTAAGGCAGTTTAACCAATCCGAGTTATCGCTTCCTTTTTCGGACACTGGGTGCTTTTCTTCATGGACTGTCTCTTTTGATCCGCCCTCACGCACAAAAGTCGAACATCAGATCAGGCGGTTACAATTGCAAAGACCGCGGGGTCAGATAGCATTTCCCCAGTCTTCTTCAAATTCGGGGAACATGCTCTTCTAGACGATTTACACGAGCTGCCAGTGGAAAGTTGGAAGCAGGAAATCGTCCGGAGAGACTAAAGCCTCACCGTCATAGTCCCGATTTTCAAGGGAGGCTCCTGTTCGGAATGCGACAATCATCAAGGGATCAGTTTGATCCCTATTGCCTATAAACTGCTTGCGTCTGTCATTCTAAACAGACTAACTGGCGCTCGTGAAGGCCAGATGTGTGAAGAGCAAGCCGGGTTTCGCCGCGGTCGGGGCTGCGGCTACCACATCTTTACTTTGCGTCAATGGTTGGAGCACCGCCATGTTTATTGGCGACCCCACGTTGTCGTGTTTCTTGACATAAAAGATGCTTTCGATTCAGTGGATCGATGTGTCCGTTGGAACTGTCTGCTGAGAAAAAGTATGCCTGCTAAATACATAAACATTATCCAAGCACTGTATGCGCAGAGTGAGGGTCTATGGCAAACTGTTGTTGCGCTTCAGTATCTCCAACGGTGTGAGACTAGATTGCCAGCTGTCACCCTTTCTCTTTAACTTCGCAGTTGACGAAATCACGAAAACCTCGTTCGCTGGACACCATCTAGAAGGCGGGGAGTTACTTTCTGGTGAGCAACTTCTTGACTAGGAGTATGCAGATGATATTGCCCTAATCTGTGATAGCTCCCAGACGTGCCAAGCAGCGCTGGACCGATTAGCACTGGCTGTCAATCGTTTTGGTCTATGGTTTGCGTCATCGAAATGCAAAGTACTTCTCTCAGATTGGCAGGGACCCACCCCTACACTGACGCTTGGTGATGATCAGCTCGAATTCGTTCAGGAATTTAAGTACCTGGATAGCTATATTAGCGCCCGTGGGATCGAAGATTAGGTTACGAACCTTATAGCAAAAGCTTGAGGTGCTTTTGAATATCTATGCTACCTGCGGCACAAACACGAGGTCACTCTCGCCGTGAAGGGAAGCGTTTATAATGCAGCCGTCCGTTCAACCCTCTTATACGGTTGGGAAATCTGGCCTATCACGTCGACAGACATAAAGAAGCTCGTCATATCCGATCATCGCTGCTTTCGCAGTTTAGCTCATGTCTGGTGGAGGCACCACGTGAGCAATGAGCGTGTTCGGCGCGGCGCATTTGGTGTGGGAAGTGCTAGTGAACCGCTCAGCACCATCATATCACGCACCAGGCTCCGATTGCTGGGCTACGTGTCACGCATGCTAACACACCGACTCCCGCGACGTGCATTGTTTGTGCGTTGTGGGTGTGATTGGAAGAGGAGGAGGGGAGGCCAAGCGATGAGTTGGTCGAGAGAAATAAAAACCCTCATTCCGAAGTTGGCGTCAGTTGGCGCATCCCAACTGTCTAGCTGGTGTCCTAAAAACGACGAACACCTTGGGTTGGGTACACTTGCTGATATGGGGAAGAGCCGGCCCCAGTGGCGTTTGTTTTGTGACATTCTTTGTCCATTCCCCTCCATTTTATATACGCTGCCCAATTCCGTTCTCCTACGAAATGCATAAGATAATACTTAACATTATATTAACTGCTTTGGACTTTTTGTAGTGTGGTTTTCTTGTATCTTACATTTTTGTATTGCGGCACATTAGCTGATGTGTGTTTCACACCCTCAACTAACGTGTATTGATGAGGATGATGATGATGCGGGTAGCACGGTTGTGATACCACCTTAATAGCCTGTAAATATGGGGCTTTGACGAACTCCGAATGCATGAAAAAGCCTGTGGTGTGGTGATTGTCTTACTCGGGGCTAAATATGGAGAAGACTGTTGTGGCAAAGTTGCTCCCAAAGTAGCCTACAGGAAGATATTCTATACGGGTACAAGGCCAAATGACTTGATAAACCATCTAGACAGATTACAAATTTTATAAATGAGATGGACATGAAGCAGATAAGCGATATAGCGAGTAGGACGGAAGGACGGAAAAAGAAGTGCATGTACTCTGACAGCAGAAAATGAGCCAACTATAACAGCGGTCTAATAAGAACGCGTATGAAACACGACAGATGCCTTTAGTTGATGGTTAGAGGGAAGGGGGTACCGCAGTCATTATTTCCGTTTCGAAGTGGCTGCCGTCTCTTCCAAAAATGCGGAATATGCATAAATCAAGTTCAATGAGCGGACGGAAATGTGAGGGCAAAGACATCTGAAAACCATTTAAATCATCCCCTTAACCGCCAGAGTTGTCACCCACTAGGACAATGTCATTTAATGTATCAAGCTATTTGGGGTGACAAACCGCAAGCAAGAGATGAAAATAGACAAAATTTGCAACTGTTATTTGCTGCCGGAAACATTGCAAGACTTCCAGCTGTGCCTTATTGAGGTTGATGTGCACAGAGCTCAACGGCTGGCAATTACAATACATGAGCGTGCCGTACTACCGATCGAGAACGCAAGCGCATATGTGATTGGCCAACATCTAAGTTTTCTTTGTTCGCTTATTTCACTATTGTTTCGTCCTTTAGGTTGCATGTGAAGTAGCTAGGGTCCAACAAATCGTTATTGGCTTCGAACGTGCGTTCCATCACGTATACTATAGTACGGATCATTCACAACGATGACCATCAATGGGTACTCGGGACAGAATAAGAAAGACAGAGTTGGCATTACAGTTGCACAAATTTCCACGGTAATAAACTCCGCAATACCACAAGGAGTATTGGTCTAAATTCGATGCCAACCACCCAAACATTTCATGGTAGGATTCGGTAGGAATGAAGGTGTGTTAGCAGAAAGCGTACTGGTCATGTACTTTTGGTGACAATTCTTAGTTGCTTGCTTTCGTTTTGCAAGAGTTTGTTACTTGACATTCGTTTAAAGGTAGCATTTCGTCGCTTTGACTGGCCGGCCTACGTCGTTCGTAATGGATCTCATCTCAGGCGCCCATTTCCGCTAATGCCGGTCCCAACGAACTCGCTTGATTGGTTCTCTCTTTTACCAATACGCATTCGCCTGTAGTACTCAGTGTCTCCCATGTTGACGGTTGGTTCAAAAGTGTTTTAGTAGCCTTGCTTCCAGTATTGCGGTGCCCTATTTAAATGAAGTAGATTTCACGTATATACCACGCGTTTCTGGCCCGTCTTCGTGTTCTCTCTGCGGTCGTGGGGTCTGAATATTGGGTGGCCACACAACACGGAGAAAAAAACTACACAAATGACTACGATTTCTAATTAATTTTCCCTTCCTGCCATGTAGGTTTGATGTAATGTTTTCTCATGTCGCTAACACCTACTGTACGTGGCGCTTTCTTCCTCGTTGAGAGAGGGAATCAAAAGTACGTCGGCACACTGTACCAACCTTTCGCTGCCACGAGATCACCATCGGTCGCTTGTGGGTTGAATATACCGCGAGGACGACCGGTTTTAAGCTGATTCGAACCGGTGACCTAAGGAGTTCAAGTCAGGCGTCCCATCCTTTCGGTCACCGGCCGACCTCCCCGCCGAGGAGTTAAAGAAATCTGTTTCTGGTCTCAATCAACAATGAGTAAATATTTCGGTCGAAATGCGCTTTCGTTTGTCGTACCAAGATCCAACTTGAGTAACTTCCATACTATACTCTACGACACGAGCTTTCTACTGTGAGCAAATGTATTATTACAACCGAGCAGTTTGTGGTCCCCGTAACCCTTATTCCTCTGGTGGTTGCATGTGCGTATGAAGGTCATCCAGAACATGTGCGAATGAAAGCTCGGATACGACAAAACTATTGGTTGCCGAAGTTGCATTCCAGCGTCGAGGCGGTTATTCGGGAACATTACGCCTGCCAATCCACTGAATGCTGCAGTCCAACTTATCGTGTACCCAATGAAGCAATGGGCAAAAATTACCACTGATATTATGGGCCCGTTTGCCAATGCACCCCCGCAGAAGCGAAAGGTACTAGTGGCTACCTGTTTCTCGAGCAAATGGCCACCGGCTATTCTATGCGGGGACGGAACTACAGCCGTCATCATAGAGTGGATCCGTTGTTTGTTTGCAAGGTACGATTTGCCAGAAGAAAGAGTCACGAGTAGGCTGAACTTCTAAGGCGTAATGGTATCAGACACACGAATCAGACACAGCGAGTGGACTCACCGAACGACTTAATCGCACTTTGAAAGAATCTCTACAAGTCCATCGGCTTGCGGGAGAAGCTTGGGATGATGCGTTGGTATCTGCATTGAAAGTGTACAGAATCACTCCACATACTGAAATGGCAAAGACCCCCTCGGAGTTAATGTTAGGGCGAACAATTCGAACTAGATTAAATGCAGCCTGTACATCTGAAGAAACCGCCGATCACAGAGAATACAAAAGACGGGCTGTTTACCAGGCTAAATATAGACGCGTTTGGAGAACGTATCCTCCAGGGACATTTGTTCGTGTAAGACTACCTAATTCCAGGAAAGGAGAAAATGCGTACGGACCCCGACCCTTGTGGAATCTGTGTGCATGCCACGAACTTACAAGTTGGCTGATGGGACAAACGTGAATGTAAGACGACTGCACACAGCGCTTTCCTAACGTGCTACTGAACAGACGGACACATCTACAACACAGCACTCGGTACAAACTAATACAAACTTACGACGTTCCGGTCGGATAAGCCGCCATGTCTACCGACACGCTTTAACGGGTAACACTACATGACATTTCTTCGGGGTATTGACATTAAAGTAGATTGTTCATGGACATGTAGCGCTTATTTTTTACGAACAGAGTAGGATAGAATGTCGTGTTCAAAGAGTTTGCTTGGTTTTTGCCCTCGATTCGCTTATCCTACTCACACTTCTGTTTGGCACTTGTTGGCCAAGTCATGTGATCTTGCATTTGACTGATTGCAATTCGAACGTCTATCGATTTAATTGTAACGCGCATATGTGCAGACGGTTTTTCCATACATACGTTTCGGTGCAGCTCTGATCTGCTGCTTTTTCGGGATACAACAGTAGCCTTCTTATCCCCCATGCTATACGTCTACATCGGAAGTCTCTCCAGAAAATAAAACGTCCTGGGCTGTAAATATGCAGATGACGTCGTTTCGGGTTACATAACCTAACTCATTGAGGACACTTTGAAATTCCAACGACTGAGATAAGAACTAGTGACTTGGTCGAGCTTCTAGTCCTCTCATCCAACCCTTCCAGGCGTTGTGACGTAACGTCTCGCTTTCTACAAAACCCCGACAGGCTGCGCTCCATGGTATATATCTTTCCTCCCTTGATTGCTGGTGATAAAAGCATACCTCGTTCCACGATCGTAAATTGTCTCGGAGTTTTCTTATTCCAATTTATCTTGATCTACACATATTCCTGAAGGTGTTCATTAGCTTATGCTTATTCCGGTTAAGCGAAAAATGATCTCTTTGCAATCGCCTTTTCTGGCATCTTCATGTGCATTATATACGACTTTTTAAAAAGTTAGCATACTCTATTTTTAGGCCCCCAGGCTCAAAATGCTTTCAGTTTCCCGAATGTTACTTCTAAGGTTTATAACCACGTACTTCCCCTCACTGGTTATACTGTTCCCACTTATTTTCCACCGACGTCTTGAATGCGACAATGTCCCTGTTTTACACTCGCTAAAAATTATTCATTGCTGGATTAAGGAAACAATGGCTGGTTGACAAACGTTTCGATGTATGGATCGGCTTTTTAACAAGGATACTAAACGACCCCATTCAACTTTTACTTACTTAACCATTACTGTAGCCACTTCCTCTATACGGTCGAAATATAAAGTTTTGTACTCACTAGCTCGTCGTGTCGCATCTCCATCCTGCCTTAAGTGTCACGCTTACTAGTCGACCCATCAGGTATGAAGCGCTACTTGCGTCAACACATGTGTTATTGAATATGTACATTTTGATTTTACTGCAGTCAATTTGTACTTTTTCAGTGACGTTTTGTTGTGCGAAGTGCTGAAATTGCGACAAAATGGGTATATAAAGCGTATCTTGACTAGACTTGAAGATATGGAATTTCCGGTATTTCGAGGAAACACAATGAATTGCTGCTTGTGATTTAAAGATCAGTTACATGCGTTTGCAGATCGAACACTGCATAAAAAAATTGTTCCTTACTTGCATTTCAGTTGACATCTTGGTGGGAAGTAACCAAGTCAAATTAATGATGACTTACTTGTTGTAAGCCACCACCGCACATGAGCAGATATGAGGTGGAAGTACGGATGAAACGTTCGAGCGATTACCTCGCATGGGATCAGGTCCCCAGGAGAACGTTCCATGGATGGTCGTATTACCTTACTCGAGCTGTCGGCTATACTTATATTTATTTTTGCTCTAAAGCTTTCCGTTCTTTACCACTTTTGGATGATGGAACACTCCAAACACTCCATTGGGACCAATGAACTATCCGAATAACATTCTTCGCTGTAAAAATTTTTTTGTTCAAAATGATCAGGCCACGTGATCAGGAAACGTGATCAGTCTGTCTCGCAAGGTCGAGAAATATACCAGTTATGTAGTTGTTTAGTTACACTGTCTCTTAAGTTGTCTCACTCAACGTCTCGTGCCTGAAAGCCAGAAGCACTGCAGGCTACATTCTCAGTCATATGGTGGGTGATAGAACCTGCTACTGCATCGAACGGTTCGGCCGTTTTAATAAACGCTATCCACAAACAATACAAAATAAATGCAAATCAGAACTTTTCATTCTGCAATTCCTGGGCCTCACAAAAGAAACACTTGCTGGTCCATTTAACGTATGCTACCATTGGGTGCGTCAGTCCGCGTTGTAGCCTCATGGTGCTGAATACAGGTGGAGTGAAGGGACGAGATAAAGTAGCACGCACCACCGCAAGAAAACTCACACTTTATTGTGGACCATGGATTCTTGACAAAATGCATCCATCATACTGGGGTCTAAGGCACGGAGTTGCTTACCCAGATGACTTAAAGGAAGGAAAGGCTTTCACGGGTGCCAAAATTTTATAACGGCAGTGTTAAATGTAAGCTCAGGCTTAAACGGCAGCCAATATCATTCGAATGTAGAGTGGCGACAAAATATATTGGACATACCGATCAATAACTGGTTTGGAGACAACGTCGAATACTTCATTTTGACCCGAAATTGTATCAAAGATGGCATCGAAATGAAACCGGTATGATTCTTTTCGGGTTTCCAGAGGGAGGTTCTTGCCATTTCTCACCAGGTCAAGTGTAACGCGTGGTTTGCCTCCACCGACATCGTCGATATCATACCGCTGCACGCGACTACGTCCAAATTAAGGTCACTTACTGCGATAGACCTTTTGTGTTCTGGTGGTCGGAAGCGAAGATATATTTGTATGGTCTGTTTAACCATTTAGGAGCTGAAATGATTGAAAAATGGTTGTAAGCTTCCATGAATCCAGTGAGCAATTGGTCGAATTTTTGTTTGAGGTTAAATTTGTAAATGCCTGGGCTACAGGCAAAGTCGGTATTCAAAATCAAAATCCTGTGGAACCGAAATACAGCCAAACACGCTTTATTGCCCACCCGGTTTATAGCCCACCAGGTTTTACTGGCCAGCTATTCAAAACACCATTTCTTTTCTCATAGTATGCTAAATGTTCGCTGTCTAATTGCCCATTGCCGGAGTCATCCCACCGCATAATTGCGCAGCTGCGTGGGTTGTGCCCTTGTCGCTTTGTCAAATTTACGCCCTAGCTCTATCTTTTAATACGATTACCCCAAAGCTAGCCAGTCTGATGGAGTCAAGAACAACAAAGAAGTCGGGGTGGTTATGGACAGACCACAAAAGGTTACCTACGTCACTGAATACTCGAGCAAGCTGAATGTACCTACGGCTATGGGCAAACCGTCTGCCCTATTCAATACTCGAAAACTGTGCAAAGTCGGGTAATCTTTCCGCTCCACATTTGTCAGTACTCTCTTGGTCCCACATAAATATGGCCAGTAACAGAAAGGATTTTCCTTGACAGAAAAGTTGAATGTTTGGGATAAAATTAGAACTTATCCACCAGGAACCTCACAGGCAAAGCTGTCGCATGATTTACACATTTCTCGTTGTACCCTAGCCAGGTTGACTGCCAGCAGAATTTGTCACATGGCGCTGCATGCTCTCAGAAAAGGAAGTGATGTGGAAAGAACAAAGAAGTTGAAACTGTATTGAAACACTGGATGATATCAGTTCGTGAGTACAACAACCAAAAAGGTGAAGGCCCGCTTCTGAAGAATAGGGCAAAAGAATTCGGGGAAAGGCTTGAAAAGGCTTTGCTGCTTCAGAAGGATGGTTACAAAGATTGAAGAAGAGAAATCAGATTATGTCTTAAACATGTGAATGGCTGAACGAGTTCCGTGGACAAAGCAGTCTGTGAAAATTGGCTGAAAGATAGACTGTCTGAAATTTTAAACGCATTTGTTTAGGACAACGTATAGGATGCAGAGGAAACAGATCTTTTCTCCCGAGGAACTCCAGAGGGCTCCTTGCGTTTCTCTGCCGATAAGCTCAGAGGATTGAAAAAGTCATGGATAGGATAACTTTTCTGTGCGGTGCAAATATGTCAGGCACGGATAAAATCAAAATGATTTTGACTGGAAGAATTAAGCAATCACGATGTTTTAATGGCGTGAACGTGAACACAATTCCCGTAAATTACAAAGCTAACGAGAATGCGTGGGTGACGGGGAAAGCTTTTGCCGAGTGGGTCCTGAAATGGTACAAGGAGCTAGGCAGAAAAATTATGTTGCACCGCCCCTTCACAGGTAGAAGGCCTGAAAAACATTCAAATGGAATTATTGCTGGCAAACACGACCAACATTCTTCAACCCATGGACAAAGGTGTGTGAGGAAGCTTAAAATACCTTCCATAAAGGAAATTGTTAGACGCATTCTTTATCACATAGGAAACAACGTGTTATCTGGCTCATCGTTGGCGATACAAGTCAGCGCCAAGATTGCTGTGCTCGATGCAATTCAGTGCGTTTCAAAAATTTGGAGTCAAATTACCAGTGAAGCAATAAAAGCTTTCTTTCGGCATGCTGGCTTCAACCGACTGGCATCTTATGCACTTACTGATAACGCAGTCGTCGTTAAGGACGAGATCAGCGCTTGCGTAATCCCAGTCCTCAATGGAAGAGTTAGTCGCCATTGACGAAGATGTGGAAAGTACCTCAGATCTGACAACTGTTGAAGATGAAATAATCAGTAAAATTTTAGTGGAAAGACCAGAACAGAAAGAAGGCAGCGACTCAGAGGATGACGTTCCGGAAGCCTCCGTGAGTAACAGCACTCAGCGCCCGTCGTATTCAAGAACAAAGAACTGTGGGAATGATCTATACAGCTACTGACTTTTGCATGAGCTAGGCAAAGATTTCTTGTCTAAATTGGATATCATCTGTGTAAAAGTGGCTGGAGTAGCAGATTAAAATCATGTACGGCTGACGCCGGATTGCTTTCTCAGCAAAAAACACAGTAGGGCCAGTTTCTATTGCTATCAAGGTAAGGCTTTATGTTATTATTTTCAACATCTAGGTCATGCTCTTCCGAATAAACATGTTTTGTGAGCTTTAGTTACAAGTACTATTTTATCCTCCTTGGCACAAAGAATAATAAACGATGGATTTATACAGGTAAAAAAGCACTGCTTTACAAGTCCAGTCGGATAGCTAGTGGGGACATCAAAATGATAATAATAATAGTAGTGGTAGTAGTAGTAATATTAGTAGTGGTGGTTGTAGTAATAGTAGTAGTAGTAGTAGTAGTAGTAATAGTAGTAGTAGCAGTGGTAGCAATAGTAGTAGTAGTCGTAAAACAGGTAGTACTTTACCTACGAAAATAAAGAGTTATCGTTTGCGCCGCTGTAGTCCTGTGATCCGCTTAGATTCACAGCACCCACAGTTAACATTAAATAATTCCATGGTAAACTCCAGGTGTAGGATGGAAATGTAGCGCTAGGTGATAAAATGCAAGTGGATGAGCACATCATCCAACCGCCTTTTAAATGCTGTTAGTGTCGGTGTGGTGACGACCGATTTTGGGAGAGCATTCCACGGGTGACAGACACGAATGGAAAAGAAATTCTGCGGCACTCAGACGGCTATACTGTACAGCGAGATTCAATGAGTGGTCCCTCAGGTTTGCATTGCTGCTGAGTTGCAGTAAAGGATCTCGCAGAATCAAGTCTGCCAAAATCAGGCCGCCACGTAGTCTGCGATAGCTTCCACTGAATACCCCCAATCGTTGCAGCCTCTCCTGGCATGAAAGATTGCGCATTCCAATTACGTTCTTAGATGCCCGACATTGAGGCTGTTCCAGTGCTTTAAGGTCCTGTTCCAGCCATGGATGCCAGGCTTGAATTGCGTCTTCGACATGGGGGCGAACATACGCACTGAGCATTTGTCGAACTATGGTGCTGTTTATTTGTTCAAACGCCCGTCGCAACAGCCCGGTGTTTTGGGTTCCAGCCCACGAGGCCTTTCCGGATTGCGCGGAGCAACCCAAGTCATCTTAAACCAGGACAGCCAGATCAGGTTTGACAGTAGCTTGTTAGAGTATATTCGAGCCGAGCGGGTATGAGCAGCTGCTCTGATGTCGGATGGAAAGCACCTTGCATTTACTGACGTTGAAATGCAGTAAATTTTAGGTTGATCATTGATCTACCTTTCTTAGGTCACCCCGAAGCGTATGCTGGTCGGCATTTACCTGCATCCTGCGTAAAACCTTAACATCGCAGGTAAACCATAGGAAGTTTGAAGTGATTCTCTGTGTGAGGTCCTTAATAAACATCAAAAAGAAACGTGGACCTAGAACTGAGCCTTTAGGCGCTCTACACTCGACTTGTATGGGATCCGATAACGAGCTCCGAACACTGATCACTAATCGCTTTTGGAGTAGAAAGTTGGCAATCCAGCTTAAAAGAAGGTCTCCGATCCCGTAATACGGGAGCTGGGAAAGTAGTATCCGATGAGCTAGACGAGCAAAGGCCTTCGAAAAATCCAGGTAGGTCACATCAACACCTTCTCCAGCGTCCGCTGCCGCGGTGTAATTACTGCATGCGATTAGTAAATTTGTTGCACATGACCGCTTTCGACGGAAGCTGTGCTGATGTTGCAGTTTTCCACATAACACCAGCACATCGGGAACTATGGATTCCATGACCTTGGAGAGTATAGACAGAAGGGATATGGGGCGGTAGTTAGAGGGATCAGTCCTGCTTCCGAGTTTGTGAATCGGGGTTATTGTTCCAAGCTTCTACCTAGCGGGAAGTTGATTCTGGTCTAAGTAGCGCTGCAAAAACTGTGTTTAAGTTCTGCTAGTTCGCTTGCTGCTGCTTCCAATGCCTCTGGACGAATGGTGTCGAAACTCGGCGAGCTGTGTTTGCCTAGAGACGTCAGCTTTCGCAATACAGCTTCCGCAGTAAACGTGATGTGGATTAGTACTGGCGGTGAGAAGACAAAGGTTGAAAGATCGCTTGATGGTAAGACCCTCTGAAACGTGGGAGCATATTGCATCTGCAGAGCGTTCGCTGCTTCCACAGCCATTCGTGCTGAGCTATCGGCCGTCATGAGTGGACAGAATCCTTGCTTGACTTTTCGTAGGCCACTGACATGTTTGTGCAGCAGTTTGTGGTTAGCACTGAGGGATTTTGCGATGTTCTAATGATATGTGGATTTGTCTTATCTGAGCAGTTGAGTGCAGTGGTTACGTTGGACTACATAGCTGTCCCAACTTTCTGGTGCTGGAGCTTCTCTGTACACCCACCATGCTGCGTTGCGGGCTAGCGTCCATTTTCGAGTTCTGCTCATAACGAAAGTAACTGATGTAGACTCATAGCAAACTTTTGTCTCTAAAGCAACTGCATGCAGCTGAAGGAATTTGTCGACGAAATCGAACCAAACAGCTTCCGGGGTTCTACTAGGAGGAACAACCAGGTTGTAACGCTGACGAGCTGGGCTACTCGATCGTAGTTTGTGATAGTTCGCCCAGTCTCATGGTTCTTATTCCGATATTCTGCATAGCAGACGGTTAAAACAGATGGCGGGATCACTGTGACCCAATTGGCGGTCTAAAACTAACATATCAAGTATGTGCTCTTCGTTGTTAAGCAAAAGATCCATCACAGATGGCTTTTTATCTATTCTGAACCGAGTGGGCAAAGTGAAGTGATTCTAAAGAGAAACACCAGCTACGTGACCTTGTAGCTCGGCTTTGACTCGTTCTCCGATTGAGGCAGCGGTTTCTAAAAATATGTACGTTGAAATTACCCAGGATAAGGATGTGAGTGTACTATCGCTTTAGACTGCATCTTAAAGCAGCCGCAAGGTGGCAGTCGGTTTCTGGTGTAGGGTTAAGATGGCGGTACACCAAGACAATAAGGCAAGCGGCACTGCCTTTTAACCGCAAGCGGTACCAAAGCGAGTCAAAGAACGGCCAGTCTGAACCCTCCACTGTTTGGCACTGTAAGTTACTTCGATAATACAGAAATGTCCCGGCTTTTGTGAGTCTGTCATTCCGGATGAGCGACATGTCCGGTAGCGAAACTTCAGCGTCCGTCATTCCCGTGTGCAAACACGTCTCAGTGATGCCGATAAAATCATATGACCTGGAAGCGTAGCGATCTTTCAGTTCGGCTAGTTTCGTAGGCCAGTTTCTCGGTCTCTAGGAGCCCACAGAGGGTTATAGGGGCCAAGTGTAGGAGAATGCCGACCGATAGGAGATCGGCAGTTACTCGTTTTTTGTTGAGATAATGATACATCTGCAATTTGATTTGGCCAATGTGCGTCCCAATCTTCGTATAAACCTACGTCACGGTCAAGTAAAGCAGCAGCCAAATGGAGCTCCTGTATCATCGTCTGTACGTTTGCTACTTCAAGTACCTTGATAATTAAACTTTTCAAAGCTTCTGCGACCTTTAGCCGAAGTTCAGAAAGAAGACATTTCCGACTTCTCTGCCACCTATCCAAAACAATTATTGCTTTTTGCTCTGACTGAACCACAAGTTTTGGGGTTTTAGGTCCGCATCCTCTATAATTTTTGAGAGGTAGTCTGGTAAGCAATAGCGCCACAATATTATCCAAGGAAATTGTTTCGCGAATGAAATGCCAATGTTCTAACTCCTGCTTTCCTGCCACCTAAACATCTTTAAAAGGATGCTCTGGCACCCCATGTATAAGGTGGTCAGATTTTACGCGGGCCAAAGCCGGACGTTCCCAGATTTGCTGCTGGCCAAAGCGGGACAGTTTACCTCCCCCGTTGTTTCGGCGTGTTCATTAAAAAGATAAATACCTAAAGGTATTAGTTCACTGCAATAACAAAAAGTGCTTACATCGTAAGGCAATGGCTGCGCTATTGAAGTTGATGTGCTGCATGACATTGTTTCATCTAGAACCACAGTTGTATAACAATACTTCACAGATGAATTGATTTTCCGTAGTAGATCTGGGCGCTGCATCAGCATGTCGTGGAGCCGTTCGCAAGGATAACTGTTGCTCAAGTACTCAAAATTGTATTGCACCATTTGTATTACTTTCAATGTTTACGTTAAGCTGCGTCTTCTCGCCTGTCCATACAATATTCAGGTGTGAGAAGATTCTTTCAGTAGGTGCGCTAGTCCCAGGGAGACAGATCATAAATTCAATAAGTTTTTGTATTTGTTCACCTGGGACTGAGTTGGCCTAGAAATGGGAAACACTTCTACCCACCGCATGTCAACATTTATTTGTTTATAGTTCCAATAGGAAATTTTGACGGCTGGTGCAAACCTACACACGTTGTAGACTTCGTCAAACAGGTCGTTGTCACTGATTTCTAGGTCTAGGAGTTCAGAGCCAAATAGTATGAGGCTTGCTTCAACTTTTTCCCAGGACGGTGGTTATTTCAGTGCCAGCCAACTGAAGCCACTCAGTTCTTGAACTTGGTTCATTCTTTCCTGTAGATAATTAACGCAATTGTCGTAGAAGCTAGTAACAATATCCATCACATCTGTTTTTCTGTCGAGGCTCGCTTATTCGAATTTGCCCATTCGGACCTATGCTTCGTTTGGAACAAAGCTGTTTCAGCTCCTGTCTCTGTAGTTCTGCAGGAGTTCGTATTTTGGGGACGACAATCCCAGTGCTTAAACACTTTGTTCCTCAATTTTAAGTACAGTAGCGTGAAAAGTGGCGGAGATGCTGTGCGTAAAGAAGTGCCACAGCTCAGCTTGGGAATTTAGAGAGAAACAATCTAGTACTGTGAGACACTTCTGTCGAAACAAAAGATAGGATTTCAACGCCGAAAAGATGTTCAGGATTCCGCTACTGCTAAGATAAGTGAAAGCCATCTTGTTTTCCCGTATCCTAGAATGCGTTGGTACTCTACCATTGCAGTCAGAGTATTCCTATATTTCTTCAACTCGAACGGTGTAAATGTAAATGTAAGAAGATATTTTCACCACAACTGTGGCAACATCAATAGGAAGACCCACAGCTGCCATTTGCAGGATGTTGTGTACAATGTTGGCCACGCAACGGATTCCCACAACTTTTCGTCCAGTCGCAAATACACTGCTTTGTCCTCTTCTCTGAAGGCCACCGAAATTTGTGTTGTCATTGTCAGCAAAAAAGCGCACAATTTTTCTGGTCATATTGTTTTGTTCCAACAAATTCTGTACAAATTCACAAATGGTATCCGATGTGTCATCAATAAGTCACGGCAGGTGTAAAAATTTCACTCCAATACCGGACAATTGCACAAAATATTTACAAGGAGTGGGAACACCAATAATACCTTGTGGTCTAGTCTTCTGTGAATATTGATAGGAATTTTGCTTTCTTCATTTTGCTTGAACTTGGTCTCTGGCAAATGGGAACAGGATATTAGTTATTATTGCTCCATATTTTGTGCGACAACAAGCAAAGCGGCTCAAACAATTCCCATACTAACTTACTGGTATAATTTATGGAGCGAAAACTGTGGTTCTGAAATACAGCGTGATAAGCGCAGGTACCGACTGCAGATGCCAATTTGTATTCTGCTTTTCCAAGCGTTGCTGATCGGAAAGAATTTGTTACACGGGTAGAAGATGCCGCCAAAGACACTACTACCCTTTGGACATCCGGTTTTAGGTGCTTTATGACTTCTGAGCTGCCACGGTGAGCAATAAAAAGTGTGGATTTGCATATGTCACATCGGACAGGTGAAGCGTTATCACGTGCTGCCTTCTTAATGAATGAAAACTCTCTCCGACTGAGTAGTCATGTTACAACTTCGTTTAGACATGCTTTTCTCATCAAACTGTACGTAATGCAGGCGTTCTCCACTAGACACAAAAATTCCATCATCGCTTTCTTCCCTCTTTTAATATTGCCGTAAAATATCGCCTTGCCGCTTTGCCCACCTACGCTGTCGACTATCCCGCCCAACTCATACCTGCCCACTTATTTTGGTCTTATGACGTGCACGCACAGCCACTGATTGGTTTTGCTTTTTTCCACCTGGACTCTACATGCTGAAAGCTAGACATTCTTTGGTCTCCGACTTCCAAGCGGGACATTAGTGCTTCCGGCCCAGCATTTCTAAAAAAAGCGGAGCGACAGCTTGAAATGCGGGACTATCCCGCCTAAATCGGGACGGTTGGAGATTGTGTTTAAGCGATCCTGCTTGCTGTGTCCCACTTCGGCGTTTCTTTTTGATTGCAGCGCGCTCCATGGGACATCAGCATAGATGCGTATCCCACAGGATCCGTGTCTTAGCGCGCTTGCGGAGAATAAAATGTTTTCTACAGCAGTCGAGGATTCCAGTGTTAATCGGTTCTCCATTGTGTGGCGAGTTCGGATGATGCAATAGGTTTGTGAGTTTGGCTTTGAAACTCAATGAGCTACATGTGTCTTGGTCATCTGACAACTTACCACGCAATGTGATGGCGGTAGATTCGGGGACATTGGAGCACACAACAGTCAGCGCATTATTGTTAGATTCGTTTTTTGTTGTTCGACAAAGTAGGGTAATCGTTTATCCTGACATGCTGTCAATCTTTGATTGTTTACTTTTTCTCATACTATTCGCGTTAACGGGGCTTACAACGGAAGAGGCCGCTGTTGCGGCCTCTCCACTGACCTTTGCAACAATATCTGCATATGTAACTGATCTCCCGGGGGTTTTTTGTTTCGGAAAGAGATATTTGAGATACAGGTACCGAAGGTTGGTGTTCCGCTGCTTCTTCCTTGTTAATGATAATGTCATGTCTGTCGGAATTTGACTAACCAGACGTTTCGAGTGATACCTGATTTTCGTTGCCATGAGTACTGTTTGACTCTCGTACCTACGGTCAGTTTTGCCCCGGCGTTCTCTCAAATGATATACTATACAATTATTCAATGCTTACTTCCCCTTTGGAAAAGGGGGCATTATCTTTTGATTTCCCACCTCGCTTTACTACTCACTTTTGAAATATCCCGATGGTGGGCAATAAAACGGGTTCGACTGTAACAGAAAGAGTGATTTTTGAGTAAGTGCTTCGCAGACAGACTCGGGATTATAATCACCATGCGTCCGATTTGTCCCTACTAAGGATAGGCACCATTGTGTCTGTGATCGACTGAGTTGCTTATATGCCGTCTCGATTGGTGGTGTCCTGCAAAAATGATTGTAGCTCTCTGGGGAACAACACTGACCTATGCATGCTAGTATTATGCTCGGCTGCGAAGAATGTGGTGCGCGATATCGCACATGGTAATTAGTTGTGACTGTGTACCCCCCAATGACTTGTAAGTAAAGTGCTATGTGTTTGAACCCATTCAGGTTTGGTGGATGCCACTGTTGACAACATACAGTGAGATAAAACTGTCGTACGGTTAACCTCTAGATGCAGTTGGACATTCCGATTGAGTTTTGCTTCACAGTTCCTTCGCAAACAGACAATCGTCTTTCTGCCGTTCTTCACCGTGAATGTTTGTCTTAAGTAAGTCGATAATATGGAAAGACAACGGAAAGCTTTTAATGAAAATGGCTGCGTCAACACAGCTGTCTGGGCTAGTCAACCAAAACAGCTTGTGACGTCAAAACGGTATGGAAACATCCTTTCAATACTACAACATTAACACACAAAGCCAATGTACATGATATTACCGATTATAATAAACACGCCAACTTTGCATCAGAAAAACAATGGGTTGCATTGCACCCAGCAATCATAGCCGCTACATCATCTGCTTATTTGCTGGTATTGAATGTTTCAGTTGGATAGAAAACAATGGTTAGTGCCAGCCGATTTAAGAGAATGCAGAGCCGGAAATACTAGGTTTTAGCACCCACACTTCGGTTTTGAAAACTAACTGAGCTTTCAAGGAGCAAACACTTCTCAGTAAAAGTGACGGCTGTAAGTAAAACATGAGCCATTAATCTTGAGAGTTCGAGAATACTCGCATCTTCATAGCCCAAATGGATGCTGGCATCCAATCACGGGATAATACCCATTAGCCTCGGAACAATTCGGCACTCACGTAGTAGAAGGACGAAAGAAAATGTGTGGAGTCGATCTGGTCTTGCACGCAAACAGAAAAACCGTACAGGACGCGTATGTGCTCCCTGAAGTGCTACGCAACCAGCAAAGAATCAAAACAAAATCTGTGCAGCGGCTAAAATCTGCTATTCGTAAAGAAAAGCACCATTTATACTGTACATAAATGGGGGCGCAATTTCGTTGTAGCGGTTTCGCATTGATCACTTTATTTTTCTGTCTTCCACCGGGTGTCTAAGTTCACTGGTCCGCAAAAGTTTTGCTCGGTACATCTAATTCCGCTGTGTTAACCTGCAGTCAAGCTCGAGCGCCTCAGTTCTCCTGCAGCTGTCTGACCAACGCACACGCGTCGTCCGCTGGTGACTGTTCCAGATACACCGCAACGCAGTTATCCGGGAAAAGCGTTGCTACATTCTGCTTCAAGTTGAGTCAGTCGTGGCTAGACAAAGCGTGAGCAGTTTGCTTCCGCAGCAACAGATCTACCTCCTGTCTGTCTACACCGAGTCGGGCTTCTGTTAAACCGAGGTTGTCATGTGTTCCGCATGGTTCACAACAACATGTGACCAAAAGGTATTGTGCTTTAATAACCACCGTGCGATCCCCCTGATGCTGCTGATCCTCGTGCTGCAAATTACGTTCAAGTCGTATTCTTCTGAGCTACACTCGATTCCTTCGAATACTGTTTAGCTCGACCGTGAGATTATAACTCCTCCCCCATACGACAGGCGGGAACACCCAGTATCAATCTGTCTCGGTTACGATCCCAGTGATCGAATTGACGATGGCTCAGTTCAGTACGAATCGTGATACGCACTGAAACTGCGCGTCACAATCTACTCACACGAGTGCTTCAGAATGGCTCTTCCAATCAATTTAAACCTATATTTACCCCAGATAGAGATCAAACTAGTTCCACTGAATGGTCGTCATTTGTGGGCCGATGTGGTTGAGAACCCAGGTTGAGACGGTGGGATTAAACTGGTTGTTGGGTGAGTTAGACTACTACTTATATTCGTGGTGTATAGCACGCCACATTGATCCGAGTAGCTGAATGCATTGCGCACTATAAGGTACCTATCACCCCCAGAAGCATGTCATCCGATAACTCGTAAATTTGTAAATCAGATAGTTGAAACATGCCCTTTTAACCGGAGTTTGGCGTTACAGCCTAGATAAGGTGAACTTTTCATGGAATGAGTTCAGTGTGGCATCGATGCGCATTATGTTGTCGCATGTCAATGCCGACAAAAACGTTAAATTGTTTGGAACGATCACTGGTGCACGAAAGTACATCCCAGTGAGCACGGGAGCTTCAGTAGCGTGCACCAGACCCGCCAGCTTGATTAGCCATACGAGGACGCATGCTGGCCAGCGTAGCAATGATCCAGCGCTTGTCATGTGACGGAATAAAAGATAGTGAGTGAAAAACTAAAAGCACTGAGCAGATTAGAAGAGGATGAACCAGTGAAGGGGCTTGGTATATTGGCAACAGAACGATCTAGCTAGTGTGAGGGCTCGTATAGATTACACACTGCAGATTGATTTGGTATGAGATCAGATGGTACAGATAAACGCACCAGTCAACATGAAGTCTTTAGCAGGGATAAGCGGAGGACCTCTTGAAACAAACGTTTTATGACGGAAATGATCGAAGATTAGGGCACCGACCCAGCCAGACAGTAAGCAAAGGCTAATATACGACCGAACTGGTGTTATTGCACCAATTTATGAAGTTTCTGTCTACAACTAACATGGGCAAGCCACATCCTCATGTTTTCGCCTTTGTGTTTATCTATTCCACTGTACTTATGGTAGCAAATACGTTGGCCGAACGGAGAGGGGGCTGTCCACTAGGGTTACAGAGCACATTCCACGAAACATGGTCGCTAACGGTTCGAAACTGCCAGCTAGCTCTATTGCGCAGCACATGCTGGACTTCACTACGTGCCGAATTCCTTATGACTCATTCACCATAATTACTAAACTGAACAATGCCCGTTTGCATCAGTTTGTCGAAGCTTCAGCTATTTGGTGGTCGAAGCCCAATTTGTGCGAACAGACTGCAATTACGGTCAGCTTCACCTTATCTTGGTGAGGTCATTGACATTTTCCCTTTGAAATGAATGACACAACGCGATAATTTTTGTAACCAGCCGACGAGCGTAATCGAAATACTTAAATGCAGTTCAACATGTCAAAATATGTTTACTACTTACTATTTTGAAATTTGTGAATGGAAAATCCTGCTTGGAGTTTGCGATTGGGTTAAAACACGCCTTCACAAACTGGGGCGTGATTCAAGTTGAAGTTAATCTCAATTAACTCGGTTAACGTGACTGTGTCTGTAGTAGAAAAATATTGTGTTCTGCCGGTTTCGGCTAGGTTTAAGTCGTAGTCATGACATTCATAACTCACATAATAATAAAAATAAATCGTCAGTTGTATGCCGTAACGGCACTTCGCTGCCACGCGACAACCACCAGTCGCGCGTGGACTGAGTACACCGCGAGGACTCTCGCCCCTACGCGCATTAGGTGACCTTATGATAGAAAGTAAGGCCTGCAGACTACTCGGTCGCCGGCCGACATTTTGACCAGAATCCTGAGAACATTACAGTGAGTTCTCGAACCCAAGAATAGCCATCTTGAAATAGAGTATGTGGTAGGTTATCAGGACCGGTTGCTATATAGCATTTCAGTAGGCGGTGTTCCTGACAGCATTTCTGGTGTGAAGGAGGATTTGTGGGGATATAGTACACCGCAACAATGAGCCCTCCAGTGGAAGTAGATGGAGCTGCCGGCCAGTAAAACTGAGAGCAAAAATGCCCAGTCCGTCATTCCAACCATCGCCGAAAATTAGTTATCAGTGAGCCATCCTCTTCGCAGATTGTTTCGCTTATGCCAGCTTGGAAACCTTCGGTGACTCTGATGAGATGGATGAGTTTTAGTATTATCAGACAGACTAGCAATTTCAATCACACTAGTACGTTCACACCACCAGGCTTCACGATACTTTCGCAAACTTCTGTGGAATTCTCAATCCAAGGATCGGCCTTTTTCACTACAGCTGGCATCGGTCGGGACCGAGCGGGGTCTGTCAACTAGCGACAAGAAGACATGAGGTGATCCAGCTTTACGGCGGGTGACGGGCAACTCTACAATATTGGCAGAAACTAAGGCAATCTTGATGCGCATCTATTGCGAATTCAGGTCATCTTCGGAGGCTGAGGGAAGCGGTGTTTATTGAGAGGCCTGGTAGTTGGCTAACGCTGTAGGATCTACTGGATTTTCTATAATCCGTCGGTATTGCGTACGCTAAGGCGATCCTCTGAAACGCATGCAACCCTCAGCGTGAAACAATGCGTGATCGGGGTCCAGACAAGTTGACCAGTACGATCAGCAGTGTGTTACGTTTCCGCGCTATCTTTGACTTATTCCTGGGTGACGAAGCTAGGACAACTCTTGCGTTTGAGAAAGCAGATGTAAAGTAGCAGTCCGCCTTTTGACTGTCGAAAAACTGTGCTCTAAAGAAACAAGCGATGTTTATAACAAAGAGTCAGTAGTCTGTCTTCATTGTCTGACCGACTGCCACCTAGTCCAAAACTACCTCCAAGATGGTGCTCACTTGTTGGCAGGCGGCCTACTCGCGCCTTTAAATCGCCTGACAAGGATGAAGATATTAGACGTTGTGGAGGAACGCTGAAAGCCATGGAGTTGTTGGTAAAAGCAGTCGGATTGTATTCAGCAGCAGCATAGGCGGAAATGACCAATAAATCACGCTTAACATCTCGACGCTTACTTAGCTAACATGAACCTTTTGGTCTGACCGCACATAGCTGACTGTTGACTGGGATCCAGTCAAGCAAAGCAAAGTCAGCTTGACACTCAGCAAACCCCAAAACCAGCCTGGTCAGAAGCTGCAGCCTTTGAATCCTCGGATAGGCGCAGGTGGTATTTGACTTCAGGGTTCGCCGGAGTGGTCATTCTGATGGCAACACTGGAGTCTTGCAATCTAGTTTCCGAAAGGCCGCAGATGTTTACCGAGAGGGTCTCAAGGATGCAGGCCACGCACGCTTGCCGTTCCATCTGCACCAGAGTACAAGCAATGAACGCTGCGAGGCCGATTGGCGAACCCCAGTTGAAGAAAATATGGAGCTTCGCTGGCGTGTGAGAAGCATGTAATTGCCGGACTTCGAACACCAAGCGGATGGCTCTCACTTCCTTCAGGTACGAACAGAAAACTGTGTTGGCAGTGATCTGGGAGGGTGTTAGGTCCGTTAGCCACTCTCAAAATACTCATGTCTGTGGAACTGCAATTTTCAGAGGGCATAAGTGTACTTGAAGAACGGGAAGTAGGACAACCTGTAGGTGGGGGGTTAGCATTGGAGACAGTAGAGCCAGTAGATATGGAAAGAGCAAAATTAAGGGTATTATTTATCCATGATTCGTCAGTTGCCCAGGTCGAAATAGAGGGTTATCTTAGGGGACCACACACGGAGTCTTTGATAGAGGATAACACCTACAAGACAGCATAGGGATAGAGGAGTGCAGCAGACTGTTGATTACCGGTGACCAAACAAGTGGTTAGTACGCATATGGGAGCACAAAGGACCAGGGGCCAAACAGATTTTGGAATTACAATGCCACTCGGAGACAGGCAAAGGGCAGTGACTTTATTTGGTGACGAGTACCATTCGCCACGCCACAGTGTTGTCAAACGGATATATGTGGCTGTTTATAGGGAGAACATTTGCCAAGCGGAAATCCACCACGCCCTAGAACACTGCAGCTGAACCATTTGTTGGAACGGGATAATCACGCACCACCCAGCTGGCAGCACGAGGAAGTTGTTCGGCAAACCGGTGTGTGACCTAGGTAGAGAGGTGTCTCTTTTTTAAGAGGCTCCAGCTAAAACAACACATACCTATTTGGTCCGGATTGCTTTGCACAGTGACCGAATGTTTTGCACTTCAGACAGATCGGACGGGGAAGAAGTCCTACTGTTCAATTTGCTGCAACACAACAGTTGACAACTGAAATTCAGAATGCGTTCTAGTGGCATGACGAAACAAGACCGAAGGATAAGTATTCCAAAAAGCCGATCTTTACTGATTTGCTCTTCAAAAGTAGCCGCACTATGAAAAACAAAGACCACTAAGCGTTTCAGAGAGAAGGGTATACGGTGCAGTTGAGTTACCGCTGGTCGTGTTGAATAGGCTGTTGCGCATGCGCTTGGTCAAGGCACCAATGTCGAATCAATACATTTCCCATTGCTTATAAATGCACTGACTTGCAGCTGTTGATATAGGTGGGCTGGAAGCCCCGCTAATAGCCCAGGTATCCGAAAGGATGTGCACAGTTCAAAGAGCCTGGGCAAGTAGATGGAACCTATGATGGCTTAACAAGGCGAACAGAAAAGTAATGCAAATTAAGCAACCACGAAGCATTTGTTAAACCATGGCTATGCATGGTCACCATGCATAGTCCTCATGTGCGGTCAGTCAATTCTCGTCCTGAATCCCTTGCGGTATCTGCAGAGCGGCCGCAACTCTGAGCACAAGGAACGGAAGACAGTGATATTAGGCTCAACTTGGTAGCATGAATCACAACAGATGTCAGGAAATCCTACATTCATCTTTTGAAAATGCCCTTGGTTACGTTTTGATTGTAGCGAATGCACAAAATGACAGAGCTGCAAAAAACAGCCTCATTCTAGTGCTACTTTCAGTTGAAATGGTAAAAGTAGATTTCTGCTTCATATCCCGAAATGGCCGAGAATTATCTGCCTAACCAATAGACATTATTATTACCATTTCCCTCGTTATTTCCGTTCTTTGATTAAGTACCAAGCCAGACCGATTGTAGGTCGTCGATCAGCAGCCGCAACTATTAATCAGTAAGCGTAATTATTCACGAGTAGCGCGAGGTAACTATATGAGAAGTGGCAATTGCAAAAGTGTTGGTCGAATCGAGTATCTTGCTAAGTTACCTCATGGCACAGCAAAATCGAGGGTTTCGGGACATGTCATCAACCTCAACAGCAGCAGTACATCAGTCGTTTGAACTGATGCTTCACTGTCATACAACCATGAGGACTTACAGCATAGAGAATAATAGGAGGGAGAAAAGGGGAATTTACCTGAAACCTTAATATCCTAAGCAAACATCCTGGTTGAAGGCGCCTAGACCTTTGTAGACAACTTATGATCACAAACTGGTAGCTATTGTGCAATGATAAGGTGGCATCGACGAGACAGCTTACTCTCAGCTTTCACTGCCCCACGTCATAATCAGCCATTACCCCGCAGACAAATCAGCACCAAACACACTTTAAACAGACAATCTGACTAGGAGACAGCAGCAGACGTGCCACTGGTGTCCGTTGCGAGCCATATCCTGTAAAGTCTCGAGCTAAGCACAAGGCGAGTTACGTGGACCCAACCCGGAAGGTGGGAAGGACCAACGATACCCAATGAACAATGAATTTATACGGGTTAAGAAGCGTTGCTTTACAAGTCCCGTTAGAAAGTTGGTGAGGATATCAACATAACAGTAATGATGCTAAGGATAGTAAAATAGTTAAAGAATGAAATATGAAAACGAGGACTTATCGTTTGCTCCACTGTAGTCCTGCCATCCGCTTAGATTCAAAGCACTCACAGTTAACATCAAATAATTCCATGGTAAACTCTAGGTGTAGGATGGAGATGTAGTGCTAGGTGACAAAATGTAAGTGGATGAGCACATCATCCAACCGCCTTTTAAATACTGTTAGTGTCGGTGTGGTAACGACCGATTCTGGGAGAGCACTGGCTGTCAATCGTATTGGGCTATGCTTTGCTCCATCGAAATGCAAAGTACTTCTCCAAGATTGGCAGGGACCCAACCCTGCGCTAACGCTTGGTGGTGATCTGCTAGAAGTCGTTCAGCAATTCAAGTACCTGGGCTGCTCTATTAGCACCCGTGGGATTGAAGATGAGGTTACGAACCGTATAGCTAAAGCTCGAGGGGCTTTTGCCAATCTCCGCCACCTGTGGCGCAGACGCGACATTACTCTCGCGCTGAAGGGCAGAGTTTACAACGCAGCCGTCCGTTCAACTCTCCTATATGGTTGTGAAACCTGACCCATCAGGTCGACTGATATGAAGAAGATCGTCACATTCGGTCATCGCTGCCTTCGCAGCTTAGCTCATGTCTGGTGGGAACACCGCGTGAGCAAATAGCGTGTTCGATGTCTCGTATTCGGTGCAGGAAGAGCAAGTGAACCGCTCAACATCATTATATCACGCACCAGGCTCCGATGGCTGGGCCACGTGTTGCGCATGCCAGCACACCGACTCCCGCGACGGGCATTGTTTGCGCGTTGTGGGTGCGGTTGGAAGAGGAGGAGGGGAGGCCAAGTGATGACTTGGTCGAGAGAAATGAAGACCCTCACTTCGAAGTTGGCGTCGGTTGGTGCATCCCGACTGCCTGCCTGGGGTCCTAAGGACGGTGAACACGTTTGGTTGGACACACTTGCTGATATGGCTCGGAGCCGGCACCAATGGCGTTTGTGTTGTGATTTCCTTTGCCCATCCCCCTCCTGTTTAGGATCCCCTCCAATCACGATCTCACCTGTTAGGCATAATACGGTTCTCTTTTACGGCAGCAAGCTGTTAGCTCTCCGGAACGATGTTCATCCGTTACTGGGGACTCAGCCGGCATGCCACTGTTTGCCACAGTTTTCCTTTTCTTTTCTCTTGCATTGCGGCACAATAGCTGAGGTGTTTTCCACCTCCAGTTAACGTGTAATGATGATGATGAGGACAGGGAGAGCATTCCACGGCTGACAGTTACGAATGGAAAAGAAATTGTGCGGCACCACAGACGGCTATACCGTACAGCGAGATTCAATGAGTGGCTCCTTAGATTTGCATTGCTGCTGAGCTGCAGTAAAGAGCGGCACATATGATGTAGGTCTTGCAGAATCAAGTATGCCATAATCAGGTCATTACGTGGTCTGCGATAGCTTCCACTGAACACCCCCAATCGTTGCAGCCTCTCATGGTATGAAAGCTTGCGCATTCCAATTACGTTCTTAGATGCCCGACGTTGTGTGTGTTCCGGCGCATTAAGGTCGTGTTTCAGCCATGGATGCCAGGCTTGAATTGCGTCTTCGAAATGGGGGCGAACATACGCACTGAGCATTTGCAGAAATATGGGGCTGTTTATTTGTCCAAACGCCAATATGTTGGTTCCCAGTCTTCGAGGCCTTTCCGGATTTCCTGGAGCAACCCAAGTCATCTTGAACCAGGACACCCAAGTCATGTTCGAGAGTGGATCGTTGTAGTATATTTGCTCCGTGCCGCTGCTCTGATGTCGGATGGAAAGCACCTTGTATTTACTAACGTTGAATTGCAGTAAGTTTGGGTTGACCATTCTTACACCGTATCTAGGTCACGCTGAAACGCATGTTGGGCGGCTTTCGCCTGGATCGTGCGCCAGATCTTGATATCATCGACAAACATTAGGTAGTTTGATGCGATTCCCTGTTTGGTCGTCAGCGACTTTCTG
Organism: Dicrocoelium dendriticum; assembly: GCA_944474145.2. NCBI lineage: Eukaryota > Metazoa > Platyhelminthes > Trematoda > Plagiorchiida > Dicrocoeliidae > Dicrocoelium > Dicrocoelium dendriticum. The sequence continues at coordinate 21,501,590 of OX104071.1, forward strand.
AATACTGAATTCTGTATTATAGAGCAAGTAGAAATGAATTCTGCACAACTCTTTCGAAATATGGTGGGAAACGTTATAGAAGTTGTCAGCCGTGAATATCGTTGTCGTTCTAAGGTAACATTTAAAATATCTGACTTAAGATATTTCAGGATTCATGAATGTGATGTGTCATCGTTAGTGTGCAGTCGTTCTCTGAATTGAATAGTGGCAAAATACAGATCTAACAACGTTTTGAACTGTTGCACAGATATTGCCTCAATCACATGTTCAGGTAAAATGTTCCAAATGTTTACCACTCACCGTTCGAAGCACAGTGGGTGGGGAACACATTTCACATCCGACACGACAAGTTTGTATCTGTGTCATCGTGTGCTGCATGGCCCTCTTAAGTGCATCATTGGCCTTAGCATTGGGAAGTCACCGAGATGGAGAATACGGTAAGTCCTAATGTGGTCGACTCGCACCCGACGATAGGACAAGTTGTAGAGTCCTAGTTTCTCGCATCGGTCTTCATACCCAAAGCCACGTAAACTCAAGATCAGCCTGGTAGCAACGTGTTGGACCCGTTCGATTTATTGTATCTCGCTTCAGGTAATCGGAAAGTAGGCGGGCGAATCGTACTCTATCATTGTTCTAATGATGGAAGAGAAGAGGCGAGTGGCAAACTTTTCAAACCATGTGCCGAAGCTACTTTTGAGCGCCCAAAGCATGCGCAGTCCGTTACGTTATAGCCTGTTCGTGTTGTCCACGGACTTCAACCCGTAGCGTGAGAGTACACCTAGGTCTTTCACGGAGGGTGTGGGATATGGTGTTTGGCCGTCAAGGGCGTAGGTTCGGTCGTTAGCACCCTTCCCCAGGCTCATAAATACATATTTGGCTGGGTTGACCGGTGACATGTAAGTCAACGTTATTGCTTGATTCGGACCAAACGCTTTTCAGAATCAATAAGGTATATAGTTTACGAACATGTGATCACCAAACCCGTTCCAACGTCCATTTAAACGATGTTTCATAAACCTTTTAGAGTGTAAACTTAATCCACTCACCAATGAGTGGTAAACCAAGCAAGCATGCCATGTACTATCCTAAACCTGTGGCTTGTGGAAGTAAAGAACATTAATGCAGAGGTAGGTGGACGAAGAAGCCCTCGAAGTAAGGTTGAAAATTACATGGAGAGAGTTCGAAGAAATAGACTGAAGGTGAGATTTGGGAGACAGTTAGATTGCATCCCAGAGGAGCAAGTCAGAATGAATTAGCAGATTAGCTTTAAAGGCATTGTTCTTTAAATATAGTGTATATTTCAGCTTTTCTCCGTCTCTTCTCGGAACCATTAATTCTCAGGCAACCATGTTATCGGATTCAATAAACCGGATACGGAATCTATGCTGACCTAAAGCATGTGAGATGGCGAGTAGCGGTTTCAGATTAGGAATAACTGTGGACGACGATCCGCATTTAACCGAGGTCCCGTTGTCAAACCACAGTATTTGCTGCCAAACACCACAGGAAGGATTGAAGCACTGCAATGCTCAACAGTGGTTTTTAAGTCAATGCAACTATAACGATTTTGAGATATTTCCGAATCTGGTCCGGGTTTTATTAGATTGACTCTGCTTTTGAAATATGATGAACCCACCAAGAGGTATAGTGTACTAGACAACAAGAAAATATTTAGTCTAAGAATCATAGGTTAATAGTTCCTTGTAGTAAAGTGCAGACATAGTAAATACCGAATTGCACTGTATATATAACAACTGAAGGAATAATCTGTTCATCCGGTACCTATAATGGCAGCTGATCACTAAAATCGCTGTTTGTACGGTTTCCTGCTGTGTGGTTCAGTTGGAAAGTAATGTAGGATGCTCCAGTATTAGTCCACCATCATGCATCTGCCCCACCTGTCTAGATATCCCATTTCTATCCCACAAACTTCCTGACGGAACCTCCACCATTGTTCCTCGCCGAAGTCACTAAAATTATCCGGGAATTTGTCTAATTTATCATAAAGAATATGTATCTATATGCTTATGTTACAACCCAACGTTTCAAGGTCTGCAAGTATATTTTCCACCAATTCTTCATAGTCGCTTGCTTTATGGTTACCCAGGAAGTTCTGGACAACTGAAACAAAGTCATGCCCAGCAGATGTCACAACACCGCTAATATCTGTTGTAATATTGTGTTCGTCAATTACTTGTCGAACTTGAGGACCATCGAAAGTACCGGCTTTCAGTTTCTGTACACACAATTCAAGGAATCTCATCTACAACTGTACTTAGAACAAGCATCATCTTTGTGCAGTGCTTTAACTAATTGCTTCACCGGCCCCAACATTATTGGAATTAGCGAGCGAATAAAGTTTTTTGTCAACCACATGATTCTTGATGATGTTCGCTGCGCCTACATGCATGTTATCCCTGGTAAACCAAGTCGCTTTCTTCCAATGATATTTATCCCCATGGTTCCATGAGCACAGAAGGTAAGGATACTTTGATAGTCCGCTTGGCTGTCCAAGCAAGAAGTTCACCACACAAATAAGCCGGTCCTGATCGTTATAGCATAATTGCACCAAAACCTTTTGATATTTGTGTCTTCTTTAGGATTGCTTGAATGGGCAGTTGACACAAGTGCGTAGAGGTTACCGTTGCGTAGTAAGGCACACTTCAAACTTCTGATGCAGCTGTCTGTAAAAAGCTTCCAGCCTTTCGGTTGACATACCGCTAATCCTATCGCACGTACAACAGTATTATTGCGGCAGACGATGTCATCACCTTTAAAGGAAAGCGAGAGAATAGCCTTTTCTATTTTGTGAGTCTTTAATGTCTAAATGCTAACAGATCAGACGGCTATTTGGACAAACTGAGGTAGAAAGAAGCAAGAAAGTCACACGATCTACTGGCTTGGCATATCCGGGCATCGATCAATGTCTTAGTCCGTCGGACAATACACATACGGTAGGTGAGAGCAGACAGATCAGCGGTGACAAATACTGGTCGTCTGTCATGTTTGAGGTGAGGAATTCTCGCCGGAGTGGGTTCATAGCCAGGGTAAGATCAAGGTTTGCACCAACGGCCGTTGGTTGCACAGTTTTGATTTCAAAACCCTGATAGCGGCAGCCTCGGCTGTTGTTAACATGCGTTTCTTAGGATCCTTGGACTTTCGTTTCGGATAGTATAGATGACTTTGAATGAGTCATTTGCCTGAGTCTGGTGTCCCCTGTCAATCAAATGCTCAAATATCGAACTATTAATGTTCCTCCTTACGGTGCGTGTTTGTAGCGAAGCCGGGCAGTGTACAACGATTCTTTTGGACAGGCGTCTGGTTGTATGTTCGAGTTACCTTGCACCACAGGTGCAAGTGAATTGAAATAAGATGAAAGAATCGAACCGGACCAGGAGTTTATTTTACAGGCGCTGAGAAATCAGCGGTTTTGTTCTGAAAAGTAATTTCGATTTGACTGCTGGAAATGTCTGAGCCATTGCAGTCAACAGTTTTCTCCTCTACAGCTCAAAAGCAATATCCACGTTAAAAGGAACTGTAAGGAAGACGTGCTTTTTCGGTACCATAGTGACAGCATTGGTAAAACGGGGCAGTGTGGAGTACGTTTTAATGAACTGCGGAGGATATCCATTCCCCTGCAATGTACTGAGAATAAGCTGAGTTTCACGGTCCATCGTCTCAGGGCTGCAGATGGTCCTGGCGCGCTAAAAGAGGTATCGGACTAAGTTTCGCTTGTATTTCAGTGGCACACAGCTGAGAAAGTGGGTATACTGGCCTACCCACGTCACTTTTCGGAATACGCTTCTTTCAACTGACCCATTCTTTCAACGGCGCAATAGCACTTCTAAAAATGGCCCGCTTCCCGTCCTATTCAGTTTCAATGGTAAATGTTAATGACGGGTGTACACTGTTAACTTGGTCTAGCAAAGCGTTGCTATCGGTGGAAGCGTCACAGACGATGAATGTGTCCTCCACATATCGGTAATATGAATCGAATCGCGCGATCCGGTTGGTAAGTGGTACACGCTCAAGTTTCGCGACGAAAATAGCTGCCAACAGCGGGCTAGGGGAGAACCCATTGCAACCCCATCCATCTAGCGGTAGTAAATTCCATCAAATAAGAACTCTACGTTGAGAGTGCATCGTAAGATCCATTCGTTCAGCTTTTGTACAGGTATACAAACTTTCAAGTTCCTTTCAGTAGAATAATCATAAATGAAATTCACTGTTTCTAACAGTGGCACGTTAGTGCTGAGTGATTCTACATCAAAGGCAAACATCGCTTTATCACTCATATTTAAATCTCCTACTCACTTAATAAAAACGAATGTAACTGTCACAGTATGAAAAGATAATTCTTTACGTGTCGGTTCAAGCAACTCCGTTATCCACTTGGCGACCGAAAGAAACTAGACCGCTGATTTCTCGGCTCCTGTAGTATGTAGACTCCCTGTCCGGTTCGATTCTTTCATCTTATAGCAATTCACTTGCACCAGTGGTGCAAGGTAACTCGGACATACGACCAGGCGCGTGTCCAAAAGGCTCGCTGTACACTGCCCGGCTTCGCTATAAACATGCACCGTAAGGAACATCAATAGTTCGATACTTGACCATTTGATTGACAGAGGACACCAGACTCAGGCAAATGACTCATTCAAAGTCATCTATACCATCCGAAACGATAGTTAGTCTAAGGGTCTTAAGAAACAACAGTCGAGACTGTCGCAATCAGGGTTTTGAAATCAGAACTGTGCAACCAACGGACGTTGGTGCAAACCTTGATCTTACCCTGGCTTTGAACCCACTCCGGCGAGAATTCCTCACCTCAAACGACAAGTATTTGTCACCGCTGATCTGTCTGCTGTCACCTGCCGTGTGCGTATTGTCCGACGGACTAAGACATTTATCGATGCCCGGATATGCCAAGCCAGTAAATTGTGTGGACTTCGTGGTGATTTCTACTTTAGACCTAGCTTTCATTAGTCAATATGTTTTCTAATTTTGTGCTATAGCTGTAAAAGCCTGATGCGAGTTATCGAGAAGAATGTTCTTCTCGCACTCGTGAAACTGTGGTATCGCATGAGATGGTTTGGTTCTTCTTGTTAAATTACTTGGGTGTTGAGGAACTCCCTTATTAGTCACTGCCACTGCTACGGCCTGTAATACTGCAAGGCTCATTGTCACGCAATTATTAAATGTCTGAAAACGAAAGGCGGCAATAATGTCAACACTGGCATAAGAACTTGTACGTTGTGGGCCACAGGTCGTCGAGTTTATGTGTATAATAGCATCAGTTTATACAATATAAAGAGGGCCATTGAAAACCCGGAGGTGAATGTGTATAAAAGTACAAATGTCACTAAGTGAGATTTGGACAGACAAGTTAGTTTTTTATTTTTCCTTCGCACGCCGTTTTGTCTTTTTGTGAGTCTATTCGAAGCGGCAATGATCAGTGGAATCAATGCAAAAATGCATGTAAATCTTCCACTGTCACAGAGTTCGCGCCCTATCATTGAGAGTCTCCAAGTAGCGATCTTCTTCATCTTTGACTTCCTAGCCCGAAAGACGCATGGGATGGACAGCAGCTAAACTGGAAGTCAGCATCCACGTTTTGTCGCTATGTGGTAGCTTAATCACCGCGTTATCGCTTCTATTGCGGCTCTGCGCAAGCGAATAGAGCGCGTTGTGGTAAGTACTCACATGGCCTGCGTATGGCGTGACCTAACCATCTCAGTTGGCTCAGTGTTATTAGCTTGTCGAGAGGGAGGCCCGTACTACCTAAGACGCAGCGCTCAACACCCTACTTGCAAAAGTGATGTTCCCACCACACGCGAGCAACCGTTGGCGAAGACTGAAATCCGACGCAAGTCGTTTAGACGTATTCGCCAAGACGCATGTCCGTACAGTACCGCGCGAACACGGACACCGCAGTCTCCGCTCTTAACCGAGAGTGAGGCGTCTCGACGACGCCGCAGATGCCACAAATTATCGAACACTGACTAACTGTTGACAGTGACGCTAGCAGTAAAAACGAAGCATCCAACGAAAAGAGAGCTGCCCACTTTCCTATGCTGAGTTCCATCAAAAATCAGCACTAAAACAAAAAAGGACCAACATTATGCCGGAGCGCAGTACCGACGCTTCGCTGTCGTGCAACCACCACCAGTGGCGCGTGAGCTAAAGATAATGTGAGTGTCGCCCGATCCCCTACGTAGGCTCGAGCCCGTGACCCCAGATTATAAGGCGGACTTTTGATCCTTAAGGTCACGGGCAGGTGGATGCCAATCCTAGGGTTGGATTTGGCATTTCGACGGGGCGAAGGTCATGCCATACTTGGTAGCCTCAATCACCAAGTGATTTAGAATGGGTTGCATAACCTGTGGGTCATCACCGAGCAAGGCGATATCATTAGCAGTGTCCAAGTCAGTCGGATAGTTGACTGGAAAAAACCTTGCGCCAGAACCCGAAGACCTACCAGAGCGCTTAACAGGACATCCACATCCACATCCATACTCGTGGGCCGCCTTTGTGTTTCAGCGCAATTACGACCATTTCCAACTGAGGCGGAAAACAGCCAGTACTCAAAGACATCACAACATGAGGAGGGGTACGTCCCGCCATGTAACTATGTACCTGCGGTAAAGAACACCATCAGGTCCCTGTTGGAATGTCGGTTTGCTCCAGGTAACAGTCCTTTTCATTTCCTTTAAACTCAGAGAGACGGTACAGAGTGCCACTTCCGTTTTTCTTAAAATTAGTGAAGAAGACGCAGTGTTGAACGAGGCGACAAAGTATGAATGTAAGGCTTCAGATATTTGACCATATCGTCCGTTGCTATTTCGTCATATAAACGCAGGCTAGGAAATTCTTGGTGTTGTTTCGGATTTCTTCTAAGTGCACGAGCTTTCTCTGAATTTCTGATGACCCTGCTTTAATTGGCAGCCCAATATTTTCGAGTTTAGTGTTCAACTTTCATCATGGTTTAATGCATTTGAATTAATGTGGTAATGTCTTTGTCTCTGCGGTGCAACGATGTTGACTTCTTTAGCTTGGAAGTGACCGCGGAACATTCTTTGTATCGGTTATTAAATGGGTCCGTGTTTACATTCAACCTAAGTGCTAGAAGCTCCGTACATTTATATCAAAAATTCGTCTGCTGCTATGGCTGAAACCTCTGTGGAGAATAATCAGTCTCAACACGTGGTCTCAAACAACTTGTCATATGTGCTCCAATCAATGAGAGGTTGTTGGGGTATTGGTTTCCTTATTGCTATAGATCCTACAAATAACCCGATATTCATGCTGCAGAACTTCGTATTGTGAACACACCCTGTTAATGGAGTATCAGTTAATACATAAACAGACGGAATACCCATGGTGAAAACCAGATTTGATATGTTATTTAACCTGGTAGGCTGCCTAACGTGTTGTAGCGCCTTGGCGAATGCTACACAAGAAATCCGTAGCCCAGTAAGCCAGAAGACGGCAGGATATAAAGATTGTCTTGAAAAAACAGCACAGTACAATAGCTATGTAAATATAGCTTGAGGACAATGGGAGAAAATGGTGAAGCAATGAGTAACACCACGTAGGAGCGCAACAGCCGGCAACGCGCGGGCAAGATGGCGGACCTAGTTCAAAATTGCAGTCCAGTATATATATAGGCTTTGGATGGGTGCAAAGTAAAACAAAATGTGTACAAGTCTGAATGTGATGTTTGATGGAGTAAAATGTCATGGTCACTACAGTGTTGAGTCCAAGCATTAACACAAGTAGATTCGATTATTTCTGTAAGCCCTCCAGTTGTTGCAGTTCTATGCGATAAGCAGGTTATATGTGGCTTATTTAAATCACCACACGGGAGTTTGCAAATGTATGGAGTGCTAGAAGCAGCATTAACTGTAGATAATAACCAGTGATGTTCATGGATGGTTGCATCAGGAGTTACATAAATGACAACCATAAGGAGTCTACCGAACCATTGAAAGCAAACTGGTCCCCTGAGATTTCTGTTAGGCCACGGCGTATGTATCTGGGAAATCCACCACCGCGTTTTCCCAGACGATCCTTTCGGAACAACTGATAGCCCAGAACAGTCAACTGAAAGTCACGTGTAGCTGATATGCACTATATTCCAGTGATAAAAAGAAGGTGAGGAGTTTTAAGGTACCTAGACGGGCCCTGTAATGTGCTACCTTTTACTTGCTTTAGCGAACAAAATGGTGGAATACATTGCATATCATTTGGCTTTGTATGGTCATATGTGGAGGCCAATTTATTGGAAGCGAATGCTAGAGAAGGTTACAGCTGTTCCGTAGGAAGAAACGGCGATGTATGGTAGGCTAGAAACTGTGGCTTCCATCGATATATAGCGCGCGTGTATAACACCATACGTTTCTCCAGATGTGTTTTAAGTTGCCGCATTATTCCAGTTAAAGTTTCGCCATCTTCGGATCAAAGTGCTAAGTATCGGAATATTTTGTGATGGTGGATAATAAGTCAACTAGCTAATATTTAAAGCAGAATCCGTTCCAACCTCAAATGCAGGAAAGCAACAGCGTAAGCTTTTTTCAACTGATTTATTGAGCGTTTCCCATATCCTGTTGGAAAAAGTTTAGGTTTAAGTTGGCTTTTAGGCACACTTATAGAGTATTCTAGGATTGCGGCACTATGTGATGGCTTCTGTTTCTACTTGAGACCTAGAATCGTTCCTGTGTTGTTTAATAAGTGGTGGCTCTTTCGGACTTCCAACATCCATAATTTCACACCTTGCACTTTGGTCATTAATTGGTGACACATTTTATGGGCCCGTTGTTTATGGAAGGGCCATATGAAATAGCACTAAGTTATCGGGATCTGGAACAGTAAGTACGTTGTATGTGTGTACAATCTCCTCTGGCCAGACTGGGTCAACATTATTATGCAATGATCCATCGTCGGGTGGGTTGATGAGCTCGGTGCTGGCAAGTGTATTTAGATGACAGCGGCGTTGGTGATCTGCCAATCTCCACATCGTTGTCGATACGATCAGTGCGTGTGAGCAATATTAGCGTCTGAATGATTCGGCTTACATGCAAACCGTTTTTGTAGTGACGTTTAATCGCTTCTAGGAATAGGCAGATTAGCTCGAAACAGCGCGATCAAAAGATGAGGCAACAGAGAGTTTTCCACATGTGCGGGGCGAAATCAATCCCAATTCACGTGCGAAAACCACAGCATAGAAACAAGATACACTTGTAACGAGGCATGTGTCTATCCATTTACATCAACCTATATCATCACGGAGTTTAAAATAGTGTTGTGGTACTTCCATGGTTCCTTTTCCAGTTTCCTCCGCTTTACGTCAGGCTGATACTTGCCGCCTTCGTGAATATGGGCCTCAGGAAGGGTCCACGCCAATCGTTGGGGACCGCACCAGACATGGTGTAGTCACGCAATCAGGGACGCTCCAGGATTCGGTTTCTTGCATTTGATTGGTGTCATGTTCAAATACTTAGCTTTGTTTTTGCCCTCGATTCGCTTATCCTACTCACACTTCTATTTGGCATTTGTTGGCCTATCATTTGATCTTGCATTTGATTGGTTTCAATGCGAACCGCTATTGATTTAATTGTACTGCGCGTGTGTTCGGACAGTTTTCACCATACATACGTGCCGGTGCTGCCCTGGTTTGATGATTTTTCGGGATACAACAAATTGGCGTCGCGTGTTACCGATGTATTTGCATGCTACCGCCCATTCACCGTTCAAGGCTGACTCTGCGGTTACCCAAAATGCAGAATGTTGTGAAGACTGGAAAATTAGTTGTTCAAATTATATTTCTGTGCTGCCGGTTCTCAATCCATCCGTGACGCTGAAAACGGAGGATACTTTAAAGCTTTTGCGCTTGCACCTCGCATCAGAGGTTGATGTATATTTGCTGCTATAAACTTGCTGGAGAAACCCACGTTGACAGAGGCCTTATCGGTCCTCGAGAAACATTGGGGTGTTCCAGTGAACACGTATACTTCTCGTTACAATTTTTCGCAGCTGAAACAAGCATCTGGGAAATCCGTGGATACATGCATTTCCTGCCTTGTTTGTTCTCTTCGAGTGTAACTACGATAGTATTCCCAAGAAAATAGTGGCAGAAACTATGCAAACACAACAGTTGATTACTGGCCTCATGGACGCTCGGATCAGAGAGTCTCTTAATGGAGAACGCAGAAAAGCTCACATGGTACAGTGCCTGTGACGTGCATCGCTCGAAGGCCGCAGTCACGGAACAAAACACAATTCTCCTCTCTAACACAGGAGCTACAAAAATTGACCGTTTGGTTTCTACACCCTCTCTGACGCAATCCTCAGTTAGAAATAAGTGTTACTGTTGTGGAAACGCTGAACATCGTGCAAATGATAAGTCATGTAATGCAAAGAGTGAAATCTGCCGGAATTGCGGTAAGACCAGTCATTTTGCTCAGGTTTGTCGTTCCCGCCCCATTTCTTTAGTTGATTCTGTAAATGACTCCAGAGATTCTCCGGTCAACACGGAAAAATCCATGTATGTTGTTAATGAATACGAACATCCACTTTCGTCTCCAACTCAAGAACCCAAAGTGTCTTCACCAGATATTCTTCGTGTGCTTTTGAAGATAGAAACAAAACCATTTGTCTAGGCATGGAACTAGATTCCACGTCACCAATCACAGTTGTGCCATAATTTTTACAAACAGCATTTTGGTCAGCTAACTGTACATCCTTCCGCTTACACTTTCAGTAGCTACTCCAATGGTGACGTCCACATACTCGGTTTTTTCGGTTTCAATATTTCTTATAAACAGCAGGAAACGTATAGTTGAAGTTTACATCTCTAAAACTGATAGCAAGCTCCTACTGCGACGTAATGCCATGGTCTTATTGAAGGTAACACCATGCGTCAGCCGGATGACCATTGCCAGCGTCAACTTTCATTCGTTAGGTTCCAGTTAGCCAACTCTCTTTTTTCCGGATATGGGTAGAGTCCCAAAAGCAATGCCCCACATTCGGTTGAGCGCGGATTACAAACCGTTCAGATTTGTGACCTATCAAGGTCATCTTCAAACACACGTGACGTGTGTGCTCCTGGTTCATTTGGATTATTCTTCTCTATCCTCGCTCCATCTTCTCATAGCGTTGTCACTGTACGCTCATTCGAACTGGATTTACTAGCCCTACACAGCGATCCATCATACGTGGAATTATCTTCTACGATTAGCGTCTGCGCCATCATTAACAGTTTTCACTGGCATCCGTGATTAAACGCAAGTGGTTAACTCAATCACATTGAGCCGATTGCCTTTCTGTGCCACACCATTCGATACAGAATCCTCGAGACAGGCCGAGAAGCCTAAGCTTATTCCGATCCAGCGTTTCTCAACACAGCGGTGAATGAATTTCTGATCTCGATCTGTGTTCAGCGCTGTGTTCAAATTCAGTTAGCAGGTTCCAGTCACTCGCCATCCCTTATGACCTTGCCAGCCAGTGCGCCTGTATAACCCATCACACGCACCGTGCGACCACACCGAGCGCTTATTCGACCTTGCAACCAACACGCTTGCCTGACCGATGTGCGCCTATCTCAAAACCGGTAAAGTACAGAAAGCTAACCAACCCACTGGGTCAGGTAACGATACCACATGGAATGGCAGAAATGCGAAACCGAAAAGGCTCCAAGAGAAAAGCATTTGCAGGTTAGGAGAATGTCATCGAGTAGTTGAAATCGGTCTAGCTTGCTCGCATTGTTTGGAATGGTATCTCCGAAATGTTCAAATGTGTCCCGAAACAGGTAAGAGAGCGAAATAGCTCCCAAGATGCACTTTGGTTCTGTACTGCGTGCTCCACCATCCCACTCGTTAAGTGCTTGCTTATCCTAGCTCAGAAGTGCGACCGGTTAACTGCAGAAGCCGAGCAGAGGATAAACGATAAGATTACTTCAATGGGAGCGAGTATGCACCACGGAACCGTAGCGGCTTCTAAGCAACGGCATACTGTACAATCCGCTTCCCCCGAACCGCAATCAGCCACGTCCCCATCTCCGTTGTTTTCTCCAAATTTGGTAGATAGCCAGGCGAAAGCAGACCGTACCTATGAGAGTCAAACAGTACTCACGGCAACGAAATTCAGGCACCACTCAAAACGTCTGGTTAAGCAAATTTCACTAAGCCTTGCATCCAGCATTAACAAGGATGAAGTAGTCGAACACCAACCCTCGGTATCTGTAGATCAAATATCTTTTTCCGAGACAAAGCTCCCCCGGAACATCAGTTACATATGCATAAATTACTGCAAAGGTCCACCCGAAGGCCGCCGCTGCAGCTCCTTCTATTGTATACACCGTTAACGCGAACAGAGGGACAAACAGCAAACAAGCAACACTTGTCAGCAGGTCAGGACAAACGAGTACCATACTTGTAGATCAACAAAAAGGATCCAACAAAGTGTGCGGACTGCTGTATACTCAAATGTCCCTGAATCCACCGCCATCATATTGCGGGATAAGTTATCGAACCACCAAGACCAATGGAACTCATTGTACGTGTAGATGGGTGTCAAAGCCAAGCCCATAAACTTATTACGAATTACTCGTCATCCGAACTCGCCACACTATGAAGAACCCAGACCTATTCGAGTAACACTAGAATCCTCCACCGACGTAGAAAATGTTTTGCTCTCCGCATGCGCGCTAAAACACGGATCATGTGGGATACGCATCTATCCTGATGTCCCTTGGAGCGCGCAACAATCAAAAAGCAACACAGAAGTGGGGCATAGCAAGCAAGACCGCCTAAACACAATCTTCATACATGGTGTGCCAGAACCTCCCTCTACATATGTTCAAGAGACGGAAAGCACGATTTAGAACAGTGGCGGTTTATTCGTGCAACACTTTTTTGGATAATATTGTAGCGCAATCGCTCACCAGGATAACTCTCTCACCAAGTTATAGAGGGTGCCGCCCTAGAAACCTAAAACTTGTGGTTCAGTCAGGGCAACAAGCAAAAGATGTTTAGGATCAATGGCGGAGAAATCGGAAACATCTTCCTTCCGAAATTCGGTTAAAGGTCGCAAACGCTTTGCATAGCTCAAATATTAAAGCAACTGAAGCAGCAAGCATACTGACGAATGTACAGAAGTGTAACTTGACTGCTGCTTTAATTGACTCTGACGTAGATCTAAACGAAGGCTGGGACGCACCTTGGCCGAATCATGTTCCAAACGCGGTATCACTGTCCCATCAAAAAAACGAGTAACT
>OX104071.1:21515355-21538469 GCA_944474145.2 Dicrocoelium dendriticum
GGAACCAATCAGCACAAGGAAAAGGAGGGGACGGATCAGCTATCGGTCAATCGATCTGTATGTGTCAGTGTTTGCTCACCGGCTCAGCCGTTTAGCGGACCACACACAGGTAAGAAGTGTACGCTTTGTAGGGTTATTTATGTATGTAATCGGGTGAGTGTACGTAGCTGGGTATCTTGTACATGTAATTGTGCTTCTCTAGTCTTGAATGTTTGATATTGTGCTCAATGTGTGAGTTGTAGCGTGGTGCCCGTGGATTAAATGGCGTATCCAGACATATACGGGTCAGTGACTTTGTTTTACGGCGGGTCACGACCGTCACGTCGCAGGCTTTTGTGGCTTTATGTAAAAGAAGGCTTGCCAGGCAAAATCCACCACGTCCTGGAAAGCTGCCGCTGAGCTATTATTTGGAACGAGTTAAATCCCAACCCACCCAGCTGGTACCAAGAGTAGGTTGTTCGGCTATCCAGCTAAAGAAAACTCAACATTTGGAAAGAACAGGCTAGCGTGCGGTTATGCGCTGCTCCATTGAGTTTTCTGTGCTCACTAACCGACGGACATTGTTCCGATAAGCTACTAGCCAGCTACTATACAGCAAGAAATATTTACTATGCAAATTTGTATTAGGCTAAGTAGTGAGATCCTGGTTGGACGGGTAACTAAGCGGGTTGGGGTGAATCGATGAAGGTCACAGCACAGCTCTATTGTGGTTGACTTCTTTCCATGTCATTAAGTGTGCCAAACATAACGTTTTCATCGTTTAGCAGCCCGCAACAAGGGATCCGAGACGCTCCAATCGAGGCCAGTTTCGAAATTAGGGCCTTTATTCCTCTCGATCATGTCAGCGCCTTGCAGCCCCGCCTGTTCTTCCAGCAACACCGCCGGCGCGCCTACAAAGCGCGTCTCGGAAATAGGTTGGCTGGATGCGCAAAACGTGGCCAAGTCTTGGAAGATGTGACTGAAATAGGTTTTTTCGACCATGTACGTGCAGCATCATAATTTCCAGAAGGTAGTCGTTTCATGCTTTTTCGCCAAGAGCGTCCAACGTCCTTCGTTAGTTGTTCTTTCACATTTTAGTGCTTGGCCTCTTCCCCATTGGATGTACTGCACCTCTACAACTCTTCCGTTCTTCCGGTGGTGCACTTAGTTTAATCGTTTGCTCAATAAACCAGGTAGCCCGAAGTAGCAGCTTTCCGGTGCCTACTTTTGTCAACGTCTACCTACAGCGGCTCTTATAGGAAAGTGACGTCGAACATACCGGCAACTGGAGGCATCCCCTTCATGGTGCTTTAGCTGAAAGTTTGTCCACATCATCTACCAGGTAGAAGTATGAAGCTGTTATGTTCGCATCCAAGCGTACCTTTGGTCGGGGAACGCATTTTCGCATTGATTACAGGCATAACCCTGTATTCCTAAATCCATCAGGTACATAAGCAATGTTATAGGCTCGCTGCTTAGTTTTCGGTCAACTCGCTTTTTATAAATAGATGATTATTTATCCTTGACAACGCGGGACACGCCCGTGTTGGCGCGGTCATATTGAGGTTTATATAGTAACCAGTGAAGACAGGATATTATTGTCAGTTCTACAGTAATATCATGAATCAGCGTGGTATGGGTGTACTTAGGTAACTGGTTTGTAGCTGTGTAGTCTGAATTATTCGGATCCTCCGCCTGAGATAGGGTGAAGCGAAACCTAGCTATTAAATGGATGCTTTCCTTGGGGCTTGTACGCTAGATTTGATACGTAAAATGTGGTTACATAACTTAGTGATGGGTCACATCTCCCGCGTCACAGTGTTGTTAAACAGACAGTTGTGACTTCTTGGTACATTAACAAGGTGGAATTTGCTTCGGATGAGTAAGTACCCTCCCGGTGTGCATAATGAAATTGCTTCATTTATATTGCAGCGCCCATGGTTATTCAGCTGTATCCGAAAGTGTTGTTCTTGAACCACAGTAACCATCAAGAGAAATCAGTCGCTTTTCGGTTACGTATACACAGGACAAATGACGAAGAATTTTTGTGCCTGGCTAACCAAACTGCCTCCACGTAGTGCCAGCTGGGTGGTCCGGGTTTTCCCTGTTCTAGCAAGTGGTTTGGCAGCAGTGTCCCAGGATGTAATAGGTTGTCTCCTTACGAGCTATCTACCTGCAAAATGCCACAAATAGCTGCTTAACAATACTGCGACGTGGCGGGTAGGTCGCGCCACTAAATAAAGTCACTGCTTCCTGCATTTCCGGTGGACCTTACCCCACTCACGGACGTCAGCCAATTCGAAGACGTTAGTTGATCCCTTCCTATATTGACGGATGCAACGAACACAACCACAAGTTCAGCACAAGAGCACAAGTGCGTTCTACATGCCTACTTTACCAAGCACTTACATATTTACATAAAACATAAACAGATGTACTGCTCACACATTAACACTTGTGACAAGTACCGCTTATAGGCATGTATTACTGTAATCGTGCCATTTTATGCGCCTCCCGCACTGTCAGGGTAAAAGTTTATATTTAGTTATTTAATTAAAAATAATTATATATATATTAGATTGCTTTCCAAGGAGGCTCAAGCAAATTGTTGAACAGAAAATTTTCACAGTGTGGTAACTTTTAACTGATTGGCCTCAAAGGCTTTATCGTTTTCGGAACATTAGGCAGCTCATATAGTTGCGCAGCATGAGTATCTACAAACGTTAGCACCCTGTATTGGTCGTCAACGATGCATCCGTGGAGCTTTATAATTTTCAGTGCAAGGCATAACTACTTTTCTGCTGAACACGAAACATGTACCTCAATATACCAGCGAAACTTTCTCCTTTGGCCTCTGCTGTCCTGACTTTAGTTGTATTGCTTTAACTTATCTAGGATGACCACCGCAGCAGTCACAGAGATTCACACTTGTAATGTACTTGTTGTGTTTGGTTCACTTAGAGCAATATAATGCTTTGCATGCTGACAGATTATCCGTGGTTTTAGCCCCCTAATGGTTTATCCGTTTACTTTTAGGGATTGGTTCATTAACCATGTTATTGTTAGTGGTGTTGGAGTTTAGGCTTATGTTGGCTATAGATATCCGCAAAATTGACAGCAACGGGAGTGTTGTGCAGCTAAAAGTTTGTTTGCAAATACTCCGTCTTGCTGGAAGAGTTTGCAATAGTGTAGGGTGCAACGGTGGCAGGTTGTGAACAAGTTATAAACAAGAACACAGCTATTAAATTAGGGCCAAAGTCTAGTGGGCAACGGATATGTATGGCACGTTCTGGAAAATAATAGCAACATTAAAGGGTTAGTGAAAGTTACTGCATCGCCGCTGAAAGTCCATTTGCTAGCAGACAAAATTCTAAGACTACGGTTGGCTGTAAAAAAGAAGTACAGAATATCACGTATACTGGACAGTGCATTGTTGTTTTTGGGGAAGCCATAGTCTTGCAAAACTCCGTCCTTAAAGGACAAGCGTTTATTTGACAAAGTCAAATCAGCGAAAATGACAGGCTGTTTAGTAAAAAAATATCTAGATAGCAACCGCTTGTTCGTGTCCATAACTAGCGACTCCTCTAAGCCGGAGTGCTTTCTCTTCCGACACACTCAAACAAACGAAGAGGAACCTAGAGGCATATTGGCCAAGCGGTGTCTATTAATTGAATACACTACGTCCGAACACTATGGGTTTGTTAGCAGACTAGTTTAGTCCAACTGTTAACTGTACCACGACATTCCCATCACCTCCTACTTTATTCGTGTCCTTGCGCTTCCAAGTTGCTAGGAATTCCATAAAACGTTTCACTTCGCGTCGACTTCTTTTTAGTTGTACCTATGGTTTCGTTGCCCCACGCAATATGGAGCTTCATACCCTGTACACCTTGTTTTCCCCGTCATCGTCAGAAATGCACAATATACCTGCTGGACGACTTGTCTGCATCATTTATTGCGTATTTTCATGCACAGACCATGGAGGTTACCACACCTGTCTTAAACAGTCCTTGCTCATCCGGTAGTAGTTGCATCCACGCTTCCTCCACCACTGTTATCTCAGGCAAAGCCCATGCACCACAATCGTAGTACTGTTTGTGAGCGGTCATTCGTTTGCTCAGTTTGTTCTGTAGTCTGTTAGGTTGTAGTGAAACTAAGCGCAAAAGTGTGTCAGGTACAGGAATCATAAGTTTAGCCGTATAAGCGCTGCACCAAGCATAGACCTTTATCCACCAAAAGTATGCTGCCAATCTCCAGCAGCATGAAATATGGGCCCTGCTGCGCTTCTCTAAATATTGCTAACAATAGCTTGGCGTGCACCATCCTGCCTCCGCGTTTCCTTTCGGTTGACTATTATATGGAATTTCTTGCTGGCGTAGGAAATTCCATTTGGTTTCGAAGTTCTGAAACACAGTGCTGACAAATATGTGCGGTCTACTCTACCCCGCGAAGTGCCAGCTGTTGTCAGTAATTACTGCTTTTGTACACATAACGGTGAGTCAATTGCTTTTAAATTAATCATCGTAGTACTCCACAGTAAGTAAGTGGTCAGCACGTTGTCAAAAAATAAATCTACTGCCAACTTCTGCTAAGATCAATTCGGAGTATCATATAGTATCATTGGTAGATTTTTCTGCGGGCTTTCTTCTTAACACGCCACCCAGTTGGACACATGATCCTTAATTTGCTCCCTCATTCCTAACCAAACTATACGTAATATACAATAGACTAGTTGATCTTGACTACTGGAGGCACGCCCGTAAATTCATTGTTATTTAAGTGTAAACATACTTTATTAATACCTTTAACAATAATAACCACTTGTCGTTCATAGTTTGTCTATGGAAAGGAGAGAGGTGTTATCTTTATTTATTGTAACTAATCTGATGTTCGAGAAAACGCTTACTGATCTCAGTCAGAGCTTTCCCAATATTTAGTGACGCCTAGACCGACGACGAACAGACCCACTCAGCACAGTGGCACGGCAAAATGTGCCGCTGTATACCATAGGCATGCCTTTTGTATGGCTTTTTTATTGTTATCTTTAACGGTAGTTATTCCAAGGCGTATCCTTTACCTCAAGCGGATACTTAGGTTCATAAGCATTTAAGTTGTAAAGCCATGGCAGTTTATTAGACTGGCTGGCTAGCCGAAAGACCTCCACATGGTGCAAGCTGGGTTTCACGTGTTTAACCCATTCCAGTAATTAGCCCGGAGCAGCGTTCCAATGCGTGGTGGGTTGTCGCAAGGTTAGCTTTTCCAAAATACAAGCCACAAGTATCTGTTTATCAACCCTGCTCCCTGGAGCATGTGACTCGCCAACAACTAAAGGCACTGATCCTTGGATAGCTGAAATGTACTATCCAACCGACAGACATCAGTAGCTTAGTCTGAGGTTTTCTGATGATTAAATACAGCCAAACGCCCTGTGGCACATTCACAAGCCGAAGCTACACAGCTACATTCATACACAGTTACATACGTTTACATACCCGTACACACCTAGAATGTAATGCAACCTTGAATTTTAGACATTTTGTTCATACTATGTTAGCCTAACATGATCAGGCCTGTAAAGATGTCTCTTAATGTAGAAAATAAAATTTTATTTATTTATCTGTTTTAGTGCACCACGGAGCCAAATTTGCAATCCGGCTCGACGTGTTTTATCTTTTGGCTTCCGCTACCCTTCTCTTTGCGTCTTTTGCTGTTTGCGCCCTCACATATCACAGCGTAAGTGCTTAGTTAGTTGCATAAATTCGTTTGTGCCACGCGTTTAACGTGGAACGTGTGCAATTACAGACCATGTGCATATTTTGCACCCAATATTCATTTAGTAGAGCGCTGAAGTAAGCAAGCGGCAACGAAGTGCTGCACGTTAAACATAGTGATAAGGTATTTCAGGAGTGCCGTGATGTCGATAAAGATATAGCGCTTTTAGACGAACGTGCCGATGAGGGTTGGTTTCTTTTCTTCATTGAGCTCATTCAGTAGTTTGCCTGCGTGCCTAAATGTAGTGAAATCACCTATGTCCACCCATGTCCACCCACGTAGACTTACCTGTTATGGGGCACCTTTTGACTGAAAGTAAAATGCCGGACAACTGTACCAAATGATTGCATTACCCAGTTGCTCCACCCGTGGTGAGATTCCGCTTTGTCGCCTTGGAAATGAATTACCGCATGATAAGTCGCCTTTGCTTGTGTACCATCGTCAATGGATAGGGCGGTTCCGCGTCTCAGAATCCGCTGTCAACCACCTGCTGTCTTTGCTTATTCAGTTTCACCCATGTTTGCCGAAGGTTTACGGGACGGTTACGTAAACTTTCGTAAGACGGAAACAAATTATGAGGGCCTGGTGAGTAGTTCACCTTGGTTTGCCGGTTGGGTTGGGAAACGCGTTTTCCAATCGAAAGATAACGGCTGAGGAGGAAGGGCTTATCCAACTGCACTTCAATGGTTTACGCCACTTGGCTGCTGGCGTTCGCAGGTATGAGCTGTAGTTTGCTGAGTTGTCTCGAGTGCCTTGTCCCTTCCATGCGTTATGGGAACCTACTTTGGTACCAATAAGCCTGCCGATGTAGGACCTCTTTAGGCGCCGATGCTGAAGGTCTTGTTTACTATGGAAAGCGTGGACATGACGTTTCCGGGTATTCCTTACCTAACTAAAGTGGGTTTGTTAACAGGTATTTGCGCTACTCCATTTGTGTGTTTGTACCGTTCACGAAAAGGCACGGGATACAACATCTGTGATAAGTGCTACAATATGGATTTACTTAGAAAATAAACTTACTTTGCCATTGACTTCATATCGAGCTGATGCGAAGGGAAAATTTCGGTCTGCACTCCGCCTCGCAAACTCTTCCTTTGAAGGTTTGCCGAGCAACCTGATGGAACCTTGTCCCGTAGGTGGTTTGCACCGTTTGCTTAGGAGGTATGCTTCAAGTGCTAACTCCAGCAAACAGCAACAGGTCCCAAGCCTTACTACATACAGCTGTATAATGTGCACAGACTTAATGGTCGCTTGGAGCTTTTGCGACGTTATTTGACAACCGATCACAGTAAGCTTTCAGAGGGCTTCAGTTATATCGATACTGAATGGGTACGGAATACCGTCAGTCCCTTCTGTATGCAAACCCCGCGGTATCAAGCACTATTTTTGATCCTTGGTACTATGACAACTTCATAGCATTGCACATGGGTATTTAGCTACTATGTAATCCTGTTCTTCAAGTAAGACTTGCAGATTTCGCAGGGGCACACTTAGAAGCTTTGTTTACAAATATTCCATAATTACAGGTAAGGTCAGATTACAAATAACATGCATTCCCCTTTTCAGTTAGCGCAAGTTATGAAAAAGCGTAGACTGGTGGGAAACTTTGCCTCATTATTTGTATCACATATATACGTGCTAAAGAAGAAGCTCTGAAGCTTTGTACCCAGATGTTGTAAATTATATGGCGTTTTGCTAAACCTGCGAAACTTTTGGTCGCAAAACACGATGTCGAAACCACGCACACCAGTTTTAAGTTTCGTTGAGTAAGGTATAAGCTGGTCATCATAAGGGATTATATATTGTGCTTATCCATAACACTGGACAACATAGTCAAAGTTGACGGTACAACGTATTTGATTTGGTACGTAATCAAAACAGGGAATGCAACAGGGTGCATGGTATGCAATGTGTACGCATGACTGGTGGCTTTTTACGTATTTGAAACGAGCGACGGGAAATCTAGATTTAAGGGATTGGAAAAGCGCTGGTATGACTTTACCGTGGAAGAAATTGATTTCACTTGAGTAGCATTCTTAGGTGATTGAGGTTAAATGGGGTTGCCTCTGCTGTATGCGTACTGCGTTCCACTCCATGGTCCAAGGATGGACCTTCTACTAAAAATGTCAAGGATAGAACTTTGGCATCAAACATTCATTAGCAAACAGGATAGAGCACAAAATTATCACGTCACCTGAATTCTAATGCATAGGTCGTTATGCTTAGAATCTGTTTGTGATTACTCTATCAATAGCGTTGTGCTGACGGGTCAAAGGCCCATTGACAAGTGCCCACACAAACATCCGGCTGCCTTGTTGCCCAATAACAGGAGTATGCGTATTTCTCTGTGGAAAGTGTTTACACACTTGCGCCTAGCCAACCTTCCTCCACGTGACCTGTAGGTGACACCTATTGCGCAGCATCCGGCATAACACTTGACCATAGCTTCCGCAAAAGCAAACACAGCTGGCGTATATCGCGACGATACGTGCATGGAAAAGGGCCGCATACTCTGTAACGCGCTGCCCTAGAGTCTCGACGCCACTTTTGTGTAACTAAAGAGGCACCTGCTTCACCGGGTGCATTTTTCTAACTAAACGCGGCATTACGTCAGCGGTCAAATTATTATTGTGGTTGTGGTCGGGCACAACCTCGTGGCTACTGCTTTGGCGACATTTACAACAGCGTTCAGCAGCCCTTGGCTATTAGCGTGGTCTCAACCGGAAGGATTGCAGCGGTTGATCAGCAGGCAAAAAACGATATGGGGGCAGCTGACTTCAGGAAGGTACACTCGCACTTCTAAATGCATGCGGCATCGTGGTGCACTGCAGGACGGTTTGTAAATGAACAAATAAATAGTTCCTTCTCGTCATTGCGGGGCACACCAGCAACAGCGTGATGATGCTAATACAGACAGGTATGATCGGCAATTACACAAAGTATTACATTTTGACAATTAGCATATGGATTTATGTGTGTGTTGACGTGTAATAGTAGCTTTATGTGTGCATTTGGAAGTATCCATATTGTGTGAGTAGGTAAAGGTGGATCTGTGTGTTTTGTCCGCAGCTTTCGTCATCAAAGGGAAAATTCAATGGAATGCTTCTAAACGGATGACTTTGGTGATATTGCATGATCCTCCGGAAAAAGGAAGAGGCAACGACTTTATATAATGGCGAGTCACATCCGCCACATCACAGTGTTGTTAAACGGATATCTGTGTATTTTTAATGGGAGAACGCTTGCCAGGCGCAATCCCAACACATCCTGGAACACTGCCGACGAACCATTTGCTGGAAAGGAATTTACCCGAACCACCCAGCTGGCACCCTGAGGAGATTGTTCGGCTAGCCAGCCAGCGTGAATAATGCTTTCAGTGCACAAAACGCTAGCAATCGTTGGCGGCTAAATATATCCTAAGAAGAGCTGTCCCAATGACGTAGGTGCGTCTAATTCCCTTTTACAGCTGGACCCTTAGGTACGTGGACACCGTACTTCCACTATAAAAATGCAGTACTTTACTTAGCTACTTGCATGCTTCCATGTACCTCTACATCTACTACCTCGCGCTTGCGTCATAGCTGTCAGTGGGACAGTAACGTACACAGCAGTAATGGGTGCAGTCAGGAGCTGCTACATCCATTCCCTCTATACACCTTTACGAATATTTAGACGCCTTAAGTAGACGCGGGCCACCGGCCTTCCGTGACTAATTATACGGAGTCCTAGCCATACGCTGCACCGGTAAGTGCAAAGATTGTAATACGATGCTCAGACTATCCCGGGTAAACATTGGTACTTGAGCGCTCCAATCTCCCGGCGGCGCGTTTGCTACATATGGACAGCACAGACTTCAAGGATGTTGTCACGCATGCCAAGTTTGTCAACCAAATTTGGGTGCATCGTAAAGGAACGCTGGTACCGGGCAACACGAGCAACATGCGCGAATGAGGAAAAATTACGCTCGACCAAAAGACGGAAACTTGCAACCGCTTCATGCAGGTTGGTGCATCCCTTTACGCCCTTCGCTGGCCCCTCAAAATCCACCCCAGCTTAGGCAAAGACCGCGTAAATTCTGAGTGCGCTAACGACCTGCCTGAAGCAGTAGACACGTATAACTTCCCATCTTTACAATTGTTAGCGTCTCGTGATATAACGGATGTGCTCATTTAGGGCCGGAGATCAGCGCACAATGGCCCCTTTCGCCGGTTTAACAATGGCACAAATTTTTGGCTTCCAAAATTCCAGCTACAACTTTATTATACCACTTTGTCCTAAGATTTCAGTCAGCCGCTTTACCTACCTTGCTGGTGCTAAGCATACACTTGCAAATAACTTCTTAGCCAGCAGTCAAGATTTGCTTCGGGTGCATGAGGCTTTTAAGCAGATGATGCAGCAAACGCTGGGTATGTTTATATGCTTTGTTTGTTGAACGCTACTCCTAAGCAGACACCAAGAACTGGTTGGTAAAACAGCAAGGCAGTCTTATCAAACTTAAACGGCATGGCTGATCAGATCAAACATTCAGTGCGCCAAGTCTCCCCTGCCGCGCCCCGTCCCCTACGCAGCTTGGCACAGATGCGGTCTTTTGACGCATCTCTATATCTGCTGAAGTAACAAAAGAAGGTTCGTAGAATGCATCGCAACTAGCCCACTGCGTCATTAGAACAAACTACTACTACGCTTGCACGGCGACAGGTTTGCGAAAAACAACCGCTGGCATCCTGGAACAGGCCTACTCATCGGAGTTTTAGGGCGCAACAACTGTTGCTGGACTGGTAAGTTACTGGCATTCAGGCGTGCTTCCTTGTGTGCACAGATACACGGTAAGTTCCATGTAGGCGTTTAATCATCAGCGCAATCCTTTTACTATAAAGCTGCACTCCCGCTGCAACCGCACCAGCAGAAGGATCCAAGGCAATTCAGGTGTGGCTGCACACCGCACGCCCTCGTATTGCCAGCGGCGGTACTGTGGAGCATTTGTTCAGACAAATTCGGTTCGTTTAGCCCCACGTTTTGCTTGTTGCTTTAATAAAAGAACCATGCACCGAAGAGGAATCATGAGCATATGTACCCGCGTTTCACTGTCTTTAACTTGTTCATTCCGCTTACCTTTAATCCAGCCCTTTTACGGGTGTATCAAATGACGTGAATTGCTTTCACTTTACTGCATGTACCTGCATGTTGGTTCCGTTACTGCTTGCCCGTACCTATTGACTGCTGGATCTGGCGGGAGTTGGTGTCGGCGATACACTTAATACTACTGTGCTTGTAAGCAAAAGTGCGCAGCTACATTCGCCACAGCCTTTTTGGCATGAACTTAAGCTTAACATTGGTGGCTGCGAGTAGTTCGGCGGTGACGGGTGGCCCAGAATCATCTGGTTGGGCAGGTGCGTAAATCCGTCGAGCTCTCCCCGACCAATGTGTGTTGTTTGCTCTCTTCTGAATGCTTAAGTACGCGGTAAGGTACTTGTGTGGCACGTGATAGGCGAGCACGATTTGTCATGGAACAATCGGAATGTTATATTAGACCGCCCGGAGTAGCAGACTGTGCGTAGATCTTAATGAGTCGCTATTACTGTGACCACCTTTGGTTGCTGCGCCAACTGGTTAGAAAGCCGCAGGGACATGGCCACACCTAGGTCACAGTATTGTCCCGAGCGGGCTGTGTAACAAGGTTGTGCTCTCGTTGTGTCACAGTCAGGATGCCGTGCTGTATAGGAAAGGATGGGTTTGCGACGGTTAGGCTTTGGAAACTGAGTATCTTGCACATAGAAAAAATAATTAGCGAAGCGTTTTGAGATTTAACCGTGCCAACTGGATATTTGTTCAACAAAGATGTGTGCTAACAACTCAGTATGATGTTGCATGCGTTCCAATAGTGAGCTGAATGTTATAGTTACAAGTTGGTAACCACTGTTATTCGGAAAATGTTATCGGGTGAACTTTTGTGTTAGTCTATGGAAAAGACATTTTGAATGCAGGCGTAAGAGCAGTTGAAGCTATGTATATCAGCTAAGCTTGCTAATGCAAAGGGGCCTTGGGTGCACATAAGTAATATTCGACAGAGCTCTTCAACTAATCCGTCTCACGTCGACTGCAAAGGACCAGATAAATACTTGCCAACCAGTTTTGAAACGAGCAACCTCTTCTGCTGTTATGGTGCGTAAAAGGATTAGTAATTCTTGGTTATTTGGAGACGTGAGAAAAAGCAGGCACCGGTTCCTTCTAGTGAAAATATTCTCTGTGTTGGGTCACCAGTTGCTGTGTCACGCAAGAAAGTAAACGGAAGTGGTTAACTTGATTCCGCCTCTTCATGGTGACTTACTCCAAGGAAGTTCATTAATTTATGCATGATACTCAGGACTCCAGGACTTTAGTTGTACGTTCTCATCCTTGGTAGACAGTAGGAATGATAATCCGAAGTAGTACATAATAGCTTCGGACTGGCGTTATCGATCCTTTACATTATTGAATGATTCCATGAATATAGTTAGTGTCGAACTTACCTGCTCCGAACACCAAATACATTTTGTGATTTTACTGTTTCCGATAAATCATTATGATGAGCAGCATTCTAACTAGACGCTCCGTCCTTTTGCAGCGTGTGAAAGCAGCGGTCATTCGCAAAGGTAGGTAGTTAAATCATTCAAGTGTCTAAGGATATCCAAGCTAGTTCATTTAGCCTCACAATTCAAGTCATACATTTCTATCCATTCAGTGAGCCGTAAAGATTAATGCTATAATTACCAATTGCGTGTGTTGAAGGTATTTCGGCATTTACCCTGGGAGGGACGATGGGATCAGGACAGGGATAGCTTGAACAACAAGCCAGCAAAGAAATCGAGTACATCCGGGAAATTGAAGTGGGGTTGAAGTTTCTTCAGTGGCTGCATAGTTGTCATTGTCTACCCGTTTATGATTACTTCAGGCAGAGATGAACACTTTGCATCCTCCACGGTGTGACGCCTCCTTCCTTTTAAGTGGTATCCCCTCACTGCCAGGTTCTGTAATAGGTTTATTGCTTTGACCTTTTCCAGGTGCTGTTCATCTACCGACAGAAGAGCGAGTGACAGCGCGTTCCTTATGAAGCCACGGACAATTTGCGTTAACACAACATGCAAGTTGTACTTTAGAAGTGGGATTTACATACCCTAAATGAAGTAAAGAACGCCATAACCTAGTATACTGACTATCAACACGAGATTTTTGTGGTCGATATACACGGTTGTCTCACTTCGAAAGTGTAATCATTGAGACGCTACCTTACACGGACTAATTCAAGCAAGTCCTTCTCAACTTACGCATGATCCTGCTTGTTAACAGTTACTGCTTTACGGTGGAATTACAAAGGTTTTCGTTATGTGGGAAAACAGCACCTATCCTATCCTCCTTGCTGTCAGCGTGCAGCTGCAGTTGCTACGCTGGTTAGTAATATTCGAGTAAGGTGCGCTGCCGGTAAGGTGCGTATCGGGCGCAAATGCTCGTTCCTGTTCTTTATTCATGCTCAACGTTACTCAACTATGTGTGAGCTTTCTGCTCGACATCCTTCTATTGAGTGTTGGTACGAAATTGTACAAATTAATCACTTTTCTATTTATATGATGCGTTCTCTACACGACGTTCGGGAGTAATGCCTCGCGTAGTGCATTATTTCATCTGGATCTACCTTGATCCCTTCAGTTGTTGACACAATCCCACTGATAATAACATCCTTACCTGAGCTCAAAATTTTCTAGCTCAGGTTGGTGTACGTGTGCACACAATGCTGCAAGCAACGCTGGAGATGAGTCTTAACCTCTACTGCCGTCAATACGGAAACGGAATGTCATCTACCATAAAACACCAAATGGCTGGTTGCCGAACAGGCCAGCTAGACAGACAACTTCAAAGTGGTGCCAGCTGCGTGTTTGAGGTGTAACCCGCTCAAGCCAATAGTTCGTCGGCAATGTTCTAAGAAGTGGCATGTCTTGGGCTGCTAAGCATGCTCCCTGTAACCAGCCACAGATATCATTTTAGCGACACTATGACGTAGGGGAGGTAACACGCCACAAAATAAAGTCACTGCCTCGTGGACCTTCAGTTACTCCTTTCCAACCCACGGACGACGATCTTCTACTAACAAATTGTCGACGATATGAAACATTCAAGCATGCAAAAGCACAATTACCAGCGCAAGCTGGTTTGCGGTATCCAGTTTTGGATCTGCCTTTTACGGTGGCCAGCCACAGGACGCCTGCGCCCACAGAGGGACCATGGGTGGCTTGGGCTGCACCATCCACAGCTAAAACCACACACATATATCCAGTGTAAACCCGAAGGAATAAGACCGCGAGGCATGTGGATGGGAGGCACGTTTCATCAACGGAGCCGGCCCACACTCATTCATAGGCAAACACAAGCACGCTGTATTTGGGGAATCAAGTGCACACAAGGTGGTGGCTGGACCGTAGTCTGCTCCAGACTGACTGCATGGAAGCACTCTTTGAGCCCAGCATGACCACAAGAACCGTGCACCCCGTCCCCTCCAGCCACTTCCAACTGTCTCCTGGAGCCAGGTGGACGAGGTAGTGGGTAATAGACAGGTGGGCACCTTGTCAACATGCATATAAAGCGCAGCCACACCTTGGATGTCAAACAACAGCCAATCACGCAACATGCCGAAATCGAATAAAGTAAACGCATATGATGAAAAGTACTCGCTAAGTGAGCACACAGAAGAAATTGGTTATGTGAATCCGTGATAAGTACAAAAGCTCTGAGTTATTTAACAAATACCACGCGATACAATTACGCAAGTTACCACAATTTGCCTGAGCGACGTGTGCAAGTTGGGAGAAGATTATCAAGTACGCAGAACAAATCAACCAAAATGTAATGAATTTTTTCCACATTAAAAATCCTAGATTAGTGGTAAGTTGGTTTAGCCCAACTGCGGTGAAGAAGCATTATGAATGAAACATCAGCCTAAGCACAAACTAGACAGCTACAAACACACGCACCTACATACTTAGATACACCCCTTCACAACCGTAAACTGTCGTCGCAATGTTGTCGCATTTTTGAACCTACTTGATGAGCCATCGTTATATCAAAATGATCAAGCCTGTAAAGGCGCGTCCCAAGTTGTTGAGAATAAAAGCTCTATTTTACCTTTTATTTTTTGTTATTTGCAAATACCTGACGACAGAAAACAGAATAAGGACAGCAACGCACTTAAAAGCAGAAGCTACATACCTAAATACAAGACTCCTACAAGGCACCTACACCCATACACATAGATTCGCTGCTATACAAAACCTGCTTTTGTATATCTTTGGTCAGGCTTATTATATTAAGATGCCCATGCCTGTAAATCCGTGCCACCTCTGGTGGAGAATAACGTTGATGCAATTATTTATTTAGATAACTCACCCATTACATACACCAAATGTTTTGAAAACTTGCTTGGAACCTACAAACTAACCGGTAAAATCGGCCTGCTGGAAAGACGTACAGAATGCAAAACACAGGTCTGCCTTCGTGAGGTTCATAACCCTGTGTGAACGCAGCAAAATGGCTTTAAGGCATGGTGTCGCTTTATGCACCATAAGCAGCGCTTCCTTCAGCGGTTTCTTGTTAATAAAAGTTTCGACTGGCTCGCTTGTATTCTTCCTAATGATCGCGGCGATAACAAAGAAGTTGGTTATTTCGCCAAATTTGGTAATAGCCCTAACTCTCATTTCTCTGTTCTTTTCAGCGGAGAATCGTTTACTCCGTAAATAGACACCCTCAGTTAGCGAAGCGATCAGTTGTTATATGAGAGCTAACTAAAACTGAGCGCTTCGCTAGAATTTCCCCAACCTTCTAAAACCTAGCTAGACACCAGTAAGCATTTAAATTGTCTGTATCACTTACCTTCATTGGTTTGCTGATGTATGCTTTGGCACTGTAGGTACCCAATAGTGACCAAATCTTTTAACGGAATGGTTACCTCTGGCCACCGAAAGTATTTCAAAGTGCCAGTAACTATAAATCGTCTTAAGCTAGGCACTTCTGTTTAGCGGCACCTAGAGTTTATAGGCTCCATGCAACGCTGCGCATATCCGAAGCTTGCAGAGAGCCACTTTCTTATCTCTCCAACATTTGTTCTTTGGGGCTGTCTGCGTTACCTACGGTTCCTGTTTGTGGACATAATTTGGGACAATGTAGGTATCCACTAGCAAATAGAAGGCTTCATCCAAATGCCATTGCTGGCTACTGATACTCTCGCTCATAGGGCCATTATCTGCCCATGGTCTTACCTGCGACGCCTCTGTTTTGTAGCTATCCGTCGTAGGCTTCATGCATCTCTGCGCATGCCCGGAGCTTGCTGGGAGCCACTCTTCTATCTCTCTAACCTTTATGCTCTGACAGAGTGTGTGCCATATACATTTCCTGACTAAAGTTGGAACACCGTAGGTATCCACTAGTAACTGGAAGGCTTTATCCAAAGGCCATTGCCTACCACCGATTCTCTCCCATCTACTGCCATTATCAATTCTTCGTCCTACCTTCAATACCTCTTTTCAACTGCAGCGCGTGATGGTAGGCACTCTGTATCGTTGCGCTAGGAGCAACTCCTTCGCTTTCCAAGCTTCACTCTTGAACTGTTTGCATCAAAATACCCCCGCTGGCTTGTTGACTTGTGCTGCGTCACTGTAGATATCCAAAGGTACCCAGAAGGCTTAATCCGAATGCCCTTGCTGTCCACCCATACACTCTCTCCCAATGCCACTATATGTCGCTCTTCCTACCTTCCTCACCTCTTTGCAGAGATGCTTCGGTGGCCCCATCCACCTTTTCGTATATCCGGAGCCCGCTAGGATACACTCATTGTCTCTGTATCATATATTCTTTTGGAATATCTGTAGCACTTACCTTCGCCAGCTTTTTAATTTATTTTGTGAAAATGTAGGTATGCACTATTGACCGAAGGTTTTAATGGAATTGCTACATTTGGGCCATGATAGTCATTTCTAGCTCCAGTATCCGTCGACTGCCATAAACTTGTGAACATCTGGTTAACAGCACCTGGTAGTCGTAGGCCCCGTGCAGCACTAGGCATATCCGGAACTTGTTAGGAGTCACTCCTTATCTATATAAACTTCATTATATTAGCATATCAGCATCCAAGCTATTCGCTGCCTTAACACCTATTAAACTTTGTATCTCTCTCACGGCAAACTTCATTTTTTTACTTTCTTATTCTGCGCTCCTTATCGTAGTAGGCTGACTACTTGATGTTCATTAACCATTCGAGCACCACCAGTCTTCTAACGTTCTTTCCTCACCCAATTGTTGCCTCATACTAACGTGATACATTGCGGATTACTCACTGGTACAACGCTCTTGTTTCTACGCGGAGGTTAGCAAGCTACCCATACGGCTAGTGATCCTATAGGACATTTAAAAGGCGCTTACAGCATAATCATCGTTGCACAGTGTACATAATTTTGTCTCAACGCTAAAGGTTGTAACAAAAGACTTTAACGATGTTTAATTCCACGCCTGTCCTCGCGGTCTTCTCTCGGTTGTCCCTCACTTTCGTTTTTCTCCGAGCCCGGAACCTCTCGGAGAGCTGTGGATGGACTGAGGAAGAGTTTTCGCCCAAACCGGACGCAATAACCAACAGGGACCTACATGGAGCATGGCCGTATACCAAAGAGGCTCAACTGCAACCACCACCACCACCACAAAATTTGACCAGTGTGGGGACCTGGACACGTCTTCACACACCCGAACATTATATAGCTGAAAAATCCAGGCAGCAGAAAGTTTGTAACCTGGCTAACCTGGAAACACAACAGGGCGACTATTCTTGATGTTCCCATCTTCAACCGGCCTCAACCATTATGGCGGTCCTGCTCAAGCTCTCTGTCCAGCCAACAGAGAAATTTGGAAGCCAGTTGACTGCCAATAAACAAGTATGAAATCAGTCGTCAAGCTGCTTTGCCAGTTATGCATTAGTGTACAAACTGCTTTACGGCAGTTGGGTTTGCCCTTGATAAGCATTCTCCCTATATAAAACCACAAATGTCTGTTTAACACTGCTGCGACATGGCGGATGTGACGCGCCACTGAACAAAGGCACTGCCCAGAATTACCTACTGGCAAGCCGACTAGTGTCATATTACAACTTTTCCTGACATGTGCAAATATATCGTAGTCACCGTCTACATGTACCGTCTCCCTGCCCTTACAGTGCTTTGACCGTTTGCACTACACACAAGGGAACCCAAAGTATCGTAATGAAACACAACTTTCTGTAATGCTTGAGATTGCTGATTTATCGTGTCTCTATAAATTTGAGAATAAACTGTTTATGTATTTATTTAATGAAATAATGTCAGCTTCTCAATGGAATGCCTGAACGAAACGACAGTGGATGAAACACTCAAATGAAAATTGTACAGAAGCAGTGTGGCCTACTTCTTCAGGGTTTCCAAACTCCCGTAGGTTCCTTCCTTTCTTTGGGTTAACTATTTCCTTTGTGGCTCAACACTATGAATGAAGTAGGGAACCACGTTACATACACTGGCGGTCTTGATCATATCAGATGCCACCACCTGCACATTGCTTAATGCCTTGAAGTTTGTGTGGAGCACCTATGTCTAACCGGAATACTACAGCTCTGCTTACGATTAAAAGGCTAACGTTGCCGCGTTTCTGTAAGACTGTCCGTAACACGTTACCAAATTAAGATTCTACGTCTGCGCTTGCCTCGGCAGGAACAAAACACACTCATATTAGCTTTGTGGCAGCGATGAGCAAAGTGATTCCATTATCCAAAGTTGCGCAATTCCGTTTCTATGCTGAACTCTGATCGCGGTTGCTCGATTGTCGCGCAGCGCAAAAATTTTGGGAGATTTTGTCTCAATATTGTAGCCTCCGCTTTTGCCCCAGAAAGCTGCGTATAGTGCTACTTCAGTTGCTAGTATCATGTTTGGTATTGAAACTTGGTCCGAGTGTCACCATTGGAGGTATTGATGCACTGCTGGAGCGAAAACCTTCCGTACAGAAACGGTAGCTGTGCCCTACTCTCCTTAACGCGTCGCAGAAGCATCCGAGCCCTTATGAAAGTGACTCCAATCTATTTACAGAAAATCCAGAACCTGTCCAAAATCTTTATCACAGGGCCGTATGAATCAAGAAAGTCATTTGTGCCTGGGCTTCGCGGAAGCAAACGTTATAACTTGTTGGTGTCATCCGTTTGACATGCACAAAATTCATTGTAATCTTCAACGGTTGTCTACAAAGCACAGCAATGGACGCCACAGTGCAATGTCTCTAGCGCCCAGCAGTTGTCATCCTCAGCTGTGTGACAAAGCACGGCCGGGTGATACGTAACCAGCTGCTCATACGAATTGTCCGCATGTTCCTCCTTAGGCGTTAATTAATTGACAAGTTCCAGACCTACGTGCCCATTAGACAGTCATTTGAGCAGCCAGCGTTTATCAAACCTTACGTGAGCGTGGCCGCTTGGGTTCGTCATGGTCTTAGCTGACACTACGTTAAATACTAGTCATTTCGGGAATAGTGTTAATTCGGTAAGCACAAATAAGCTAAAATTGCAGTATATTTGATGGGCTAAATATTTAGATTGAACGTAGCAGTGTACCTCAGCGAATAACGACTCTTCTGAGTCGAGGAGTAGCTTCATTCGACTCATTAAAACAACTGAAATGAGCTCACACTAACGTATGCTAATCCGTGTCCAATATTAGCATATGTTACATTCCTTTCACCTTAGTTTGCTGGCTTGTTAATTTGGCTCATCCAAGCAATCTGAGCTCACACTTTAATCGCTAGGGCGACAGAAGACGGTAGAAACAGTGTCTTGATATTGGTTAGAATGTTTCATTTTGTGTAGCGTGAGTAGCGGGAAAGGATGCCTTTGGTTTACTGACAGTCAGGCAGTTAATCGGAAGAGAGCTGATGAGGAAAACAATGTACTTGAAGCTGCGATAACACACTGCTTCGCAATATGTGTGCCACATAAAACAAAATTACTGCAATAAATATACATTACCATTTGGTCTCAAATAAATACTTCAGTAGGTAAGCCTGGTGCTGCACAATCAGTGCTTATTTGTAGAAGCACTTTCCGCTAAGTAAGCTTCGGATACGTCCAAGCTTTCAGGTGCACAGGACCCAGGAATTTTCCCACAACGTTAAAAGAAAAGACTTTGGAAGGCCCAAGGGAATTATAATTAGCTATCAGTAAAAACAACCTTCCCTCGTTGTGCATCTTGTGCAAACTTACTGCAATTTGGCAGCAACAATTCGTGTTTCAGTTGTAGAGCTTAACCTGTGTATGTGTGCAGTGGGCACCTAGACGAGAAACTTGATGTTAGGTATCCAAATACCATAAGCCAAGGATAATGTTGTCAGAGTAAATGATCACTACAATTTCCGAACTGGTTTATTGATGGTACCGTTAGACCTACGTTTGTAAATACATGGATGCAACTTTATTGCAGAGAACAATAACTTGGTAACAAAAGCAAGTTGCCCGGCAAAGTTTAAACTGACTTAAGCCGTTAACAAAACGGTTATTACAACTGATCGCTTGAGGCAGATTCGTTCAAATATTGACAGTATTTTCACCAGGCTACTACAACTTTGCTAGCCAAGTAAAAATATTTTCTTACCTCCCATAATTCAGCGTTATATTATTATTAATAGTATTATTATTAATGCTATTATTATTATATAACTGGCAAGGATATAGTAAAAACATATTAGCATGTATCCACATGCGAACATTTATGTATAATTTTATTTCTAACCTGAAGCTACCACTCTTAAACTTTGTCCGCATTTATTTCTCCTACGCAAAAGTCATAGCCCAATAATACGTGAAATGGTAAAATAAGAAAATTTTATGTTATTTTTCCTCTTTGGTTTGCAGAATGGTTCGAAATCCTAATTTTAAAATGCGCCCAAGCAAGTTTACGAGGCGCTTCTTTTAGCATTGATATGGTTTGTTTGAATCGACAGAGCCACTCTTTTCGACCTGTGGAGAACTGAGACGCAATATTATTGCAGAGCGCCCCAGCATAACCGCACAAAGTTAACAGCTGACATGCGGCCCAGCGTGAACTTGAACACCGTTGCCATTTCCAATTCGTTGTACTTTTCCATTTAATCGAAAGGTATCATTAGAGCAACCGTCTCCATCTGGGCTTCGCTATTTATCCCGTCATCGGTGACTAATCACTTATCAACTGCCTGACAACGCTGACCAGCGCACCATAAAATGTAAGTTAGGCGCACTTTCCACACAAGCACGAATTGCGCTACATACTTTGGCTTAAATGGTCCAACTGGTTAGAGTGTACCTCTTTTTCGTTTCAGACACCCTCATTATTTTAATTTCGAACGACCACATACTACAGCTGTACCAGCTGCACAAGCTGTCCGCACTTAGCCGGGTTACTCCGACCTCATCACGATGTTCCGTGAGCGCAACTGTGGTAGAATTCATCCATATTGACGTAGCCGCCCAAATTATTCGCTGTAGTTTAGCCGCCATAGACTGCCAAAATCTACTAGGATAATGACGAAATGCTTAAGCAGTGGCGGTTGACATTAATGGAGGATGCATACCCAATCCAAAGCAACAGTTGTGCAGCTACTAAATAAATAGTTTCTTTTTTGACCTTGACCAACTTTCAAGGTCACGGCGTGCTTGTCGTGTTTCACCGCTCGTGATTTCCTTTACTGAAGTCCTTGTTTGGTAACAGTAGTTGAATATCTCTACATAGAAAATTTGACTTTGTCAGTTTTCTTGTACTCTGAGAGTACTTGGAAGTGCCAACATACTCGGTATCTATTGCGTAACTTCTGTTGTCACGACGTGCTTGTCGTGCTTCTCCGCTTGAGTTTTCCTTCTCGGAAGCCTTTTGTGGAAACAGTTGAATAACTCTGAGCATAAACTGTCAGTGTACCAACGTTTGAGGATCTTACATTGTTTGCCTACTGTTCGTGGTTTTCTCCTCGAAATATTGGCCTCCGTTTGAAGAATTCAACGCAAAGGATTCCGGCCTTTGTCGATATCTCATCGATCGAGTAAAAATCGGGTTGCTATTCGACCGCGCGAAGATGATCAATCCCTTGCTCCTGCAGTCTCCCAGCTCCATCGGAGAACAGCTTTTGGAGGGTATTCTACAGAAAAGCCTGTTTTGGCCTTCGTTGCTAATTTTCTTGTTCTGGTGAGTCCAACCCTGGGCACACGAATCACTCCGGGCTCTATCTGATTGCTGCTTACGTTGTCTGCATTGTAGCCTACCGTAGCCCGGTTCACGTTCCTATTATCTGTTAAAGTTTTTCATCTTTTCTTATGGTAAAGGTATCCAGTTCCAAGTCTCCCTCGGATTCATTAACCGATTCGTCAGCTGTTGGTGGTAAAGCGAGTTGCTCAAAACCAGTTACTGGTTTTTCTGGGGGCAAGCAATGTGACCTCTGCAGTTCTTTGTTCTATGAGGCTTGCACTGGGTTGGATAGACAGCAGTAGACCCTCCTACAAAACAGCGATAATTTGCGTTATATTTGTCCTGGTTGCTTGGGGCACAAAGCATTTCGTCCAGTCCCAAATGACGAATTTGAAACACTGGTAAATAAAGTTGGTACCCCTCTGTCTTCGTTTAGTTCTTTAGAAGGGAGGGTTGATCAAATCGTCGTAAGCCTTGAACGTGCAGGCCTTCTCAGAACAAGCGTGTGTTCAGACGATTGCATAAATAGTACGGCTTCGAAGGATCCACCAACTATTGAGTCGGTGCCTGAAGATGATAAACATACTGACGTTAAATTGAACTCAGTTGTGAGTGGGGAAGTTGTACAGACCGGTGTATCTGCGAAGGCAAAGCGGCGCAAGATAAAGCAATCCACCAGTACAACGAAACCCAAGCTAAGAGATGTAACGGTGGGCTCTGTCGATATTCCGTCCCCGGAAACGAAGGCAGAAAACCCTTCCACCTCATTGCCGAACTCCTTCTCCTGTGCACCTGCTGTTCCTACTAAGGAGCATATGAACTCAAGCGTTGCGCCGGCCACTGCTACTGTGACGCGTGCCGTAAACACCCCTCGTCGTAGTGATGCATTTATGGACAACAGCTTTATCTTCAGGAATATCTCGGAGTCCTCTGCGACTCTTCCGAAAGATCGCATGTTTGACGACCTACATTGGTTCAAACTTTGCGTTTCTAAACTACTTCCACCCGAGTTTCCTTGGGTTACTGTTAGAAAACTTACTAGGCTTGGAAACATATCGGGTGATAGTACTAAATGTAGACCCCGTCTATTACACGTGGTACTATCTACACCGGAGGAGCGCAAGCCTA
>OX104071.1:21538926-21703749 GCA_944474145.2 Dicrocoelium dendriticum
GTCTATCAGCTCGTAAATGACTCTTGCAAGCATTCCGAGCTTCCCCATAACGCCGCAATGTACATTCTGAGAGAACGGTAGATCCGCCAGCAACTTGCCCGTCTATTCATTAGCTGGTGTGCTACTGAGTCCAACCATGGTGGCTTCGCTTTGGCACCCTTCTTTAGCGAAAGAGGGATGTGCGGGTGGGATATGTTAAAGAGGAAAGACTTAAACGTATCCCAAGCCGTCTGTATATCATCATCCGGCAAGATGATGCATGGGAAACTTACTGCCTTGGCTCTAAAAGACGGAAAGTCGGCGTGCCAAATTTTCGGAGTAGGGACCCTGCGTGAATCGTAGTCTCTAATGAGAGCACAAATGAATGACAAACACGTATGGTCACTGGCTCCCAAAAGGGGCCGTACTCAAGGTCACTCACAAAGTCAACCGACTTTGCGAAAACTAGGTGCAACATCGGAGAGCTTCGGGATTGAACTGAGGAACTGCCTCCGTCTGGGATGGGACGAAATAACCAACAAGTACTTACCTGGACCATGGCCTCACTTCCACTCTAACTATTTACACCCAACCACCGATGTCCAGTGAGGGTAGCTGGACACGAATTCCTTCGCTCCCCGGCAAATATATCATAATCAAGAGATGACTTCATGTGGTTTCTGCGAAGGATCAACACATCATATATCATTAAGAATGTTTAGTACCCGACCTACCAATGGACAAGACCCAGGAACGCAATAGGCAACCAGTTATTGCATCAACCAGCGGGAAAAAAATGGGACGGCAACCTGACTGCGAATAACCGAGCAAACAGACTTTTAACAAGAAACATAGCCAGTTACAATTGCCATTCAATGGATTGGTGGCAGTGTTTCAGGACGTGGTTGGTTTTTCGCCTAGCAAGCGTTCTCCCTACAAAAAGCCACAAATGTCCGTTTAACAACACAGCAACGTGGCGTATGTGACTCGCCACCGAATAAAGTCACAGCCATAACTTTACACTGCAGGTCAACTAGCGTCACAATTCTACATAGGATCGTTACACTGGGACTTCTACATCTGTATATACCGTTGTCGTTTTACACCCTACGACACGTTGCCCTTGTCCTTCCTTGTGTGCGGGCTCTTCCATTATCTTTCAATGGATCATTCAGGATTCTCAAGCTCTTATTAGCTGGGGTCCCGTATCTCACGACAACCAACTTATTGTTTCGCATTTTCAACATTGTCCAGTTCCAATCATGGATATATGAACAATTTTCTACGTTACTGTTACAATTGCATTAAAATGTTTGTACCGTTGTACATATCTGATCGTGCCCCACGAGCGTGCCTCGCGTAGTCGAGAATAAAATATTTATTTATTTATTTAGAAGGAGTTTGACCCACCATGTACCTGGTGGGTCGATCGACAAATTGGTGTAAGGGTACTTCTAGCGTCAAGTCAACAAGCTCGGCAGCCAAACCTGTTGTCGCTGCCTCACAAGATAGGTCATGCCAATTTACTTCATTAAAGTAGAAGTCCCCCATTATCAAGTATTTGTTCGCAGAGTGAGTGCGGAAGAAGTCAATGAAACTCCTAGAAGCGCTATCAGGGCTCCTATACAACAGCACAATTTTAAATTGTGTTGATTCGGTACAAACTTCAACTGAAAGAGCTTCAACAGTTTTATCAGTTGAGTTAAAGGTATGTGTTTTGGATATGTTTACACCACGTCTGATATACAAGGAGATACCACCGCCACGGCGATCAGATGGGCGGTCAGATCTCAGTATTGCGTAGCCCGGAACGTATGATTCACTGTCCATGACGTCAGAAGACAACCAGGTTTCAGTGAACGCGAGTACATCAGGATGGGGTGGTCTATTAGGGCCCCTACTACAAACATCTTGTTTCGCAGGCTACGCACATTACTAAGAACTATGTGAAAACGTTTGGTATGGAGAGCCCCGGGTCGTGTGCTACCAGAATGGGCTCTGGTAGGGCGGAAGTGGACCTGCGGCTCACCACCCGAAAACCCACCCAACATAAACCTTTCTCGCCAGCTTCGCGACGCGGTTTAAGATTTTTGATGGCTTCTTTAAGCTTTATCCTATCTGTCAAAGGTAGATCCGGCTGTATACTCACTCCGGAACCCGTTAGTTTAAAGGCGAAGCGCAAAAGAGCTTGGCGCTCCTCCGGTGTAGATAGTACCAAGCGTGGTAGACGGGGTCTACATTTAGTACTATCACCCGATATGTTTCCAAGCCTAGTAAGTTTTCTAACAGTAACCCAAGGAAACTCGGGTGGAAGTAGTTTAGAAACGCAAAGTTTGAACCAATGTAGGTCGTCAAACATGCGATCTTTCGGAAGAGTCGCAGAGGACTCCGAGATATTCCTGAAGATAAAGCTGTTGTCCGTAACTGCATCACCACGACGAGGGGTGTTTACGGCACGCGTCACAATAGCAGTGGCCGGCGCACCGCTTGAGTTCATATCCCCCTTAGTAGGAATAGCAGGTGCACAGGAGAAGGATTTCGGCAATGAGGTGGAAGGGTTTTCTGCCTTCGTTTCCGGGGACGGAGTATCGACAGAGCCCACCGGTACATCTCTTAGCTTGGGTTTCGTTGTACTGGTGGATTACTTTATCTTGCTCCGCTTTGCCTTCGCAGATACACTGGTCTGTACAACTTCCCCACTCACAAATGAGTTCAGTATAACGTCAGTATTTTTATCATTTTTAGGCGCCGACTCAATAGTTGGTGGATCCTTCGAAGCCGTACTATTTATGCAATCGTCTGAACACACGCTTGTTCTGAGGAGGCCTGCACGTTCAAGGCTTACGACGATTTGATCAACCTTTCCCTCTAAAGAACTAAACAAAGATAGAGGGGTACCAACTCTATTTACCAGAGTTTTAACTTCGTCATTTGGGACTAGACGATATTCTTTGTGCCCCACACAACCAGGACAAATATAAGGCAAATTATCGCTGGTTTGTAGGAGGCTCTACTGCTGTCTATCCAACCCAGTGCAAGCCTCATGGAACCAATAACTGCAGAGGTCACATTGCATGCCCCCAGAAGAACCAGTAACTGGTTTTGAGCAACTCGCTTTACCACCAACAGCTGACGAATCGGTTAATGGGTCCGAGGGAGACTTGGAACTGGATATCTTTACCATAACGAAAGATGAAAACTTTAACAGATAATAGGAACGTGAACCGGGGTACGGTAGGCTACAACTCAGACAACGTAAGCAGCAATCAGATAGAACCCGGAGTGATTCGTGTGCCCAGAGTTGGACTCACCAGAACAAGAAAATTAGCAACGAAGACCAAAACAGGCTTTTCTGTAGAATACCTTCCAAAAGCTGTTCTCCGACGGAGCTGGGAGACTGCAGAAGCAAGGGATTGATCAGCTTCGCGCGGTCGAATAGCAACCCGAGTTTTACTCGATCGATGAGATATCGACAAAGGCCGGAATCTTTTGCGTTGAAGTCCTCAAACAGAGGCCAATATTCCGAGGAGAAAACCACGAACAGTAGGCAAACAATATATGATCCTCAAACGCTGGTACACTGACAGTTTATGCTCAGAGTTATTCAACTGTTTCCACAAAAGGCTTCCTAGAAGGAAAACTCAAGCGGAGAAGCACGACAACCACGTCGTGACAAAAGAAGTTACGCAATAGATACCGAGTATGTTGGCACTTCCAAGTACTTTCAGAGTACAAGAAAACTGACAAAGTCAACTTTTCTATGTAGCGATATTCAACTACTGTCACCAAACAAGGACTTCAGTAAAGGAAATCACGAGCGGTGAAACACGACAAGCACGCCGTGACCTTGAAAGTTGGTCAAGGTCAAAAAAAGCAACTATTCATTTAGTATCTACACAACTGTTGTTTTGGATTGGGTATACATCCTCCATTAATGTCAACCGCCACTACTTAAGCATTTCGTCATTATCCTAGTAGATTTTGGCAATCTATGGCGGCTAAACTACAGCGAATGATTTGGGCGGCTACGTCAATATGGATGAATTCTACCGCAGTTGCGCTTACGGAACATCGTGATGATGTCGGAGTAACCCGGGTAAGTGCGGACAGCTTGTGCAGCTGGTACAGCTGTAGTATGTGGTCGTTCGAAAGTAAAATAATGAGGGTGTCTGAAACGAAAAAGAGCTACACTCTAACCAGTTGGACCATTTAAGCCAAAGTATGTAGCGCAATTCGTGCTGGTGTGGAAAATGCGCCTAACTTACATTTTATGGTGCTCTGGTCAGCGTTGTCAGGCAGTTGATAAGTGATTAGTCACCGGTGACGGGATAAATAGCGAAGCCCAGATGGAGACGGTTGCGCTAATGATACCTTTCGATTAAATGGAAAAGCACAACGAATTGGAAATGGCAACGGTGTTCAAGTTCACGCTGGACCGCATCTCAGCTGTTAACTTGGTGCGGTTATGCTTGGGCGCTCTGCAATAATATTGCGTCTCAGTTCTCCACAGGTCGAAAAGAGTGGCTCTGTCGATTCAAACAAACCATATCAAAGCTAAAAGAAACGCCGCGTAAACTTGCTTGGGCGCATTTTAAAATTAGGATTTCGAACCATTCTGCAAACCAAAGAGGAAAAATAACATAAAATTTTCTTATTTTACCATTTCACGTATCATTGGACTATGACTTTTGCGTAGGAGAAATAAATGCGGACAAAGTTTAAGAGTGGTAGCTTCAGGTTAGAAATAAAATTATACATAAATGTTGGCAAGTGGATACATGCTAATAGGTTTTTACTATATCCTTGCCAGTTATATACTATTAATAACAATAATAATAATAATAATAAAACGCTGAATTATGGGAGGTAAGAAAATATTTTTACTTGGCTAGCAAAGTTGTAGTAGCCTGGTGAAAATACTGTCAATATTTGAACGAATCTGCCTCAAGCGATCAGTTGTAATAACCGTTTTTGTTAATAGCTTAAATCAGTTTAAACTTTGCCGGGCAACTTGTTTTTGTTACCAAGTTATTGTTCTCTGCAATAAAGTTGCATCCATGTATTTACAAAAGTAGGTCTAACGGCACCATTAATAAACCAGTTCGGAAATTGTGGTGATCATTTACTCTTACAACATTATCTTTGGCTTATGCTATTTGGATATTTAACATCAATTATCTCGTCTAGGTGCCCACTGCACCCATACACAGGTTAAGCTCTACTACTGAAACACGAATTGTTGCTGCCAAATTGCAGGAAGTTTGCACAAAGATGCACAACGACGGAAGGTTGTTTTTGCTGATAGCTAATTATAATTCCCTTGGGCCTTCCAAAGTCTTATCTTTTAACGTTGTGGGAAAAATCCTGGGTCCTGTGCACCTGAAAGCTTGGACGTATCCGAAGCTTACTTAGCGGAAAGTGCTTCTACAAATAAGTACTGATTGTGCAGCACCTGGCTTACCTACTGAAGTATTTATTTGAGACCAAATGGTTATGTATATTTATTGCAGTAATTTTGTTTTATGTGGCACACATATCGCAAAGCAGTGTGTTATCGCAGCTTCAAGTACATTGTTTTCCTCATCAGCTCTCTTCCGATTAACTGCCTGCAATGTCAGTAAACCAAGGACTTCCTCTCCCGCTACTCACGCTACACAAAATGAAACATTCTAACCAATATCAAGACACTATTTCTACCGTCTTCTGTCTCCCTAGCGATTAAAATGTGAGATCAGATTGCTTGGATGAGCCAAACGAACAAGCCAGCAAACTAAGGTAAAAGGAACCTAACATATGCTAATATTGGACACGGATTAGCATGCGTTAGTGTGAGCTCATTTCAGTTGTTTTAATGAGTCGAATGAAGCTACTCCTTGACTCAGAAGAGTCGTTATTCGCTGAGGCACACTGCTACGTTCAATCTAAATATTTGGCCCACCAAATATACTGTAATGTTGGCATATTTGTGCTTACCGAATTCACACTATTCCCGGAATGACTAGTATTTAACGTAGTGTCAGCTAAGACCATGACGAACCCAAGCGGCCACGCTCACGTAAGGTTTGATCAACGCTGGTTGCTCAACTGACTGTCTAATGGGCACGTAGGTCTGGAACTTGTCAATTAATTAACGCCTAAGGAGGAACATGCGGATGGTTCGTATGAGCAGCTGGTTACGTATCACCCGGCCGTGCTTTGTCACACAGCTGAGGATGACAAGTGCTGTGCGCTAGAGACATTGCTCTGTGACGTCCATTGCAGTGCTTGGTAGACAACCGTTGAAGATTACAATGAATTTTGTGCATGTCAAACGGATGACACCAACCAGTTATAACGTTTGCTTCCGTGAAGCCCAGGCACAAATGACTTTCTTGACTCATACGGCCCTGTGTTAAAGATTTTGGACAGGTCCTGGATTTTCTGTAACTCGATTGGAGTCACTTTCATAAGGACACGGATGCTGCTGCGACGCGTTAAGGAGAGTAGGGCAAAGCTACGGTTTCTGTACGGAAGGTTTTCGCCCCAGCGGTGCATCAATACCTTCCAATGGTGACACTCGGACCAAGTTTCGATACCAAACATGATACTAGCAACTGAAGTAGCACAATACGCAGCTTTCTGGGGCAAAAGCGGAGGCTACAATAGTGAGATCAAATCTCCTAAAATTTTTGCGCTGCGCGACAATCGAGCAACCGCGATCAGAGTTTAGCATAGAAACGGAATTGCGCAACTTTGGATAATGGAATCACTTTGCTCATCGCTGCCACAAAGCTGAGATGAGTGTGTTTTGTTCCTGCCGAGCCAAGCGCGGACGTAGAATCTTAATTTGGTAATGTGTTACGGACAGTCTTACAGAAACGCGGCAACGTAAGCCTTTTAATCGTAAGCAGAGCTGTAGTATTCCGGTTGGACATAGGTGCTCCACACAACCTTCAAGGCACTAAGCAATGTGCAGGTGGTGGCATCTGATATGATCAAGCCCGCCAGTGTATGTAACGTGGTTCCCTACTTCATTCAAAGTGCTGAGCCACAATGGAAATAGTTAACCCAAAGAAAGGAAGGAACCTACGGGAGTTTGGAAATCCTGAAGTAGTAGGTCACACTGATTCTGTACAATTTTCATTTGAGTGTTTCATCCACTGTCGTTTCGTTCAGGCATTCCATTGAGAAGCTGACATTATTTCATTAAATAAATACATAAACAGTTTATTCTCAAATTTATAGAGACACCATAAATCAGCCAATCTCAAGCGTTACAGACCGTTGTGTTTCATTACGATACTTTGGGTTCCATTGTGTGTAGTGCAATCCGTCAAGGCACTGTAAGTGCAGGGAGACGGTACATGTAGACGGAGACTACGATATCTTTGCACATGTCAGGAAAAGTTGTAATATGACGCTAGTCCACTTGCCAGTAGGTAATTCTGGGCAGTGCCTTTATTCAGTGGCGTGTCACATGCGCCACGTCGCAGCGTTGTTAAACAGACATTTGTGGCTTTATACAGGGAGAATGCTTATCAAGGGAAAACCCAACTGCCGTAAAGCAGTTTGTACACTAATGCATAACTGGCAAAGCAGCTTGACGACTGATTTCATATTTGTTTATTCGTAGTCAACTGGCTTCCAAATTTCTCTGTTGGCTGAACAGAGAGCTTGAGCTGGACCGCCATAATGGTTGAGGTCGGTTGAAGATGGGAACATCAAGAATAGTCGCCCTGTTGTGTTTCCAGGTTAGCCAGGTTACAAACTTTCTGCTGCCTGGATTGTTCAGCTATATAATGTTCGGGTGTGTGAAGACGTGTGCAGCTCCCCACACTGGTCAAATTTTGTGGTGGTGGTGGTGGTTGCAGTTGAGCCCCTTTGGTATACGGTCATGCTCCATGTAGGTCCTTGTTGTTGTTGTTGTTAGCGTCCCCAGAAATGGAAGAGTTCGGGACTAAAGTGCATATAAGAACAGCGGGTCTACAAATGGACATGGCTCTTGTGAAGAAATGGGATATAATAATAGGTATAAAGCA
This sequence comes from Dicrocoelium dendriticum, assembly GCA_944474145.2. Lineage (NCBI taxonomy): Eukaryota > Metazoa > Platyhelminthes > Trematoda > Plagiorchiida > Dicrocoeliidae > Dicrocoelium > Dicrocoelium dendriticum. Next base: position 21,546,924 of record OX104071.1, read on the forward strand.
TGGCTAGCAATGCTCTTAGGTAAGGCCTACAGCGTCTTGGATCTGCAACGCATGGATCATACACCCCTCAAAATTTGAGAGCGGTCAGAAAGCGGGAATGCCTTCAGCTTGCTGCTTTAAAATCGCCGGTTGGGAATAAAAATATTGGGCGTCAGCATAAATGCAAGACTGCTGGATTGGCTTTGGCAAGCAACAACAGGCTAGGAAGACTGACAAAATCGAGCATGGCCTCCGTCATGCCATAACGTCTAGCCAGATGGAAAAGGAGACAGATATGGCAGAAGCAATGGGTGAGGATATGTAAGAAACTGTATAGCTTTGGGCCAAACCTGTATTCCGGTAAGCAAGTCATCCAATGGAAATATGAATCGGTCAAGGATCCAACGCAGTACTATGTATACAAGACACTAAAAGTCAAAGCTGCTGCCGATACCATAACATCCAGATAGGAAGGTATGTCGCTGTTAAGGGAGTAAGAATGCAAAGCCGCTCAGTATTTTATCAGTTGCCGCGTTAGCGACAGAGTGACAGCAACTATAGTCAAGCCACCACAATGAAAGAATGGGTGGAGGGCGGAATCAAGCAAATTATAAATGAACAAAGGCGCTTGCGAACGGAGGCCTGTAGTGAATTGAAGGAATAAACCAGTTATCCTTATGCTTCAATACTCGGAGATGTAGTAGGACGTCGTTGAATGGATACTTGTTGATGTACGAGCAGAGTCTTGTTGCCTGAACTTGTCTTCAGTAACTCGGCTGCACAGAATTTCTGCTACTTTGAAGACGCAGCAATCCCTTATGGTCAAAGGAAATTCCACAGCATACGCTTGCGCTATAATATGCTGGTAGCTTGTTTCATACATGTGTATATATGTAGGGAAGAGTGCACGAAGTTTGCGACTTGTCAGGGACACGGAATGAGGACTTTGTGTATGGGCTGATTCGTATCGCCCATCGGTAGAAACAAGCCGCCTAGGCTTGGCTCCTTGGACTTGAGAAGTGTATATTGATATACGAAGTTGGATTTAAGTCTGAGCAGCCAGAAGGGCACCAAACCATACAGTTTGCAGCCTCCTTGATAGTTGAGCGCAAGTGAACTCAGAAAGGCGCCTAGTGAAAGATCACTGAACGTTCTCGACATTCCACTTGTCACACTTACGTGAATTGGAGTCAACGATAGAGCAGTACTATCATCACTGTCTTGCGTTTAGTTTGTACAGCGCGTGGCGAGATCCCTCCAGACCTATAGACTTCAGTATATACACAATAATTGGCCCAGATTCGGCAAAGCCATAGCTGTTTTTTCGGGAGAGGATAGCGAGCTGTTAATGCGAACCGAGGTCGCGCATGGTAAAGCAGTTCAATAGGATGTCACGGTTAGAGTTAGGGAGTTACGTAGTATGTCGCGACGGTAAGTGAAAAGATTGTACCTAATTGTGCTACTTCTAGCTTCCAAATATCACACCAATTGTTGAGAGCGCGTGGATAGTTCTGAAGGTTGTAGAGGCCAGTTTGTATGCAGCTGGGTTCAAATGAAAACATAACGTTGATGTCATCGGCAAAGAGGAACGAAGCGCCGCGCCTAAAGCTTTGAACGATGGCGTTAATGTATAACAGCAACACCACCTTTAATTTGTTTGCTAGGTATGGAGGCTTTTTTGCAAGATGCATTGCCTAGTTTTCCTGACTGCTTTCGGCTAGAAATATATGAAGAGAGCTAGTGACACCGAATGCAGCAAATACCGTTTGCAATCCGTTGAGTAAACTTACGCAAAGGCATTTTCATGCCCAGGAAGGTAAGGACTAACGGTTCCCCAGGTAAATAGAGCGCATCACGGTTAAGAATGCAAACAAGCAGATTTAGCAACCTTTGGCTAAAAGAAACCCTGTTGGGACATAATAATGGGCTTGCGCTGCAGTAGGAAAAAACATCCACTGTGTTACTGCCAATGGCCGTTCAAACGCAAGCTGACGCACCTATCTAAATGCAAGGTCTGTACTGTGAGGATGAGGGTGGTGGGATGGTTAAAAAGTACTGAAGCCACTATGGTTCTACCTAACTTTTAAGGAACCAAATGGAAAATTCTAACTTACAAATAGGTGAACGGAGGGGTAGATAGTTACATATATATTTCCATGTAGCCAGTTCGGGCAGTCCGCACCCATTATAGGACGTAATAATTAGTACATTAAGACCATATTAGGATGTCTGCGCTTTGCATGCTGTAGTTAATATGCAATGCAATGTCATATAATGGAGACTAAGGAAAAGGTCATATGAGTGACACAGTCATTTCGGATGCTGAATGTCATCAATAGTAGTAATCTGTCCAAGCTTCATGGTTAAATGTGTGAAGAAAATTGTTCCATTTGTAAATGGTTAGTAGTAAGGTTACACAAACGAAACAGGACTGCATGGCTTTAGCTTCGTTGGTGAATTAGAAATGCCCATTCCCTAGCGAGTTGCGTACGTTTTGTTCCTGATCATCCACTTCATTTAAAGTCTGCTCTAGTATGCACACTTGCCGGAAGTCTCGGAGATGGATACCCATGTTTGTCCGTTCCAGGTGTACCCGAGCATATCCGTAGCGCCCAGTTTTCGCCTCTTCGATTATGTCCTTGGTCCACAGACCACTTGAAGGGTGTACAGCGGAAACTAGAACCAAATCACTTGTCATTATGCGGCGTCTCTAAGCATGCCAATTTTGACGAGCCAATAAGAGCCGTACATAACACACCAACCATCGTTTCCTAAGTCCGTCGGACAGCTGCAACACTTGACGTCACGGGCTTCCAAGGCGGTTAGAAGGTTGTGTCTGCTCTGCTCCAGGACCCAGTCAGATGTTAAAGACAACTATGGACTGGGTGGTATAAAGCCGAATTCGTCGGGATGGCCAGGACAGAGTAGCAAAGGCCTGTAGTTAAGTATTCATTCCACGTCAACCACTGCTGGCTGCAGAACTGCATCGTTGACGATCTGCCTACCAAGCGCCCCCTAATTATCATACGTGTTGATTGGATCAGGCATTCCCAATTGTTGACAGGCTGGCTTGCAGGAAGAAGATTGAAGGTCTATGCGCAATTATTTCCTGGCTAAGCCTGTTGCAGCTTAGCTTGGTTCAAACCTCAATCCATAGCTTTCAATCCACCTTTAGATACCCAGAAATTTTGTTTGTAGACGCTAGAAACGGTGGTATTCCACGGCGCGATAAGGATATCGAAGTGGCGCGAAAACAGGTGGCTGTTACCAGAAGATATTTTATTCCGATATATAGGGTTCTACGTAAGAGACAAGTAGTTAAAGCCGTACAGCTACCCGTTGTTTGCTTTTGCCAATAATGGTCAGAACTAGTCAACGCTGACCGCGGTAAAGGCTGATGGATGTGCTCTGCAATGGTCCTCCTTGAGAGGAGCCACCAGTTGATCGCAGAGCCGAGCTTTCCTTAGTTTATAGCGTGAGCAATCCTTTAGCGCTTTGCAAATCCAGGCAACACCGCGTAGGGTCCAGTATAGCTGTGGCAATTCGGAAAGAACGTGTGAGGCTCCCACATGTCCAGCTATTTCATGACCACCGAATATAACCCTACTGGTCACAAAATATTAGGAGGAAAGCAGGATGGGATATCTAGCTTCAAACGGCAGCGCTGAAATTTTCAATCTACCGCCTAAGCTAGGCATACCGTTATGCAAGCAGGGAGACAGCCCATTCCACCAGCAATCAAACGTTTAACCCACCTGATTGCTTGATGTTGATTACTTTTTTACCTTATCATCAGCAAAGAAGTTGTACGTCTCGCAACATTTCCGATTCCGCTTCGTTAAGCTCGGGCAACGTCAAAGCCCTTCGATTATGTAATTGACGTCTTCCGCAGCTGTTCATCAAATGCAGCTTAAACCTAAGCAAGCTGACCGCACATCGCCTCCGCTTGGTCGTGCTATCGCAACTGGTGTGTGTTGGTTAACATTGTAACGTTGACGACAGGTGCTTGCTTCAACCACTCTTTCGGAATATGGCACAAACGTTCCAGTGCTCTGGGCCAATAAACTTGTTCCAGAAGTAGAAAAGGGGGCCAGTCAAAACCCTTTGTCATCAAGACTGCATCATTTACTCGCAATTCATAGGCGGCTATATTTTCAGGGTGCAGAGGTAAAGACACCCTTTTGGGGCGTGTGGCTGAAGCACTTGGATGGCCTGTTCGAAGCATAAGTTGCGAACCTTTTGCTCTTACCGCAAAGCAGCTGTGGAACAACCATTGATGCAGTCCAATGTTTCCATGATCTCTCCAACTGCAACTTCTGAACCGCTTGAAAGGTTAACCCGTGGGAAAACCGTGCGCTGTTAATTCTAACTGGGGCGTTGCAACTGTACTTATCGGCGTAACAAGCAGATTTGCGCTAATGAGTGTAGACCAACTCAGCTTTTATCGGGCGACGCGGTTAATGTATAAGGCTGCTCTGTACCCTTCCTTCGAAGCATCCGGTATACAACGCAGCTAAGCACCTCCGAGAAACGATATCATGCATCGCGATCTGGTCCGTCCACCTAGGTATGCAAACTAAGTCATTTTTGTACAAATGCTTGCAATAGTTGCTGGCCACGCAGCGTTATCGGGGCTACTAAACCAAACGGTCATGCATCGAAAGGACAAAAGATAAGAGGAATGTTTGGTACAGTTGCCTTTAAACCTGTAAGACTAAAGATCAGACAATCTGCTGACAATTTCCACATAATTTCAGAGTAATCTTGCATTCTTACATGGAAGGATTGTTCGAACTGATTCTTTAGACGCTGGAATCCTTGTGAGTTCGTTCAGAATTTGGCAGTCAGTAGGCTTCAACTTCTTTGAGCGGAATCCACCCTTAGATGCGAATGCTTCAAAATTCGCAACAAGAGCGCGAATTTCTCCCCGGCGTTGCTTGCTGAACAGACGATTGCCAATGTAAACATCGCTGCGTCCTTGGCAGTGTCGACTCCGGAGACTCTGTCTTGTCGTCTTTGATCGTTCGTCTAAGTGCAAGTGATGCGCAAAATAGTAACCAGGTTGCACCGAATTGATGGACCGTCCTACGGAACTAGTTAGGTGATGCGGGTAACGGACCCTTTTTCCACTATAGAAGGCTTAGTTATCTCTATCTTTCAGGGTCATCATTACCTGGTGTAACATTGCTACGATATCTGCAACCATTACGGTGGTGCCCATACTGAACCTAGTAAATGACCGACCAAGCTGTTCAACAGGACCAGCCCTATTAACAACTTTTGTTTTGGGGAAGTACCTTGGTAGGGGATAGCAGTCGAAAACTACGGTAACTACCAAGTTTATTTGTGATCGTTATTGCGTGAGGGGAATATACCAAGCGCCTGAGTATTATCAAACGGTTCCGTGTCAAGCATTCTTGTAAACTTGTTCCCAGTGTACTCCTTGATAGCAGCAGTGTACCTGTGGGGTAATTATGGGTTGCAAGTGAGATTTCTGCTCAAGGACACCTAGCTTCGGTAGGCCAACGCCTAGATGCTAGGTTAAGTTGGACGTCATCGTGCCATGGTAAAGTGAGTTGGTGATGTGAGCCGCATTTAACGACGGACGTATGTAACTGTTTAAACGTACGCTTATCCTTGTGAAATTTCGGAGCTTAAGATACAAGAGGTAGTAAAATCCAACTCTTACATCCTCTCGAGAAAGATCGGCCGCTAATCTCCGTTAATAGCATTGTTACAAGTGTTCTATGCCTCTGATGCTCCAACTGGCTTAAGCAGGATCCATCCTAATGGCGTTCGTATAGCAAAAGCGACCGAAGCATTTCCATACCAACTCCCAACTGTCTAAAAGACTTCCGGGACATCGATAACAAGTAATACTCCAGCACCCCGACCACGACTGTAAAAGAACTTACAGGTTGCTTAAAGGCTTCCAATTATGGAATTGTTCCGGTTCCGGTATTATCCTTCGACACTAAGCATTCTTTTATCGGACCACGTCTGTTGTTTGTACAGGGTTTTAACTCCATCCAAGGGTTGCGGCTCTAGCTTCTGGTTCCCCTACGATGCAACTCTTGATCGCTTCCTGAGCCTAGCCTTCACAATAATTAATCAGCTAAGAGATCCTGCTCTCAGAAGTATGGGTAACACTCATGACCTTAGCATGAAACCTGTGCATACCACGCCAGTATTTGATCAGCCCATTGTTAAAGCGGCCAACCTTTCTCTTCAGCAAGGTAGCGAACGTATCCAGTGCATCAGAGGCGCTTCCAGTAAAAGCGTCGGACAGGACGCTATCATGGGAAAGCCGCATCGTTGGCAAGCCTGAATCCTCCTACATCGCAGTGCACTGCACCCGCCGGTTGCTACGTAGTCTACACCGAAATCAGCAGGCGTCAAAAATTCTGGCACTCCTTAGGACGATTTTGGATTGACCATCGAAATTAGCGGCTTTTGAGAGTAGCTTTCTTACCTCCTTAGACTTAACAGCTTCCAACCGAGGTTAGAGTTCTGTAATCCTATCAGTGCTGCAGACAGTTGATCAGTAGCGGACTAACATTTACTAGCGACTGCCTCCGGCAAACGCAATGAACACAAATCAATCCAGATTCATCCATCTGAGAGCGAGTCAGAACTATCCCATTTAGGTTACGGCGCATGGCTGTGTAAACGTAGGCTGGCGTCACCTATCTAAACCCACGCCCTGGGCTGTGGCAGTGAAGGGTGGTGAGCAGGATAACTAATACTGAAGCAACCCTGGGGTTACCTAAATGATGAGGAAATAAATAGAAACGGCTAACCTACGAGTAGGTGAAAAAAGTGATAAGTTGTTACATATATAATTCCACGTAGGCAGTTCGGGCAGCCCGCATCCATTAAAGGACGTAATAATTAGTGCATTAAAACCGTAGTAAGATGTCTGCGCTTTGCACGCTGTGGTTAGTATACAATGCAATGCCATATAATGGAGACTAAGGAATAAGTAATATGGGTGATACATTTATTTTGGAGTCTGAATGTCATCAATGGTAGTAACCGTCCAAGCTTCAAGGTTAAATGTGTGAAGAAAAAGGTTCCATTTGTAAATGGTTAGTAGTAAAGTTATACAAATGCATCAGGCTTGTAAAATCTAGGCTACCTGGTTGAATTATGTATCCCCACCTTCAACGAATATCCTTACGAGAAATCTGGAGGCAACGGGAGTTTGCACTATAGGGTGATTTTTTCGATATTTTGGCGAGGGCCTCGTTTACGACCTGGAGCGACTATTGAACGCTGCCAAATGGTTGATTAGTTTTCGTTTGTCCTAGCGAAGGTGCAAATTTTATGAAGCAAAATGGGAACATCTGCGCCTTCGATTAACAATAAGGAAGATGTGTCACCGTCAGGACCGGGGTTGTGTGACGTGTATAGTGAGCGCAGACCTGTATTAATATGGTTTATTTAAAACTTTAGTGTCAAACCGATTATCTGTAAATAATCCAATCATAGTTAGCAGTAGCGGTTAAAGGCACCAATGTTTGTTTTAATGGAATCACCCTATGCTTATGAGTAGAAAGATTTCGACGAGTAGTTTGGTTCTTCGCAGTCAGCCGACAATGCAGGTAAGTCAACCACCGAACAGGAACAGCACCAGGCGGCTTCGCCGTTTCGCAAACTGCGATATCGTCCGCCCCGTCCTCCAATGCCACGCAGGCACCCGCCATGCAGCTAACAGCGGTTGGTTTTCTGCGTAAGGACATACCGAGCAAAGCAGCTATGAATCGACATGGCATTTACGGAATCCGTAAGAGCAAAATTAGTTTGCCTATGAGTGGAGGGATTTTGGCGTGTATTTTTGTTCGTCGCCATCAGCGGACAATCCAGCTACATCAACTAACTATCCAAAACAGAACCAGCTAGCCGATTTGTCCTATGGGCCTCGTCAGTGGTGCGCATCTTTCGGTCGTCTACGCATGATCGAACCCATGGCTGCTAGTGGCTTGTGCCAACTAGCCCGCAGCTTATGCAACGGAGCCACGGCGGGCGGCAGCCGAACGTCACGAATTGTTAGCTAATTGTGATATAGCCTGACCAATCCTCCATCACCATGCACGCACCTGCCACGCAGAAGACAGCGGTTGGTCCTCCGGCGACAGGACTTCACGTGTTCGGCAGATATGAATCGACATAGCATTTATGGAATCTGTAAGGGCGAATGGGATTGCTTATGCGTAGAAAGACGTTGACGAGTATTTTGTTCGTCTCAGTCAGCCGACAATTTAGCTCCTTCGCAGAGGACCGAAAAATGCGCACAGCTAATGAGCACCGATAGGGAGAAATCGCGGTGTAGCGCTTTTCCGGATAGATTGTTGACATATTCCTATTGTCGGCTGGCTTCGACGAAGATAAGCAATAGACAAAATCATTCTACTCATAAGTATTGCTAATTCGCCCTTATGGAATCCATTATTGCTTTGTCGATTCACTGCAGCCGTAATCATGAAGTCCCTACGCCTTATAGGCCAACAGCTGTCGTCTGCATGGCAGGTGCCCGCATGGCAGTGAAGGATGGGTCGGGCTATATCACAGATAGCCAACGATGTATGACATGTGGCGGCCGTCCTCCCTGGTTCAGTTGCACAAGCTGCGGGCCAGTCAGCACAAGCCAACAGCAGTTATGGGTTCTAATCTCCGTAGAGGCCCAAAGGATCGGCACAACTGAGGAGCCTCAAAATAGGGGCAACGGACGTAAGCTTTTGTACCACATAGGTAGTTGCCTTATCTGAAGTGTCGGCTGACTACGACGAACCAATATATTCATCAAATTCCTTCTACTCATAACTAATACAACTTCGACCTTATGGATTATCTAAGTGCTACGTAAATTCATAGCTGTCGTACTCTAGAATTCCTGGCGCCGGAAGGCCAACCGCTGTCATCTGCAGAGCAGGTGCCTGCATGGCGGTTGCCTGCATGTCAGTGGAGGGTACGTCGGGCTATATCGCAGTTAGCTAACAATTCGTGATGGTCGGCTGCTGTCCTCCATGGCTCAGTTGCATTGGCTGCGGGCTAGGTGGCACATACCACTAGCAGCGTTGGTTTCCATCCTCCGTAGTAGACCAAGGGATGCGCACCATTGACGAGCTTCAGTAGGGCAAAGCGTCCGTCTGATCCTGTTTTGGATAGATAGCGGACTTAGCTGAAGTATCTGCTACATGCCGCAAAAAATAATACTCGCCAAATTGCTTCTGCTCATAAGTACTGCAAATTCGACTTTACGAATTCCATAAACGCTATATCGATTCATAGCTGCCGTAAGCAGGAAGTCCGGCAGCCAGAAGGCCGACCGCTGTCATCTGCATGGCGGGTGCCTGCATGGCAGTGGAAGATGGGTCGGTCTATATCGCAGTTAGCTAAACATTCTTGATGTCCTTTTGCCGTCCTCCATGGCTCAATTGCATAAGCTGTGAGCTAGTTGGCTCAAGCCACTAGTAGTCATGAGTTCGAACTTCCATAGAAGACAAATAAAATCGCAACCGTAACCAGAACAAATAAAGCGAAACGTTCGTCTGGGGCTGTTCCGGAATGGTAGTTGTCTTAGCTGAATTGTACCCTGCGTGTGACAACCAAAAATACTCGCCAACTTCCTTCTACTCATAAGTAATACAAATACGTCCTTTTGTATTTCATAAATGCTTTGTCGATTCATAGCTACCCTAATCAGGAATTCCTGACGCCAGAAGGCCAACCGCTGTCACCTGCATGGCCGCTGCCTGCATGGCAGTGGAGAATGGGTTGGGCTATATCGCAACTAACTAACAATTCGTGATGATCGGCTGCCGTCCTCCATGGCTTAGTTGCAAAAGCTGCGTGAGAGTTGGCACAGGCCACTAGCAGTGATGATTTCGCTCCTGCGTAGGAGGCTAAATTAATCGCATCAGTAACGAGCTTTACTAGGGCAAAACTGCCGTCTAATTCTGCTCAGGATGTGTAGTTGTCTTATCTATACTTCCGGCTGACTGCGACGAGCAAAAATACACGCCAAAATCCTTCTACTCATAGGTATTACAAATGCGCACTTACGGATTTCATAAATGCGTTTTCGCTTCATAGCTGCCCTAGTCAGGAATTCCTGACGCCGGAAGGCCAACCGCAGTCATCTGCCTAACCGGTGACTGTTTTGCAGTGAAGGATGGGTCGGGCTATATCGCAGTTAGCTAACAATTCGTGTTGGTCGGCTGCCGTCCTCAATGGCTTGGTAGCATAAGCTGCGGGCTAGTTGGCACAAGCCACTAGCAGTCATGGGTTCGACCATGCGTAGAATTCTAAGTAAAGCGCACAACCGAGGGCCGCAATAGTGCGAACAGTAATCCACAGTTTGACTGGCACTCGTGAAAGCCAGATGCGTGAAGAGGAAGACGCATTTCCTCGAGGTCGGGCTGCATCGACCACATCTTCAGTTTGAGTCAATTGTTGGAGCACCGCCATGTTTGTTGGCGACCCAACGTTGTCGAGTTTTGGCATAAAAGGTGCCTTTGACGCCGTCGATCTACATGCCCTGGGGGCTGTATGCTGAGGAACGGTGTGCCTGATAAATATGTAAATATTATCAAAACACTGTATACGCATAGTTCCGGCAGAGTGAGGGTTTATGGCCAACTGTCGCCACCCTTTAGTATTACCAGCGTTGTGAGACAAGTTTGCCTTCTGTCACCTTTCCACTTCAACTTCGCCATTGATGAAGTCATGGAAAGTGTTCACTGGACACGACCTAGAAACTGTGGAGCTATTTTCTGGTGAGCGACTTTTTGACTTAGATTATGCAGACGATATTCCCTAATCTGTAACAGCTCCCGAACATGCCAAGCAGCACTGGACCGATTAGCACTGGCTGTCCATCGTTTTGGCCTATGCTCTTCTACATCAAACGCAAAGTACTTCTCTAAGATTGGCAAGGATCTAAACCAGAGCTAACGCTTGTTGGTGCTCAGCTAGCAATCGTTCAGGAATTCAACCCTTTGGGCAGCTATATTAGCACCCGTGGGATTGAAGATGATATTAAGAACCGTATAGCAAAGGCATGAGGTGCTTTTACTAATCTCCGCCATCTGTGGCGCAGATGCGACATTACTCTCGCCCTGAAGGGAAGAGTTTACAACACTGCCGTCCGTTCAACTCTCCTATATGGTTGTGAAATCTGGCTCATAGGGTCGACAGACATAAAGTGGCTCTTCATATTCGAGCACCGCTGCCTTCGCAACTAAGCTCATGTTTGGTGGGAGAAACAAGTGAGCAATGAGGGTGTACGGCGTAGCGCATTTGGCGCAGGAAGAGCGAGTAAAGCGCTCTGCACCATTATATCACGCACCAGGCTCCGCTGGTTGGGCCACGTGTTGCGCAGGCCAGCACACCGACTTCCGCGACTGCATTGTTTGCGCCTTGTTGATGGGGTTGGAAGTGAAGGAGGGGAGACCAAGCCATGACTTGGTCGAGAGAAATAAAGCCCTCATTACGAATTTGGCGTCGGTTGGTGCATCCCGACTGCCTGGCTGGGGTCCTAAGGACGGTGAACACGTTTGGTTGGACACACTTGCTGATATGGCTTGGAGCCGGCCCCAATGACGGATGTGTTGTGAATTCCTTTGTCCATCCCCTTCCTACTTAGCATCCCTCCAATCACTACCTCACTCTTTAGGTATAATATGACACTTTTCATGGCACGATAGCTAGCTGTTAGCTTTCCCGAGCGATATCCATCCGTTACTTGGGACACAGCAGGCGTGCCACTGTTTGTTTTCCTTTTCTTGTCCTTTGTATTGCGGTACAATAGCTGAGCAGTTTTCCACCTGCAGCCAACGTGTATAATGATGAGGAGGATGAGGCTACTTAAATGCATTTCATTTCGTGATACGTTGTAAGTATCTAAGTCTTCGCAAACTTGTTAGTTGTAATTTCATCCGAAAAATGTTTGTCACCGCATTCATACTCTCGAGGCCTACGAGGTGCCCAACCTTAGAACATGAAAATTACGCTCAGTTTTAAGCCGTACCTACAGTAGAAGTAGGTAAAAGTCAGACCTGAAGCGTTTGCTGAAAAGGAAACTAAAATTCAAGACCATTTTCTTTTTGTGATGCACTCATTAGATAGAGAGGAGGCTAATGCTATCCGAAAAGTGGTTGGGAGATCATTTGTATTTCTTACCTCTAAACCACTGTGTCCCACGCGGAGCTTGTAAAAACGGATGTTGACTCACTAATGGGGTTAATTTAAGACACTATTCATGTAAATATATTGCAACACGCAACCTGTATCTGTCATTCTGTTACTTCCTAAAGCAAGTACCGCAACTATATGTGGAAGGATCTGTACGAGTTATTGGCCCTGGCATCTCGCAGGTAATGCACCAACAAGCATACTTAAAGGAACAACCATCGTTCTGCAGATAAACCATCCTACCTTAGTTCAGCAAGTTTCTCATTCTGCCTACCTTTTACGGTAAATTTTAACCAAAACTTAGCTCTATCCAGCACATAGGCAACGCCATACTACGAAAGCGGACATCTATTATCACTGATAGCTCTCCTGAATTAGATGCTTTCGTCCATAGCTATGGGAAGTCGCAAACATAAACCAGAAAATTCGCAATTCAATCGTTCAACAGTGTTGGGATCGGAATATGTTTTCCAAATGTACGGAACCACAAAAATACCCAAGTAATATACAAAGAAGCGAGCGGCGCTACGCCTTTGCCTCACCCCTCAATAATACTCTTTTCGGTACCTCCAGGGTCAAATATATCATTAATGCCAGCACATAAGTGGTCAACCTGCGATTTCCACTGAGGACGACAAGCGCCATAAATAAGTAAATATTCCGTATTATATGCATTTATATATATCGAGTCAACGGCTTGTATAAGGTAGTTAATAATCCCGGAATTATTGCAGTCATGTAACCACCCAGAACATATACTCATTCTTTCTAAAGGGCATTAGTAGGTTATTAGTGGTACTCTATTATGCTTAACCGCCTACCTTATCCTACCTTGGTAATTGCTGCGTAGGTTCCAAAGTTTTCTGTGTAGCTGCATACGACGCAATTTGGAATTATGTAACGATTGCGTAAAGCGTAGCGTGTGAATTTTCTCTCAAAATGTCAACATTTGGTAAAAGTAGAAAGCGGATGCTGAGCGGTATCTGTTCAGTTGCAGCCAAAATAAGGTTTACCAGCGGGTAATTTGGGAACTATGCAAGTTCAAATGGAACCAACTTAAAGTATTGCCTACGTGACAACAGTATATTGCTACCATCAGATTGATGCGCATGTTGTGCAGTGCTCTCCTTTTAACCCCTGTAATTAACGACGCATTGTATAATATCACAAAAATGCCGCAGAAAATTATTTTCTATGCAATTGGCTAGTTTAAAACGTACTGCACAAAACCTTTGTTTATGCGCTGACACCAGTCATGATTTAACATCTGCCAGATATTTTGTTCAGTCAGACACACTTTACCAGTTAGCCGGCAAGCATTTGCATGGCAGAAGTTTCGGAGGCAAACTATTTCCTCATATGTACAAAGTGTAAGGACCGGCCAGTAGGGAGCTTTTGGCGTCAGCGCTTCCAAAGATGAATTCCCACAACCGGTGGCTCTTGGTTTGGAGTCGGCAGGTAGAGATAAGCTGAGATAAATAAATACCTAAATAAATAAATAAATATTTATTCTCCACTATGCAAGGCATGCCTGCGAGGGCCTGGTTAAATAAGTGCCATTATACAGACACGTCATGGCAATTGTAACAGAAACAAGCGGAGTTTGTTTATACGTTCCTATTTGAAACTTTACAAATAGGACAGAAGTAAAAATGAAGAAAGCCCATTGCCATGATTTCGGGCACGTTCGTTTGGGCACATTCGTTCTGCCGTAAAGTGCAGTAACGATTCAGGCGTGAATGGACCAAGAACTAGGACTGATCAGTTATAAAAGAGCTGGTCAATCGCGATTACACGATGCGCTGGGTTCATGTGAGTGTAGCGTAAAGAACAATGGTGAATGCGCAGGAAACGACTTTGCGACGAAATATGCAGATAAGAAAGTGTCGGGGGTATCCATCGTGGTAGTATATAGTCATGGTCAGCTTGTCAGTGTGAGCTTATTGGCAGTGGCTTTATTCAGTGGCGAGTCACCTCCGCCACGTCGCAGTGTGGTTAAACGGACATTTGTGGCTTTTTATAGGGTTAACGCTTGCCAGGCGAAAACCACGTCCTGGGACACTGCCATCAACGCATTCCAGCGACAGACTGCAACTGACAATGCTTCTTATTGACCGACTACTGGCTCTGTTAGTCACAGTCAAGACACGCCCATAATTTTGCTGGCTGATGCATAATGGGGCGGGACTGCATCATCTATGAGTCTCGTCACTTCCTGACGGAATGGGACGGCTTGTACGGTAGGTAAACTATAAATCAAACATGCTGGCATGTTTTGTATTTGTCGTCGGTAGAACCGCGTATTTTCTCTGGGGCATATCCAGTAATATGTTGGGGAACCAAATATTAGAGGCGAATGGCCAAAAGAAAAAGTTCAGGCCTGAGAAAACTGAAGTTGTCCCGAATAATGAACCGGGAATCCTCCCACAGTAACTTCTCTTGATTGGGGACATTGGCATCCACGAACATATGTACGGTAGACGTAGTGCGGGAAGCTCCAGATATGGTAAGTGAAAAGAATCTCATTAGTGTAAAGGACCAAACCCATTTGTTATTGCCACAGTGAGGGCATGTTGTGTGAAAATATTGTGCTGGGATATTTCCAACTTACGTGCGTAGCACATGCAGGAAACCTGCCCTCTGGTTAGATGACATGACCGAGTTGACACTAAATGTCAGCAAAATTTAAAATGTAAGTTGAGTTTACTGCTTCGTATCGCAGAATACGAAAACAAATTTGTCACAAGCAAAATAGAGTTCGGTTTTAGCAAGTGCATGCTCAAGTTAGCTCCTGTAACTCAGTTTCTATTAAACGAGCGTCTTAACATTTTGACATTTTCTTTCCTATAACCCCCAGAACATAGATTCTCTGTTTCAGCCCAAGCTTCACTATTGCCTACAACCGTGAAAGCCCTTCGGCTGACTTCACTATCCCTGCTAAATATAAAAAATTTACCACTAGCTCAAACGAATGAGGACCCTTCAGTGCAGCTGGCCTTTGCTTCTAAGCACTTGTAGCTGAAACGGAGTTTAGGTTAGTTACGAACCTTATGGTAAATATAGTATGCATCTCTCACAGCCATGAGACAAATATAGTTTTTCACAGGCATACCCCTGCAGTACTATTCCAAAATGGTTTTGGCGGTGAACCTTGAGTTCAGTTGAAAACCTAGACGCAGTACTGGAACCAAAGTTTGCAAAAACACATTTGCTGTATATATTATTAGTTTGGCGAGGTACCTGTTACAGTTCCTAGGTGCCATCGGCTACTGCACTCACCTCGCTTCGCTACACGAGCCACAACGGAACTTGATGGAACTACATAAGGAGTACCGCGATTGCAGGTCGACAAGCCTCTAACCAATAGCAGTGGGAGAAACATTATGGGTGCAAGCGTTACCAGAAAGCGAAGGAGAGCATCGGAAGATAGTGGTTAAGTGCCACAAGGAAGACAGGTGGTAAGTCGTCAAGGTAGGGGTAGCACTGTGCAACGGAACCGATTACGAGTTGCTGAGAACGCAGTGGTCGGCAGCAGCAGCAGGAAAGGATACATGTTATCCCGACGTGAGGAAGGAAGCGAACACGCGGTGAAAAGCAATGTGTAACTTATTGTAACATCAACCTAACAAAACAAAGACAGCAGGATATTATGAGGTTTGTGCAAGCGACCGAGCCTGGTCTGCCAGATATGCTAACCGGGCATCCTGAAATTTAGCAGATCAGCCCGAGAAAGAGCATATTAGGTCACTGCACGGTGAGCAACCATGTGAAAAATGTGCAATACTACGGTGCGGCAAGCATGTCAATATTAGGTTACCTGAAGCAAAATCCCGGAAGAACACATTCGACAGCCAAACGATGGGTAAGCATGGATGACCCAAACTCGCTATTAACGACAGGCTGTCCGCGTATCTGCAGCGGATCAGCGGAAGAGGCAATACGACTAAGTTGGTGCTATCCATAGTATACAGGCGGCATTGAGACGCAGTCCAGCGGTAGAGCAAGTGCTAGAGTAGCCGCGGTTAAATGAAAAAGAGAAAGAATACGCGGCTACTGCGACTGACCAGATGACAGGCTAATCGGTGAAATCCTGGGAAGGAAAATTGTGTGATGTTCCAGTTTTGGAAGAAGCAGCACACAAGTTTTTCCATTCTGGATACTTTTTACGCGGTAAGCATGATAAGGTTAACCTTCACGTGGACATATACCTGTAGAGTTTGAGGGGCGCAATCCAACCACAGCGTGTTCCCTTGTTTCAGCTGTAAACAGTGTGCTTTTTAGATTAATATGCAAGGCAGCTGGCGATAAATGGATTCGCTGACCCATACCGAGCCCGCCAATTTTCTTACCTTTGCCTCCTGCAATAGTTTTAACTTTATCCTTTCCTGGCTGCTTATCACAGCTTTTATTTGCGATTTACCTATACCAGGCAAAATGGAATACTTTGGAAAATATGCTACGTGGATGACCAGGTCCATTTTCTATGCGGCTTTTTCTGGTATAACCACTTCCTTACCTACCATTAAGCTGGCCCGAAAGCTAGCACGATGCCAGGGTGGCTCCTGTACCCCCGGTTGGCTGGACACGTAGAACATTTTGAGCAGCATTTTGTCTTAACTTGCTAAGCTGCAGGAAATTCACCTTTTTATCCGTATCCAAGGGTACCCATGCGTCATACGCAAAAGTGTGGAATCAGCCAGCTCCCACATATTGTGTAACCCACTACACCTTCCTTATACTATTTCTGCTTCGTGCTGCATGTGTTATGCAACGAACTCACGCCAGCAAACTACCAGTGATATCCAGTGTAACATAGGTGTTTTCTAAACCAGACCCCTGAATTAAGAAAAAGCAACCTTTATGGATGCAGTGCGCTGCACAATATTATGTCCAAACACATCAACAACTCAACAATGAAATAAGGTGAACCACACGTTCCGAAACATGATGCTGATCTTTTGGATACTAGGTTTCCCATTTTTGGTGATATAAATTCCTTATGTAGTAGCAGCGGTGGCTTAACTTTGTGGATTTATAACTGAAACACTGCTCGACTAGTCCGCGAAACAAGTGCTACTTTTTCAAATATGGACCAAGGGAAACGTTTTTATTACGTGTTATCCATGGGTACCTGACACCCGGAGTCCCGGGGGAATATTCGCAGTAACACAGGGCTCTAACTTAACAATGGTTTCCTTACTCATGCATCCCTTAAAAGGCATGCTAGGGCCTTCTGACCATGAGCTAATTGCAGAGTTCCTGTGACTTCGCATAAACTAACAACTGATAACAGCATTCAAACAATTCTGCATAAGGATCATGCATACTTATGTAATTCGCAACCTGAACGCTTATGAAATCTGCTCCTTGGCACCTAGGTTGTGCTTAGTATTTACTGCCACTCAAGGCTAATACTAAGCATTTCCGGTTAAATTATTCCCCTTATCATGGTTCTATTATTCCGCATGCGCCTGCTCAATTTTAAGCGAGGTAAAAGGGTTTTTAATCGAAGACATGTAGGCTTACTCCATAATTTTAAACCATGGTAGTGAACAGTAGTCTAATGCCTGCAGAACCTGGAGAAAAAGATGCTAAGTTTGTGCCAAGCAGGTTTAATAACCTATAAAACCTAGAAAGTGTGAAACTATCTGACTTTCCCTTCGCTGCTTGGACGTTGGTTTGAGTGACGGTCTCTCAGCTAAGTTAAAAGGGGCACAGAATGCTCGAACATAGCCTTGTAGTCTGTGCGCCGGATCGTCAGCTGTGCATCTTGGGTTCAACTCCTGGTTGCGTTGTTGCTGGTAGTCGCCGCAGTGGCACATGTACAGAAGTTGGAACGATGCAGCGAAGATAATGACGACTTCGGCGCATGGATGGATTGTGAAGGTTACAACTTGGAATTTGCTATATGCTGGAATCAGTACAAGAAGGCTACACCTTCCAACGTCATGCTTACACTTTGTCTAGAGCCGAATTAAACAGCATGACACGCTTTTGAATCAAATTGATTTCCAGTTTTATTCCAGTGCCGGTCCTCCCTCATATTTTACGCTTAAAACAGTAAGAACCTATTCGATTTCTTAGGTGGTCTTCTGTAACAATCAAACCACCCGAAATAACCTATTAATGTCCCGAAGCGTCTGATGTATGCGGGTTCCTGGGATATTTAATGGCCACGTACGGTTTTAGGTTGCTTAAATCCTTTGGCGCTTCGCAGGATACCGTAGAACAACAATTTTAATTTTGCATGCACGTCGACCTATAATCTACCGCGCATTCCCAATTTCACGGGGTAGAAGAACACCATGCAACTGCATAATAGCGCACCTATTGCAAGTTAAGCTTTAACGTATTCAGCGACAATTGCTTGTAACGGCTATGCTGACTGTTTTGCATTGTTAAAAACCGCTTTGCTTCAACAAGACTATTTCACTTATGAATACATGGGCGCATCTGTACAGGCATCGCACAAAGGCGTATTTGATGCAACATTATCTGTAGGGTATGCTTAGTTTCTAATTTTCCGGCTAAATACGCCCCTTCACTTGGTAGCTTACTAGCAGCCTTAGCGCAAATTTTCAATTTTAAACAAAAGACTTGAGAATAACCATTCATATAACGGTTTTTTGGCTTATTTCCTGTAATAAACATTAATATTATGTTACTTCAAGAAATTGCTGCTTTTAATATTGTTCAGTATGCACTTAACTAAGAGAAAACGGTTGCGTTTTGAAACAACATTGCTTTGTTGCGATGCAAGTATAATGGTAAGCTCGGCGCTTTTTGTTGAATGAAAGATTGTCATGGTAAAGTGGCGGAACTATGTGTCTGCGGGTAACTTAAATAGCATGCACGCCGCCCTTCTACAGCCAACCATTAGAAAGTTTAGAAATTTCTCCCTTACATGCTAAATCTTAGCAACCGTCCGTCCAAAAAATTTAATAGTTTGCGTTACCACAATGAAAACTTAACGCGTCCAACTATTGCACGAAGTTCAAGTCTAATGTAAATGTGTTTTTATACCAAAAGTTTCATAAATACCCCTTCCTTTTATCCATTTAAAATACAGACTGTTAAAACGCTGCCATTAATTAGGTCTGCCGTTTAACCAAACTGCTTGTTTCATTGTTACTAGTTAACGTACTATCGTTTCTTACGCTTGTTGTCATAGTTGTTCTCTTATTTCTTATTTTCTTGCGTGAACCCAAAAGTATTCGAGGTACCTCACGCACGTAAATGCTCTGAATGGTTGTAATTAAATTTTCAGAGAGCTGGACCCTACGTCACAATAAATTTTGCTTGAATACAATGCCGTTGGCTAAGCCATTTTTGTATTTATCAAAATGCACTAATACCGGCCGAAAAATGCAAATCGCAAACCACAGTTGGCGCAAAGCATCCTATTTGAGAATTATTTACAAACTAACTGGTACCTGCCACAAAAGACCCAATATAACAACGTTTCATGGACATTTGTCATACTCAAGCTCCGGAGAATATAACTTCCTCGCGGTGAATGCAGTGGTACGCGCACGAAGTACATACTGATTTATTCGTCGCTGAGACAGCCTCTAGCCAGTCTAGAAATAGGCCGTTTATAACTTTGGTTATTACGGTTCAACACGTTCAATACGTAGCACAGCCTTAGTCAACTGACTAGCAGCTGCAAAAATCCAATGAGTGTGTATATAATGTAACCGATGTCAATTGCGTATCGCTACTTGCAGACTAACATCATTTTTTAAACCATATTACCAACGTAACAAAGGTGCTTACCTTACGTTGCACAACCACTTCCCAGACTTTTCGTCCTGTTGCTCTGTGAAAGTGAAATAAAAACCTTTAACTTCGGTTTAGTAAAGGCATTCCACAAGGCATACGCCTCGTAGCCTATGAGAGCATGGTGCGGTTACTGCTTTTGGAGGCAAAGAACGCTCAAATGGTAGTCACCATATGAACGGTCCAAACCGTTTTGATAATAGCTACTGTAGCATAGGTACCGGGTTGGCTATCTATTACTGCCAAGTGTTAGTTATCCCTGGTTGACGCTTTCATGGGGCGTACCTAAAGGATTTATGCTCCGTTGCGCCTAACTCCTTAAAGTATGCTCCTACTTGTCGGGACTGTACCAACCGTTAGAGTAATATTTCTCAAGAACAGACCTTTTGCTTTCCACTTTGTTAAGTGTGGCCAGGAGCCGACAGAAGGAACAGAACGCGCAGGAGTAGTATGGTGCCGTTTGAAGAAAGCTTCCCACCTTACGGTGGCTAGGACTGCTTAAACGGAAAGTCAATGAGATAAGGTAGGTGCGGTAAGGTCATTGTCAACCAAAGATGTGAGCTTTCGAATTCACGATCGACGCCCAACTGCATACGTGACAACTCTTATCCCTGGTAAAGACCGCAGACTCAGGGATGGTACCAAGCCACTCGACTAAGTGTGCGGTTTGAACGGTTTAATTGAGGTTGCACCACATGCTCGCTGTTCTTGATTTTGTGAGGCAGGTTTAGCGTCCGTCGTTGCCTCAGGAGCAGTCAATTCCTGACTGGGCTCATGCGGTTTCCTCTAATGTAGCCGGATACGCGCAAGGTGGCAGGTTATCACACGGCTCCCCTCCAGCTGCAACACTTATTGATTACCCGTTGAGGTCACAGACGTAGCAGGTTGCCAGCTGGCTTCGTAAGGCAGTCTGGTGTATACCGTGTCAAAATCATTGCGGCACAATTACTCTTGCTACTTGTTATCCCCATATATCTTCATTTTCTAGGATTTAGGAAAGGTGGATGTATACTCGTTCGTATTAACCAGCTAAATATTAACTCCGCGGATGACCTCCCCGTCGACTCAGTTGGTGTCCTGGGGTAAGGAACCAGGAGACGATCCCACGCTTTGTAGCGTTTAATAAGTCGGCTTGAGGAGACCTTGCTTAACATTCCAGACGACAAGTTCTTCCGCTTCCTTCGCTTCCAAATGGTATGGCACAGCACTGATGGCCTCTGTTATGTTATTACGCAAGGTATGTAGTGATCCCTCATAGGTCAATAGCGTTCCGTTGTCGGTGCACACTGGCCCCGGGATACCAAAATGCCAATATGAATCGCGTTTTCGTAACTGTTGCTGTTGAAGTTGCATGTGTAACTGCATGTATTTCTAGCCATGTACAGTCCACATCAAACAAAAGTAGACACAACTTCCTATTGAGCCGACCAAAGCAGTCCACCTGTACCCGCTGCCATGGCCTCTCCGAGCAATGCCGTGGATACTTCCGTCCGTAAGATTCCTGTCGTTATTTCAGTTATTGTTCGTACTTTTCAGCAGCTGCTGAATATTCTAATCAATGTCCGCCCACAACCAATAACCACATGTCAGCGCCTTCAGGTAGATTACGCCATGTTGCGCATCCTGCAGCACTGTCAGCAAGTGGGGCCGTGGTTCTTCTGACGAATCTATGCGCGAGCCCCAAAATACACAACAGTCCTATAGACACAACTCACCACCCCAAAAGCTGAATAGGTTCAGTTTATCTGAATTGCTTGTAGACCAACCAAATCGTAAAGTACTTGTCACTACCAATAACTGAATGTCCCGGTCCTTCAGGCGCAGCAAGCCACTTCGGGTGACTGTAATTTTAAACTGTTGCAAGTGCATGATAAACACCATGGTTTTACGTTTTGCTTTTGTGTCACGTTGCTGCTGCAGGCGGTTAAATTTATTGACAATGGTATTGATTGTCTTTTAACATGAAAGTATGTAGTTCTACACTTGCAAAGTAGTGACTAAGTGCATTCGAGGTAGATATCTGGTGAACTAGTTTTTCTCCAACCAGAAGCGAAAGAAGTAGTCTATGGTCAGTTAAGATATCGACCGTCGTCCTCAGAGTTACGGGTAGAAATGCTTGAACCTAAGAAGGACCACTGAGATACGTCTGTTCAAATGAGATTACTTCCTTTCAGATGGTCAGGTAGTGCAGGAAGCAAAAGCGGTTGGACAAAGGGTATCGTCATCTATCCGGTGGCAAAGGACCGCACCTACTCTTTGTGAAAAAGCTTCACGCTGCGGCACTAGAGGTCGGCTTGGAACAAAATGTATGAGAAAAGGGAAGGTGCTGAGCACCACTTTTGCAATTGGGATGGCTTTTTTCTGATCCAGATTACAAGACCAGTATTGTCCTTATGCAACTGCTCTTAAACAGGTGCAACCACTGTTGATGCTGTGCGTAAAATGACAATAATGGGAAAACATCCATAAAACGAATCAGCTCAGATTTATTTTGGGCTTCTTGTTCTACAAGGATGGGCGTGAACTTGTCGTCTTAGCGTTGTATTCCTTTGTTATTGAGGCGGTAATTCAGGTAACAAAAGGAAGCTGAGAAAACCTCACGTTTGGACTACTTTAGTTCGAGCTCATCCAAATGTAGAGATTCAAAAAAGTGGACAACGTTTATACATATTTAATAACTGTAATCCTATAATTAGAATAACATCAAGCTAGATGAAATTAAAAGCGAGAACGTTGATCAGATTTTCAATTAATCTGGGGAGTAGCCTCGGGGCTGGACGGATTCCGTAGAACATACGCTTGTACTGTACTAGGCCCACGTTGGTACGTATCGTAGTAGTGAGCGATTTGCCTTGTCCAACGCAAGTTGCAAGTAGGCGTTACCGTGGTCGAGGTTTGTGAACTTTTGTTTGCCTGCCAGTGCAGCCTACGGATACTGTCCCAGGTAATGGAAACTTATGCTGACTGAAACAAAAGTATTAGATATGTTATACCCACCAAAAAATGCATAAAGAGCCATCCTATTACAATTATGAAACTATTGGTGTTTGCCACACAATTGAGTGCGACCGGCTTAATTTTTCCCGCTGATTGTACTCTTAACATAGGTAATAACTATTTATTCTTGGTAAGCCAGGGCACGCCATTTGTGAATGAGCAGAGCAATGCAGTGTTGCACGTAATAGCAAAATGCGCATCTCCAGAAGCAGGGGTATTACAAGGGTGTTTAGTTAGGTGGACCCATATGGCCCAACGAATGGATAAGCTTTCTCCTCGAGCTTATCAAAGCACGCTTCGGCTGGCAAACTCAAGATCGCACAAGCAAAATGTTTTGCAGTAAACGACGTAATGATAAGATTACAGATGTCACTGTATTGGATTATGTATCTCATCTTACACGTTCGATCAAAGGGAATAAGATAGAGTAAGTACACAGAAAGCGCGGGGTTGTGTTTTCAATCGTAATTTGATACTTGCCTGTTGTCCATTCAACTTTCTTATTTGGTCATCCAACACGTCAAAATATTTCATCAGCATATCATCCAAGTGCTACTTAATGATAATGAACTGCACTGTCACCAGCGTAGCCGGAAGGCATTTAATCCAGCCCATCCCGAATAAGTTTAGACAACCATCTTCTACAATTTAGGCCCGTAGTGTCCGCTTCATTTTAGGATGTTCGGCATGAACGGTGCATATTTCCATTCGTGCCCTCAGCTGCCCAATGCAGTCCTCAGATTTGATTTACAAATGATACCTTCAGGAAACGTTTTACTGATACGGCACTGGTTTGATGACTAAAGCTCTAGTATCAACTTCATCTTACCCAACTGGCCATCTATTACTATTTGCACAGTGTTGTGTGGAGGAACGCTACAGGTGTTTGGTGTTGTGTACCAAATCGTTTATTGTTAGTCCTCGTGGGCTGAAGACAAGCCGAATTTTAAACGCTTCTTGGAAACCAACTAAATAAATGAATAAGTTGTATATTCTCGGTAAAACCAAGCACACCTGTGAAGACGCAAGCACGGATGCATACAAGCATAGCCGCTTAGGAATAGTAAAACATCTTATGTTGTTTTGTTATAGCCGAAATTTGGTAGTTCGTAAGTGTAAGCATTTTGGCAGGTAATAATCCGACCAAGGAACATGATAGCGCTGGGGGGCGAAATAATCAGCCATAAATGTGGCAATATACAAGTGCGACGTGCGTTTGCCAGGTATTAATCCATGAGCACATGGGTCAAAGCATGCTTTGGTTTGCTCGGTGTCCATTAAAATCGCGGAATGTTCGGTGCGCTGTCAAAGCATCCTCCACTGGAAAAAGAGTTACACAGGTTGTATGTAGAAGTCTGATGACTGCGTCAGCGTAAAGACTTCAGCTGTGACTTCCTTCAGTGGCGGGTCATATACGCCACGTTGCAGTGTTGCTAAGCGTACATCTGTGAGTTTTTATAGATAGAGCGCTTGCCAGGCGAAAACCCACCACCTCCTGGAGCACTGCTGTAGCTTCTGTTGAACTGTATTGCAGGCCGGACAAGCATTGTACAGACCGCTTATGCACTCTATTATTCTCAGTCGGTGGCTTGCGAATTTTCTTCTACGGTTCACCCATTGGTTCAGTAATGATCCGGCAGTAGTCGTGGAAATCGGTCAAAGATGTAGAAGATTCGTAGAGGCGAATTAGGAGAGTTGTACGTAAGTAACACCCTTATTAATAGGGGCTGGCTTCTTCTGGTATACACCTGTCCGGTTGCGCAGACCTTGTATAGCTATCCCCGCTAGACTTGTCATGGGGATAGTGAGTGCAGTGGTTCCTAGTGGCTGAATCAGTCTACAACATAAGAAAATGAAATACCTTTGTTCTATGCGGGATCGTTACTAATTTCCTACTCCCAAAAATAAAAACATAATTCCTTCAACTGTAAGTAATAATTGGGTGTACTTGTCTCCAAGGTCAAGTAACACTCCATGACAGGTCATATGAAAAGCCATTTATTCGAGCGCAGTTGTGGAGCTGCAAAGCTGTCCGTGAAATAACGTCGTGAAATGACATTGAGAATGGATCAGCTAGTCACAGTGCATAAACTTTGTTTTGGCACAGGAAACTGTGGAAAACTGTAAACAAACGAGCAGCGGACAAGTGGCATTCACACAGAGAGACAGTAGTGAATCAACAAGCACTATCGAAAGCATGCTGACATGCAAGGTGCCTATGAGGTCTTAAAAACCTATGCACGTTTGCCCAGTATATATACCTTGGAAGCAAGTTCTTTACATCACGTCTCAGGTGTAGCTCAGACTGAAACTACTATGCAGGAAGCAAATTTTGCACGCGCACATTCAAGAGACCGATCTAACAAAACGCGTATACAAAATTGAGCTAGTGACGAGATGGTTGGGGAGCAACCAAGATAAACCGATGAGGATGACAGCAGTCCGAATGCGAGAGGCAGCTTAGCTGAAACTAAGGCCAACTGAAGTGAGACCGAAAGCGGGAGCAACCAGAGCGTAAAGCAACGTTCCAAGAGGCAACATACATGTGGAACATTGGCGCTGAACAGATAAACGCAAACAGCTGCGCGCAGTGTAGTTGTTGGAGTAATTACGCTGAAGCGGTCATACTTCCGTATCCTGAAAGCCGTCAGAATTTAGAGAAAAGAGGCACAGGGGGGCCAAAACTGCCGTGCATGGAGAGGCGTTAGTCCGGGTGCTGTCCCACTGCTAGGCACATGCGCACATGAGATAGAGAGAAGGTGCATACAAAGAGAGGTAATTTGTGCATACTAATGAAAGTAATAGCCAAGAAACCCTCAGCAATGGTCCGAGTGCCGCCAGTAAACAGAAGCGAGGTCAGAGCGGAAGAGAACATACGCATAAGGATAGTTTATTTCGGCGCAACGCGCGTAAGCCGTGTCATACAGGTAGAAATAAATACGGAGCGCAAAAATAAAAGGCCACGGATACTTGGAAAATAAAAGTAACAGTGGTCTAGACGTAAGTGGAAGAGAGCGAAGTCGCTGCCAAACCGTGATCGGAGACTGCACGGACGTCCGGCAGGAAAAGGTGGGCAGAAGACAGTTAGGATAAGGATACTTTGGTGGATACACTGAGGTTGGGTTGAACAACTGTGATGAGAACCACTATGGGGAGTGTCAGAAGAAATAGACAGGTTACATACCAAGGAAACTATATTATACAGAAGTTAGAGGCCCGGCGGCGCCGGCAAAGTTTGGGCGACCGATCAGACGACGATTGATTAGTTGGTTAAACGCTATTGAGTCCTACAGATAAGGTGGAAAGAAAATAAAATGGTGGTCAGCAGAAAATGGTAGGTAGTGGACGGAAGTGGCTTTTTTCCCTTAAGTGAGGAAGCCCAGCCGATGCTTGGGTACTAAATCCTAGCATTGAGATCGTTAACATCGCGATGGTATGATAGAATTCACAGGGAAGCAGGCTGGTCAAATTGGGCTAACTTAGGGAAGGGCACTAAGATTTGGCTGCCCGATAGCTGAAGAATTGAAAACAGAGAGCGCAACATGGAATAACAGGGTCGGGATAAAAAAGGGTTTACTGCAACAGGGTGGAAAAGCCAATGAGGCTCTCTTCTCTTGCGGTTTAGATCGTTCAGTTTTCCCAACAATAACCAATAATATCACATAGTCTGAGCAAAGTCGGCGAGCAGGTGACCAGTAAGGCCAGACTGATTTAGTTGGCACATTGAGATTAAGTCGTGCGGTTACTGTGGGATGACACATAATGAGGGACAGCAGAGGACAGGTTTGGGATGGAAGAGCCTATATGTATTTAGGGTAAACAAGACGGGCAGGCTCGCGATGTGAGAGTGATGTTGTTGTTATGCAGTGCCTACAACGTTTACATTTTGCTAGTCTAGAAGCACTCGAAAAGGATAATATGGCAAGCAATGCGAGCTCGCTCACCGGTGGAAGAGGAAATAAAGACAGTGAGCGCGCTAAGGAGAGAACAGAGTTGAGAAACCTTTCAAAGGCAAGAAATGGAAAGTTAAATAAATAAATTGATTATTCTCGAATCTATCAAGGCACACCAAACCAGGCGGGATCAATATTTTCATGCACTTATGCTTCCCAACAAAAACGTTGCTATATAAGTAACCGGCAGTAAACCAAAAATTGTACAGGCTGCGGAACTTATAAAGGTAATCATGAGGAATAAAGTCGGTAACGAATGACGATCCGTTGGGTTCTAGCGTGCGTAGTGCAAACGGTCAGGACACGATTTGTGTAGTGCAAACCATATATGTGGGCGGGGAGTATCTTATTCCTGGAAGTGTCAAGAAAATATTACATTATGATGCTAGTCGACTTGCCAGTACATAGTTGTGGGCCGTAGCTTTTCAGTGGCGAGTCACCTCCGCCACGTCGCAGTGTTGTTAAACGGATCTCTGTGGTTCAGTATAGAGAGAAAGCTTGCCAGTCGAAAACCCACCACATCCTGGAAAACCGTCAGAACTCTGCTTGTACACCATTGTACAACTGGCAGAGCAGATTGTCGACTGATTTCACACTCGGATTTTCACAGTCAACTGACTTTCCAGTTTCTCTGTTCGTTGAGCAAATATCTTGGTCAGGGCAGCCATAATCGCTGAGGACACGCAAGGATGGGTGAGTCACGCAGTCATCTTGGTAAATGTCTTGGTTAGCAAAACGGCAGTTTCTTGTGACTTGATTTGTCAGGCTATATATTCTTTTCACTAACGTGGAGGCGTCGTGGTTAGCTATCATTACTAGACGACAGTCGTGGTAGTGAGTGCAGTTTTATCCATGTGTTGTACGGCAATGTATTTGTAAGTGCTTGCGGGTTACTATTTATTGTCCTGGGCAAAAGCTATTTCTTGGTTTAATTGCAGCCTCCCAAGCACTTCAGGACATCGGAGAAAAGGGGTGAGTGAGAAACATGGCCGTAAAGAACAGGCGTGAAAACAAACATTTTTATATTCCTGTGTCATAACATTTAGTGTGAAGACAAATGACTTACAGCGTGCACCAATGATTGCGCTGAAAGTGCCTTTTGAATGTTCTACGAAAATTATTGGCCTTATAGGTAGATTGCTATTATCTACCTGGAGTACAGAGCTTTGCGCTATTAAGCAAACCACGCAGTATCATTTTACTATGATGCAACTACTGCGTTGGAAGACAGAAACCAGAACTCAAAGACCAGCAGCGATTCAGTGGTGAATAAAAAGCTGGTAGCCAACCTACTTCAATAGGGAACGCAGAATAAGTTAGTAAAAATATAAATAGCTTGCGACGAAAGAGATTCAAATGTCAATTGGTGGTAAAGCAGCAGAATGATGAGACTCAAGCGCGGAGTAAAAGGTTCGGAAGACCTAGACAGAAAGCCAGGACGCAATACTAAAGGGATAATGCTTTGGAGGACTGAGAAGGGAAAAGTCGGTGAGAGAGCTAACCTACATAAGTAAATGTCAAAACCTCTACTGCAAGACGGAAACAGCACACTTACAAACGATTGCTTAAGGAGCGGATGTGCTTACTAGGTGCGAAAGGGTTGATCGATTAAAGTGAAGCAATGAAGACCAGTTAAAGGAAAGCAAGCGGGAGAAAAAAGATTTACGCAGCCTCGTGCAGGGAAAAGATCCACGCTAGGGTGCTAAGAAAATGGCACTAGGATATGCTGAACCAGGAAAATCCAGGGAGTACTTTGGACTCATGCATGAGTAAGTGTCGCAAACATAGCAGCAGGTAAGTGATAACTGCACACATATAAATGAAAAGCTAAGGAGCGTCTGTGTGCTAAGCAGATGAGAGGAGTGTTGAACTAAAAAGCTAAGGAAGGTTAATTGACGGAAGGGCAGCAAATAGCCGGAATGCAAGCGTACTTTAGGGTTGCTGGGGATATAAGTGAATGATGTCTAACCGCAGCAGCGGAGAGAAGGAGACCGAGCGGACGAGACTGGATTGGTTGGCGCATGGTGTTTGAGTCGTCTAGTTCATTTGGGAAGGTAAATAGTCAGTAGAATTGGATAAGTCAGAGACTGGTCAAATAAGGGTAAATTAGGCCAGTTCACTGAGAGTTGGCTATCAGCTTAAGGAAGGACTGAAAGCAAAGCATTAAGTCTTCTGGAAAATGGCCGGTACTATCACAATATTCGGAGAACAGGAGACCGATCAAACGAGACTGGTTTAGTCAGCGCATTGAGCTTGGGTCGTATAGCTAATGTTGGAAGACAAATGATGTAGGTCAGAAAATGGACAGGATAGCGAAGGAAGTCGCTAGTTTACTAAAAGGTGAACCAGTTCAGCAAGCTTCCGAAGTGATGGTAACTCGGTTTCCGGACTGTAGATCCTAAGCCGCTTAAATCGCGGTAGACGCAAAAAAGTCAAGGAGCAGTAGACTGGTCAGATTAGACTAAGGCAGGGCACTGGGAGCACGCTCTCTGGTTGAGTGAGAAATTAAGACTGAGAGCTCGATAAGGAGAGGAAGTCGCGCTAGACACGGTTTACAGCCGAAAGATGGGACTGCCCACTTGGCTCCCAAATTAATGGGGACAGAGCGTTAAGTCTTCCGAACAATGGCCGGTAACGTCACAATAGTCGGAAAGCATGTGACGGATCAGAAGCGAGCAGATTAATCGGCGCGTTTAGCTTGAGTTGTACAGTTAATTTGGAGATGTATGGAGTAAATCAGAAGCAATGGACAGGTCAGAGATAGAAATGGTTTTATTAACCTGGAGCGAACAAGTCAAGCGGGCTGTCGAGGTGAGGGAGACAATGCTTTGGATTTACCGAGCCTAGGCCGTTCACATCTCGGTAGTCTTTTAAAGCACACAAAGAATCAGATTGGTCAGATGCGTCTAAATTAGGGCAGAGCACTGCGATTTTGCCGTCCGATTAAAGAAAGACTGTAAACAGAGGGCGATCAGTCATCTAAAGGATGGACGATAATGTCACAACCCTCTGCGTTCAGGAAGCCAATTAGACGAGAGTAGGTTACACGTCGATCTGTGATACAGTGAAACAGTTAATTATGGAAGACAAATGAATAGGGTCAGGAGGTGAACGCGCTGAAGATAGAAGTGACTTTAGTAGTAAATAGCGAACAAGTCCATCAGGCTGTCGTGGGGAGGGAGGCATTGCTTTGAATCTACCTAGTCGAGAAAGTTAACATACCGGTAGTTTGGAAGAAGTCAAAGAGAAGCAGACTGGTCAGATTAGACTAGATTAAGGCAGGGCAAAAAAAGTTAGCTGTCCGATTGAAGAAGGATTGAAAAAGGAACGCAGCAAGCAAAGGACAGGTCGGGTTAAAAGAAGGTTTACTGCTAAGTTGTAGAGAAGCCAAACATGCTCTCATGTTAAGTGCAAAGAATGCGATTAAGTGAGGACAACGGTCGGAATAGAAGGAACTTTACTGATAAGGTGTGGGAACGACACCCAGGCACTTGTGTTAAGGGATATAGAGCGTCCTGTGTTCCGAATTTTGGCTGTTACTGTCACGATATCCCGAGAGCAGGAGGCCGATCAGACGACACTGATTTAGTCTGTCGCTGAGGTAAAAATGGTATATCTACGTTAAGGAGACAAGCAGGAAGGGTCAGCAGAAATGGACAGGCAAAGAATACATTAAGAGAGTGTAAGCCATTCCAGCAGTCTGACAATGTGGGGCAAAGTTAGCATTGTGTCTAGGGCTCCTAGACCGTTTGCACCTTGGTAGTCATGAATGCAGTCAGAGACTGGTCAAATGACACTAGGTCATGCCGTGCACTGAGGGTGACGTCCGATGGCAGAAGAAATGAAAGTAAATGGTGCGATAGGGAGAGAGCAGATTTAGGATGAAGCGCTCTTTATTGCTGCTGGTTAAAGAACCTGACAAGGCTATACGCACACTGAGATTATTCCGCACAATAAGTCGGTTTTGTATGAAAGTCTATATATGATCCGGGCCGTTCTCCCAGTGCTCGTCCTCGTAAATGCAGGTTCCCAAGATCTCTGCTACTTAGGAGACACCTAGGAATCTCTCTACAATGGTGGAGAATTACGTGATACTATCAGATGTTCTGACGGCTTCCGGTAGCTTATTCCGTATCTGCGGCAACCTAAAGAGGCAAAGTCAGAATGTTTGCAGCAACGTGTATTGGGTAGTGAGAACGAGTGCGCCCTGTTGTGCAGAGGATAAACTGTAGTGCAGAATGGTTGAAAGATACTAACAACAAAAGAGTCCGATATCTTGATTAGCTTATTTAGGAAAAGCTTGGCCGTCGCAGCCGAAGTGGTTCCAGGCCAAGCTGTTTGCAGCGGTATGGATAATTAAGCGCAGCTGATTATGGAAGATGTTTAGTAAAAGACTGCTGAACTATCTCAATAACCATCCTGTCAATTACGTGTGTTAGTGGGGACTATGGGCAGTACTATAAGATGGGTCGGGCACATCAATTATAAATCATGGGCCGAGACTCTAACAAGCGTATTAAGTTCAGTATATAGCCAAGGATAGGCCTGTCTTTGGTAAATAAATAAATAAATAAATATTTTATTCTCGACTATGCGAGGCACGCTCATGGAGGCATGGTCAGATATGTACAACGGTACAAACATTATAATGCAATTGTAACAGTAACGCAGAAAATTGTTCATATATCCATGATTGGAACTGTACAATGTTGAAAATGCGAAACAATAAGTTGGCTGTCATGAGATACTGGACCTCAGCTAATAAGAGATTGAGAAACCTGAATGATCCACTGAAAGGTAATGGAAGAGCCCGCACACAAGGAAGGAAAAGGGCAACGTATGGTAGGATGTAAAACGACAACAGTATATACAGATGTAGAAGTCCCAGTGTAACGATCCTATGTAGAATTGTGACGCTAGTTGACCTGCCAGTGTAAAGTTATGGGCTGTGACTTTATTAGGTGGCGAGTCACATACGCCACGTTGCAGTGTTGTTAAACGGACATTTGTGGCTTTTTGTAGGGAGAACGCTTGCCAGGCGAAAACCCACCACGTCCTGGAACACTGCCATCAATCCATTGAATGGCAAATTGTAACTGGCTATGTTTCTTGTTAAAAGTCTGTTTGCTCGGTTATTCGCAGTCAGGTTGCGTCCCATTTTTCCGCTGGTTGATGCAATAACTGGTTGCCTATTGCGTTCCTGGGTCCTGTCCGTTGGTAGGTCGGGTACTAAACATTCTTATTGTATATAATGTGTTGATCCTTCGCAGAACCAGGTGAAGTCATCTCTGATTATGTATATTTGCCGGGGAGCGAAGAATTCGTGTCCAGCTACCCTCACTGGACATCGGTGGTTGGGTGTAAATAGTTAGAGTGGAAGTGAGGCCATGGTCCAGGTAAGTACTTGTTGGTTATTTCGTCCCATCCCAGACGGAGGCAGTTCCTCAGTTCAATCCCGAAGCCCTCCGATGTTCACGACCTCAGAGAAAAGGGAGAGAGGAACAAGCCGAGAGAAGACCGAAAAGGAACAGTCGATGTACCTAGCGTTTGATCAAAATCCTACTTTAAGACATTTATTTGAGACAACTAGTGTACAAGGTGTAACAGATATTACGCTAAAGATGTTTTTAATTATGCGGAAGGCATGGCCTGATGGGTAGAATACTTTCATGTGCATGGGATGAAGAGCAGGATTCCGGTAAGATATTCATGAGGTGTAAGCTGACAATGTTCGAATTCTACCTGAGACTAGAAAGTGGGTGTGTAGTCACGATTGGTTGTTATCGGAAACCCAAGGACAGTGACGATGTGGCCGTATTTATATATGCTCACGGGATAAGGATTACCTAAGACACCATAACTACAATGTACATAGGTATATGAATATAGGAAGCTGAGCATATTAGAAGCTGGCTAAGATTAAATGGATATCAGAGAAGACTAAGTGTTGAAAGTAAGACGATTAGAAGATATCGATACTGGACCAGGTATCAGTGGACAAGGGTGCCTGTTGGGCTAATCATTCGAGGTGCCAATGAATAACAACCGTGTCAAAGGATCGGACAGCAAACCAGCTGAGCTGTGAAAAAACTATACCAGGAGAATAAACAATCTACAGAAGGACTGACGCCTAGCAAGCTAAGGAGTATTCCCAAAGTTGAATAGAGCATAAAGCAAACAGCTGCCGCAGAGCAGAGATAGTGGCTAAAGGAATGGAGGTATCAGTGGCTGATTCAACCATATCATTAAGACTTTTGACCACATGTCAAGTAAACGCGAGTAAGACAGACGACGGATAACGGCGCGCTAGTAGAGATGAATGGCCAGCAATAAAGTTCGAAATAAGGCTTCAGCTACCTGCGGGTCCTACGGTGGCACAGAATATGTCAACAAACAGCTGAGCTGTGACGCAAACAATCAAAGAGATGAACATGGTAAGAACGGAGCGAGCTCCGGGTATCCGCAAAGTTAAATGGAACCTATGGCGACTAGCTGCTGCTAAGCAGAGATAGTGGCTCAAGAAAAGTATGTATCAGAGGCTGGTGTAGCCATATAATTATGAAGTTTGACCAGTACTGGATGACTACAGTTTCAGTGAATAAAGCAACAGACGAGCGCTGAATAAGGAGACAGACTTCAAAAGAAAATGAACGCTGGAGTGTCAAGAAGTTGCACCTTCCAGGCTACATGAGGCCAACAACGACTAGCTACTGCCAAAGAAAATTGCACGAGAGTAAGACGAAAAATGGATAACTGCGCGCTAGGAGAGAGATGAATGGCCAGCCACAGAATTCGGATTAAGGCATCAGTTACTAGTGAATCCTACGGTGGCACATAATAGGTCAACAAACAACTGAGCTGTGACGCAAACAATCAAAGAGAATGAACATTATAAGAAATGAGCAGCTCCTAGGGAGCTCAGGGTATCCGCAAAGTTGGATTGAGGCTGTGGCGACTAGCTGCTGCTAAGCAGAGATAGTGGCACTAGCAAAGGATGTAACAGTGGCTGGTGAAGCCATATGATTAGGAAGTTTGACAACTACTGGATACCTACAGTTTCAATGAATAGGTCAACAGACGAGCGCCGAATAAGGAAACAAACGTCAGAGGAGAATGAAAGCTGGAGAGTCAAGAAGTGGCTCTTTGCAGGTTACATGGGGCCAATAATGGCTAGCTACTGCCAAGAAGATTGACGCTACTAAGAAGAACGGCGCGCTAGCAGTGAGATAAATGGCCAGCCACAGAATTCGGATTAAGGCATCAGTTACTAGTGAATCCTACGGTGGCACATAATAGGTCAACAAACAACTGAGCTGTGACGCAAACAATCAAAGAGAATGAACATTATAAGAAATGAGCAGCTCCTAGGGAGCTCAGGGTATCCGCAAAGTTGGATTGAGGCTATGGCGACTAGCTGCTGCTAAGCAGAGATAGTGGCACTAGCAAAGGATGTAACAGTGGCTGGTGAAGCCATATGATTAGGAAGTTTGACAACTACTGGATACCTACAGTTTCAATGAATAGGTCAACAGACGAGCGCCGAATAAGGAAACAAACGTCAGAGGAGAATGAAAGCTGGAAAGTCAAGAAGTGGCTCTTTGCAGGTTACATGGGGCCAACAATGACTAGCTATTGCCAAGAAGATTGACGCTACTAAGAAGAACGGCGCGCTAGCAGTGAGATAAATGGCCAGCCACAGAATTCGGATTAAGGCGCAAACTGCAGTAAGCTGGAACGGTGTACACCGAGTTCAAGCATAATGGAGCCGTTATCTAATAGTTTACCATTAACAGTGAACACATTGGGTGGCATAGAGCACGGGAAGGAAAGGATGTGGCATTTCGTGGGTGTGAGCACTATTTTTATGGGTCACACCATGTCTCAAGAGCGCCGAGATCCCTTTGGATGCTAAAGTGGCTGTTACGTAGACAGCTAGGATCAAATGAGAAAATAACATTTAGGTCATCGGCAGAAACGTACGAAGTGCCATGTTTGTAGGCCTGGCACGCATCATTAATGCACAGTAAAAACAGCAGGGTACCCAGGTGGCTTCCTTGGAATACTCCACTGGGTACTAGTGCCTTTTTGGATGAGATATAGCTTATTTGCACTGAACCCGTTCGACTGGAAT
Source organism: Dicrocoelium dendriticum (assembly GCA_944474145.2). NCBI lineage: Eukaryota > Metazoa > Platyhelminthes > Trematoda > Plagiorchiida > Dicrocoeliidae > Dicrocoelium > Dicrocoelium dendriticum. Next base: position 21,581,958 of record OX104071.1, read on the forward strand.
AGAAAGAAGCAAATCTTGAATGGGAGTGGCTGGAGATAACGTATGCTGCTAGTTTAGTTCTTAACCCATTGTGTGGGACCCGTGAAAATGCTTTTTCATGTCCGCAACGCTAATCTCTAGTGCCTGAACTAGATCGATGGAGTGTGGCAGGTGGTTCAATAATACAAGCTGGCAGGCTTGACAGGGTTAACTCGGCAGAAACCTCTTGTAGTGACCAGTTGCTAAGGTTGCGTGGCAGCAGAAAGCGAAGTATAACGTCCTTTATTATTCTTTCTATGAGTTGAGACGCAATAAGTGTGCGATTAATAAGACGATAATTATCAATGTTTTGGCGACAGCCTCGTTGGAGTCGTGGTAGGACAGCTGCGTGCTTTCCATTAGACGTGTAGTGACCGCTCTTCATTGTGGTGTTGAAGACATTAAAGAGCAGGACTGGAACGTCCGGGCCTCCTGTTAGTACCATGGAAAATGCGATACCGTCAGGACATGAGTAGCGTGACGGCTTCAACGAGCAACTTGCTCGCTTGCTATTGTAAAAGCCCAAGACAATAGTAGGTATTTGCTCTTCATTAAACTTGGGGGTCGTATTTGGCAAAGCCAACTCCTTGCTGGGGAAGGAGTTACGGCAACTTGTGTTAATGAACCCGCAGAGATCGACCGCACCAGAGACTATACTTTTATCAAGAAGGACGTGGTTAGTAATCGGGATATCGTTGCTGCCATCCCTCTGCTTCGTTAACTAAATAAGAAAATTTGTCTTGTTTGCAGTACAAAGAGCTGCGTGCTTTACTAATTTACTCGCATTACTTTGTGAAATTTGCCAATCGGCTATCACTTCGTTCCTGCTGATAATTAAGTGACCTTGTGGTCTTGATGTAGCGGGAGCGCATTGCTTTGGACTTGCTGGTCAATTGGCGTCTGAAGGCGTCATTAAGATTTTGAGGCGTTCCGACCAATATCTGTTTTGAAGTAAGGACATGCAAGTAGTTAGTGAAATTGGTAGAAAGCACGCTTAGCGCCGTATCTATATGATCGGAGAGGTACAAGTCGTCCCAGCTAGGTGCTTGGAGAACGAAGGGAATGATTTCCTAGCTGTTGCGCTGGAGGGGCCGAAATACTTTATATGTTGCGTCTGTATGTTAAGGGAATTTAGGGTGGGCAAAATGCGGCTTCACCACCATGTGCCGGCTGCACGGTATGTTTTCTAATACGCTGAGGCGTGGTTACTAGATGCATTTAGTGAATATATGATCCGCTGTACTAGAATGTCTAGTTGGTAGCTTCACACGCTGTGTCCATTCATGAGTGAAAATGGTGACAACAATGGCCCTCTACTTGATTGGGCTGAATGTCTGAGCAACGAAACATGAGACCTATTTATTCTCCAGGAATGATCTTATAGCGTGCAGGGCGGAAGGAGATTTCCCGAAAAAGCCTGACACTTTCGTTAACGCTAGCACCAGAGGAGTGCGATGGGTTGTTTAAACAGCCAACCAAGAGGTCATGATGTCTTCCAACGGCCTGTATCCACACTGTCTTGAGACGTGCCAAGGTATATTGTGAAAACTTATGCTTGAAACTCGTTCTTGGAGTATGTGGTATCCACCAGCACGTTTACTGGCACGTCCATTACAGGAAGTGGTGTGTTCTAGAATATGAAGTGGTTCGTCAGAAGCGTCGGTCGAGTGCCATGTTTCTGTTATCGGCACCATATACGGGTTTGACAAAAGGATGAAGTTGCCTAAAAGGTGCTTTTTATTGTGATTTGATCGTACATTGAGGAGAAAGTAAGTGTACTAGTCATATTCTAACCGTCCCCTCATCGGGTCGCCCGCTTCTGTAGTAGTGGCGTAGTAAGACAGGGCTGGAGGCGCTTCCACTGCACTATTATCTACCTTTCCCGAGTTGCATATATTTGGCGATGTGGCAACAGGTACTGGTGCTACTTGTAGGAAGACAACTCCAACGTGGTCTAGAAGTCAGCATATGTTGGCGAGGGAGGTTGTGTACGTTTGACGAATGAGACGCGGTGGGCCGCGTCCCGGCAAGTCCCATAAGAAGGGGGTTGGAACAAGATTGAGAGATTTGGGCAGTTCTATCTAGATAGTCAATACTTGACATGGTGCTCTAGATGTGGGGTGAAGAGGCGCGCAGTTGGATGGATATGGGGCTGTTTCTTAAATGAGGTCAAGACAGAAGCTGAAGCAGGAGGGACGGTGGGGTGTGGATAGGCAGCATCATGGCGCAAAGAAATTGGATATGTGTTGATTACTTCGACAGTGACCTGATAAAGAAATGGGTTGGGCAGGAGTTGGTAACGGGTAAGGCATTCTGTTTGAATTGTCAAAACGTTGGATTGTTCATGAAAACCTTAGTAAGTGGAATGTTTGAAAGTTACCAACTGTGAGTCGATGGAAGGCAGCCAGGAAGTTGAGACCTGCTGTAGACTGCTGTTTGCAAAAGTTGTCCTAGATGGCACTGCATAGGTTAATACGTATAACGCCTGCCCCATTAAAAGGGTAGAATTAGTGGAGGACAAGGTACACTACCAGGGATGAGGTGCGTATTTGGTCTGGTTTGTACGGTCCTCTTGCGTGGACGATATTGGTGCAGCTAAGTAACTCGCCTTCTTAAATAAATCATTCGGCCACGTCCGACTACGTTTCGTCCGCGATACCTGAAGTTCGTGTGGTCGCTATTAAGCGGTGTTGCAACCGAATATAACTTGTTGGGCAGGTCGCTTGGTCGGCGGGATTGGCATAGGTACTACCGTATGAAGGTATGGCGAAGGTGCGCTGCTCGGTCTGGTGCTGTTGAGGCCGCGGTTGAGCCCTGTAATGTGTGGATTTTCAAGTAGATAAGGTTTGCTAGGTGAGGAGATGCGCTGATTAATTACCACCTTCATAAACGAAGGTAATTTCTGCGGCGATCTGCGTTTCTGTTCATCTTCACTGTAATTATTTGATTTGGAGGTGGTATGGTACCTCACTGGCTTTGCTAGAACTGCCTTGTGGCTTTCTCACTGGTTGGGTAGGCGTGAGCTTCACAAAGTTATTGTAGATGGTGGCAAAACACCGCTTTCATCCGTCTTTGTCATTACGCTGTTGAACAGCAGTATATGGCTTTTCATGTAGATAAGGTTTTCAGGGCGAAACGATGCTTGGGGCGCTAACGCATTCATAAATGAAGAAGATGGCTGCCGGAATCTTCGCTTCAACGTTCGTGTGTTGTGAAGCTTGCAAACTGCGTTGTTTCTGTACCACGCTGACTTTAAATGCCATGCTTTTGGTCTTGTCCTGTTTTTGGTTTGGCGTCAGTTTTTCGAGGTGGTTGGGGTTTTAGGCTGATGGCGACTATTTGGGCTGATCGTTGTCAGCAGGCAAGTAACCAACAGAATCGGGCCTACAAGTCTGGCCTACAATGCCGGTACTAGAGTCAACACTCATGTCCGAGTTGCTATGCGACATACCACTAGCAGTTTCAACGGCAGTGGCGGTGAGCGAGGGTTAAAATACCTGTTCAGTGCAGTCTGACAGAAACATCCCGTTATCCTGGGTTTCCGGGTGAGAGGCTGATTCCGCTTAGGGCCGGTGAGAGTAGGCAGTGGGTAGCCGCTAGATTCCCCGTTACGAATGCGCTTAGATGGTTGAGCAGGTACGGCGTCTGTGTCAGTGTCATGCGTGTCGGAGTAGCTATAAGTCACATCGCTAGCAGAATCGATGGTTCTAGCAGCCGGTACAGACGAAGGTCTTTCGCTATCGGTAGTCCAAAACCAACTTCGAGCTGTTGCAGTTTCCGCATTTGAAGTGAGATCCTGTTTTTGAGACAAGTGGAGGTCTATCGCTGGCATAACTGTCGCATGGACCGGAGATTTTGCTGATGAGTTAATGCGGGCATTGTGCTTGCCCTCATTTTCGATTGCCGACTTTAATGCTATTTGAAGAGTGATTTTGTCAGGCTTAGTGATAATTGGCCCAGGTTTGCTCCCGTGGACACAGAGAGTTTACGGCCTATAAAAGCTTTAGCAAGTAATGGAGTATAGGGAGACAATAATATAGGGCAAGCGCGAGTTTTGCCGAATTTGCGTAGCCGCTTCAGCAATCCGGTGGTGTGGCATACACTCGGAGGAGAACGTTTCACCTTTTTCCGTAGCAAGCAATCAGGTACGTTGGATACGACGAGCGTTCTGGGTACGACCTACAATTTCCGTTACGTCCTTGATACGCAATGCCAACAATTGTCCAGCTGAGTTTACTTCATTTGGGTCATTAGTTTTCATTAATCCCGACCAAAGCGACAGCAGTTTAAAGTCCTCTAGGTTGCATTCCTCGTAGGTGGCTCCTTTTTAAGCATGCTTAGCTCATTTGCTAATTAGAGAAATTTGACTTGGGCCGCGCTAACTGCGCCATTAAGCATGACCATGCAAGCCTTCATCACAGATTAATATGCTGCGGGTGTTGACCGTGCTGCTGTTTGCACTGCGCACGTTGCAGAAGGTGAAGGACTACAACGTTCAGCACGCATTGGTTAGAAGTAAAAAAGCCAGACAAATCAATAAACCGTCTACTAAACGTAAAAGTTGGTGCGACAGAGAAAAGCGGGCAAAAAAGGCGATCAAGAGTTGCAGAAACGAAGGTATAGTAGTATAGGATATATTGTGCTAATAATTAGTTGCACAAAAAGAACAACAAAGTAGTTATACGCAGTTTCAAAAATATTAACATTTACGTCAAATATACGCAACATTTCAAATTTGTTTTTCTAGGTTCATCTGGACAGAATGTACTTTTGGCTGCCCTAACTTAACCTAGTAGACCAGTCCCACCAAACGCAGGGACAGTATTCAGGAAGCATCGTCAGAATAAAAGTTTTGAGTGTTCTATCTTTACAGCGCTCTTGCTGACTAAGAACCATACGCAAACTGCCAAGCATAGTCTAATAAACCTATACCAATAATTTACAATGCACACACCTCCTTTTAAATATGTCCACAATTGAGCCTGCGGTGTTCCTCTGCCAGCGTTCTGCCGATTACCGAATAAAGTTTTGCGCTTGACGTTCGTTATTTTCCTTACATTATCAGTCATTAAACCGGAAGCCATCCCAATTGACCTAAAGCAAAACATTACAACTGAAAGAATATTTTTGGACGCTCTTGATCTTATATCATTACAATTGCTAAGTAGTGCATGACATTGACCGTGATGTACCAGGTACGGCGGCAGGAAGCTATTTTCGTGCTTTCTACTGCTTCAACCCTCCAAGCCTCCTAACTTGCGAAGTTTAGCGTGCGCGCGGTAGGTCAGGGGACGGCAGGCATAATAAAATACTTATACCACGGCTTTCCGCTTCCGGTAAATGATGAGCACTTATATGCCGCAAATGGCCACTAAATATTTCGGGAAACCACGAAAACCCGAAGATGCTAGACATTAAGGGCTTATTCCACATGAGCATAGTTAATGAAGGCCACGAAGCAACGTGGTAGTTTGCCAGAATACCATGAATGCCACATGAAGGAACATTGGCAAGGAAATAACTCTACTAAGGAAGGTGATGCAAACGCATACCTTGCTGTCGCATCTTAGTTAAGGTTAAAGTGCAAACATAACCTTGGAAGGCGGACAAGCCATCCAGTAGAGATACAAATGTATAATATTTTCAGTATTAAATTTTGTATGTCATCGGGGCGCAAACACTATTGCAAGTTTTACTCCATCGTACAAACTTAGTACTTCCAAAGCTAATACAAAAAGCAATGCGCCTTGAATTCGAAACCCCGGAGCGCGGCTTATAGTCCGGCTCACGGATCACTGGGCTGTGTTCTGGCTAGTCGCTCCAAGTATAAGTTATCTAAAAATCATCCCTCAAGGCAACGATTCCAAAAATCAAGGAGTTCATCACGTTTTTTATTTTATTAAATTACCAAAGCTGATTAACACGGGTTAAGCCTTTATTTCCCAAGTTCTGCTTAACTTGATCGCCAGAAGTGGTAGAAGTGCATACTAGTGCCAAATAGCTCTAGAAAAGGTAGCAATATTTACAGTCGGTTTACTAACTGCGAACTGTTGCGGATACTGCAGTTACTTTGCGCTTGTCGTGTCTGCCAGCCGTATTGTTTTGATTAGCACGGAGCGACTAATGCTTTTACCGCTTGTAGCGACAAAACTATGCAGCAACGTGCGAAATAAATGCTGAAATTTTGGTTAGCCGCTTTGATAACCCATGAAACTAAAAAATTTGAGGAAATTTTTGATTGTTACAATCGTTGTTTTGGCGTAGCTTTGACAGCCGGTTTTCCAGCTTACTCATAGGGGGTACGCATGGCCCGAATATAGCCATTGGTTGCGTGATGGACTCTTAGCCTTGTGGCCGTTTTGCAAATCCTAATTTCCCCGACTTTACTACGCGCACCGGAGGTATGGATAAAAAATTTGAAGGAATGCATAGTAGGTTACGATAGCCACTTGCATGGAGGACATCCGAAATTTAAAAATTTATATACACTATACGCTTGAACCTCTACAGGAAAGCTTTTGCGCAATACGACGTCATTCTCCACCCTTATTCGGTTATTGTGGTACAGCAAAGACTAAATTTGCCCTACTTTGCTTACCAGTTCTATTTCCGTGTCCGCTGTTGCCTTTCGTTTTCAACAGACCTTATCGAGCTACAACCTTGCTTATGTTGCCTTCATTAACTACGGAGACTCAGATGGAATAACCACCTAATGTTTTACATCTTCTGGTCTATGTGGTTATGCTGGATGCTTAGTGGGCACTTAGAGCAGGAAACTGCTTATATAATTTACCGGTAAGCGGAAGCCTTTGGTGAAAAGTTTTCAATTTTGAACGCCCGCTGTGCTATGTTCTGTTACGGGTATTCCAAACTTCCCGTGCTAGAAGAGTATCCCGCCAACAACTATCATATTTGCTTTTTAAGTTTAATAATATTTTTGTTTTCAACTATGTTTACCTTGCACTGTAGTTGGAGTTTGTCGCATCGTTTGTGCTTAATGTAACATTTTAATAAAAAACATCGATAGTAATTTCAATTTCCGCATTATGTTCACTCTAGGTAATTTACCTAGGTTTGCTAGGTGAAGAAAATATTTTACATTTTATAGCTTTTACTGGAAATTATTTAAAACCTTTTCCAGTCTCTCCCGTCACCATCGCTTACGCACTGTTGCCTTTTAATCGGAATCAATTAATGTACACTTAATGGTCCAAGGGACTTGGACTGATTATCGTCGGGAAATGGACCTTGTAACGTTGGCGTGTTTTCACAAAGGTTGCATGAATACAGCCACGCACCTTTACAACTGTTGATTCTATTGAGGCCGGCCGTGAAGTCCAACTGGAAATAACCTGGACTTGAGTATATCGTTTTATGCTCTGCATCAACTGAACTATGATTATTACGATGTCAGCAATTGCTACAAAAGGAGTATCATATTTTATTGCCTTTGTATGACATGATACTTCGAATACGACAATAATGCTTCTGTCGCTTCCCTGATTAATGCAAGAGCGTGTAATTTGTGGACATACTAACAAAACCTCAAGCGAGTACAGCTTCCAGGCCCAGTCTAGAAATATACTTTTATTTATATACTTATGTCCTGCAGCTCTACTCAAGGAGAATAGTGATGACCGCCAGGTAATATTTATAAAGGTATTTTCTTGTCCTTAAATTCATCAGGCTAACTTGAGAACTGGAAAATAACTGTCGTCATACTGCCAGCTAAACCTGGGCAGCGAAAGACCTACATACCGGTGGTCATAGCCGTTACAGTTCCATCCTAGCACAAACGTTGGGGAGAAAGGCAAGGGAAAAATGATTACTTTTCACTTATCGTACTGTTTTTCTCATCCCTGTATTATGACTTTTAAGTATCCATGCAAACTTGGCAAATTGCTTTCCTAAGTAAGCTCACCGGAGCGGTTCCTGGATACAACCGTGCACTGTCAGCCGTCATGGCATACATGAAGCATTCTATTGAGTTTTACGCAAGCTGCTATTATGAAACAGCTGTAGTCTAGTTAGAACAAAGGTCGTATTTCCGTGGTTTAACTCCTACCTGACAGGACTCCGGCAGATAGTGAACAAAAATGGGGCCATGTCTACACCCAACCAAGTTATTTTTGGTTTAGTCCAGAGCAGTGTGCTAGGTCGTCCTCATTCCCGCTTGTGCTAAACAAACTTAGACCTGTCACCCGCTTTGGCATCCCATAAGTACTCGCAGCTGATTTGAAAATAAATAAATAACCAAAGAACTTATTTATTTTTGTCCAACGGTGACACGCTTGTACAGGCATGCGCATATTCAGATAAAAGCGCATGATCAAACATGTATGTTCTATTCAACCCAATATAGAACGGAAGAGGTTGTCGAGAAATGAGACACATAAGCCATATATAGCTGGGCTGCAATGTGCCAGATGCACTTCTATACATCAACGTGGAATATCATGACTTTTGGCTGCCATATATAGACGTAACGTTTTATAGTTCGTTGTGATACATTTGCAATTGATGGTTCTGCCAGTTGGAAGGCTGAAATATTTCAGCTCCCTAACATGCAAAGTACGTTGTGACTAAAGAAACACAAGTATTTGGATGGATTAGTCAGTTACTAACGCTGACAGAAAGGACTCACGGTAAACAGAATCGATATAGCTCTGGTTAATTTACGAATGCGTTACCTTTAAAAACTACGTATAAGTAACATCATGGTCGATGAGGATGTTTTACAGATATTCCCCAAACGCTTCTTTTGCCAATACACATTTATTTCCTATCGAGCTAAGTAAACTAAATTAAAATTAAGTGGTAAAACGACGTGGTAAAAACAACGGCTGCTAAATTTATCCTGAGTAATGTTAAAATGGATACTACAAGGTTTGATAGCTGAGCAACCGCATGAGATATTGACAGCATGGATGCAGCTGAAAGTGTTTGTAATACTAAGACAGTAAAGCGGGCAAAGTTGAAGAATTGGAAGCGCAACGGCTCTATTGTACGATAACCTGTAGCTTAATCCATTATATGAACGAGTGGCACTAGGATGTTAAGCAGGTCCACTAAGTTCGTACCACAATGAATTGTGGTTCGTGACCTGGAGCGAACATGCGTGTAAATCGCTCGCTTAGGCACTCTTAGTTTTTCACTGTGAAGTATCAGCCTTTTCTCGCACGCCCTTGGATCTATACTTATTTGTTATGCAGTTACAAGCTACATATTTTGCTGCTCTTTTCTCCAGTACACTCAGTGCATTCTACCTTTCCCTGATTGCTCATTGCCAAGCAGTGCTTCGCCGGTACCGAAGCGCCAAAATTTGCGTAACTACCATCACCTGGGACATAGTTTGGTCTTACCTGATAAACCATTTCAACGGATTTCGAACAATTTAACAATCTTTTAAATTCAACCTTAGTTGAAACATCTAAATGCTGCAAAGCAACTTTACCCGGTGCAATCCATATGCTTAAGCACGCCCTCATGGAATCTGCCTTACGTTCACAATGACACGTTCGACTGATAAGTCCGAGGGAGAGCTTGTGAGCACACAACTACCACACAGACGTCGGTGACAAAGCAACTTTAACCAAAGAGGATGCATCCTTCAAATTGTAAGTAACATTTCCTGAACAAGCGCCATGCCCAATGTGGCAATTTTAAAAACCAATATGGAGCACGTACCAAACTTGTTAAGGGCAGCATTTTGTGCCACAACTGTGGCCAGTGTTTTCCTGCAAGTTGCCTGCGTGACAAACCTAGTCAGGCCAAGTTATTAAACAAACCAAGCGCTGTGTGGTTCTGCGTAGATTGCACATCTATCCCGCTGAAAAACGCGTGCTCCGATTATCGCAAAAGTAAGACCAGCTATTAGCCAAGGTTGAGGAAATGGTGAACACCAAAAGCATTACGGTTGGGTTAAGCGTAGCAGTGTGTAAACCGAGCCTCCCACATAATTACTGCCTGGATTCCAAGACGTAAGGCTAGTAGCACCGTAAGCAAAACTACACCGAGAGCCCAGAACATGAAATGTTTGTCCAATATCTCCCTTGGCTCACAATTGACTAACGCATCTTTCACTTTAATCGGAGCAACTACACATAAGGCTAATACCAATCCTCCGCCCGATTGTGTAGCAAAATTTCAAGCCGGTAGTAGGGTAAGGTTGGTTACGGTCGCTTCTACTAGGACTTGCCATTTATAACTAACAGCACCCCCAACTGAATCGGGATCCAAGGAGTGTAGCGGAGTTTTCCTAGTGCGAGCACCACCGGTTTACTACAGTACATCTCCGAGTATCTTAAGCACGGAACGCAATTTGTCGAAAGGTGAAAGCAGCAACTACCTGTACTTAGCGCACTGTGCTCCATTATCTCAACATCAAAGTCCACATCAATAAGCGACGTGCAGGTGAATGCCCTCAACCAGTGGGTCTTTATTAGTACCATAACCGGAGTTTTACTGAGACCTGTACACAAAGCAAGCCTACAGCGACACACCAACTTGTAGCATTTCAAAGAACCAAGATTTCTACGAGTTGTGCTGAACACCATCGCTGAGGTAGAATCATCGCCACTGTTGACAAATAGTCCCAGCAATGAACCCTGCTCCATCGGTACCTTTCTAGACCACTCATGTGAAGAGCATTATCGAGTTAACCGCAACTAAGTGGACTACTTGAAGGTAACTGCAAACAGTACCATAATCCATCACGAGGTTCCGGAAACTGAAACGTGTGAGGCACATGAAACCATAAGGCATGATAAAGAACAGTAGTGTTATATTCGTGAAACACTCTGTTTGGTGGATGTAGTAACGAAATCCGTGTCACTGCTGCGTACCTTACTGAACTCCAAAGGAATTGGCTCGATGGTTAGCACGGCTGCTAAAATTTTAGTACATGTTCCATTACAGGCTGTTATCTGCGCTTCGGCTAAAGCCAATCGGCGATATGCCTCCTAGAGATGACGTATCACACGAAGAACTAAACGCAATGGGATCCATAAACGAACAATGCCCCGGTAGTGTGTCCGATGAGCCCATACAACCAGACCTCTTACATTGTGCGCAGAAGATTAGACACAGGACGAATTGCATGGACGATGAATAAGACGTTAAACCGTACTCCAGGCACACACTGTTAAACTGAATAGTCACCAGCCACTCAGTGTTCAGCCAAAAGTTACGTAGGAGTTACACAACATCCGAAACTGCTTTGATCTGGCAAACAGTCATGTAGGTATCTTAACGCCCAAAGGCTCCTCAGTAAACTTACCAAACTTTGGCTGGGTCATGTTGTGAACGCTTGGGACCTAAGTTATATTACCGAAACTTGGTACCACCGAGTGACTGAGGATAAGTTTGAGATAGTTGACACGTCAGTTATCAGGAACGACTGCTCAAGCGGAGGAGGTGGGTTCACTACCGCAGCGATCTGTAATGTGCCGTAGTCAATGACCAAGGAAAACACATTACAGACTCACTCTATTGCCGCCTCTGACTAAGACACAACGACGCATGTCTCGCAGTAGTCGTTTACCACCCCACAACGTTAACGCCGAAAGTGGATTCTCGTTTGCTACGTGTCCCGAACATCGAGACGCGCAATGGGTACAGCCAGAGTAATATCTCCAAGTAGTTCAATTTACACAGTCTGGAGGTTTCTGCATCACCCAATGAACAAGTCATAGCAGCTTTGCAATAACCATCCGTTAATATGCACTTGTACAATCGTATCACCCGCCCACTAGATTCAGGACAGCAAACCAACCCTCCCAATCGTATCTTGTGCCCATGAGTGAAGGGCACATGCTTGACAAGTTATTGCTGCATGGTCCATTGGGTATCCGTGAGCAGGTAGTGTTAAAGTACAACTAGGTGGTTTATACAGTGTATTCCCCTGTGCCTTGGGAACTAACACATACAATCTCACGCTATATGGTCTTGAAAAACTTCGTCGCGGCATCTGCTTAGGAATTATTAAACAGCAGTCCTCTTGACAGCTTTTGGTTTAAGAGCCTTGACAGGCTCAACAACCCGTCAAAAGAGCAACCGAGACCTAGCCGTTTCGGCCCGCAAAAATACCTTTTAGTACTTACAAGTTTGAGGCTGACTCAGCGACTTGAGACAATCAGGTGACGCACCTCAACCATTCGACTGCACTAGTCCTGAGGATAACGTAACTTATCAGCAGTGCATAGTCAAAACGATTTGGCAAACAACCAACTGCTTAATAGGCATGTCAACCAGATTTGTAATTTGAAGCATGGCAGCACTCCACTTTTCACAACAGCGATAGAGTACAAGGCGCTGAAGAAGCAGTTAATGCCCTGCGGATACAACAAGCCACAATATTCGAACCCGCAGCCTCTAACCGTCCCATAAGGTCATGCATAGTACCGACTCCAATGTTTACACATGTAATCTTTTAGCCAGCTATAGTGCTAAGGAAGTTACTCTCACTGCACAATCCTATCCATTTGGGAGCCGAAACCCACCCGAAAGCACTGTAGCCTGCAGCCACTAACCTATCTGAACCAATCACATTTCTTCTACAGTGCGTTGGCGAACATGTTCCCACTATGTGGAAGCGAGTCATTAACACCCCAAGTTTAAAAAGCTGTAGCCTTTCAGGGCTCCCGAATTGTCGTCCACTGACACTCCTCTCTGTGCTCGCAAAGGTGATGGAAGCGGTCGATGCTGAGTCCCAGAAGGCCCACCTGGAAAACACAACCACTTGGCACAGGTGCAGCATGCTCTCCATCAACGTCGGTCAAGCACCAGCAACCTACTGATTGCACGTCTCGGTTGAACGGAAGTGGCTATTGATGGGGTGGGAGTAGACGTCACTTATCTGGACTTCACAAAGCTTTCGACCGGTTGGATCATCTTAGCACACGTCACCGGCTACGCAGCTAGGGAATCAGTGCACCTGTGTTTGGTTGAAGTGGCCATTTTCTTCACCAGCGGAAGCTTCAAGTACGTGTTAGGGGATTACTCTCTCTCTTGTCTGAATTGGTATGTGGTGTCCCACATGGCTCAGTGCTGGGACCGCGCTTATTGTTGGTGTATATCGATGACATAGCAAGCGTTATCTCCTTAATTTTCTCGCCTTTTGCAGATGCCTTCAAATTATGATGGTAACAAGTAACAATGCGGATCATGATCTACTCCAAGATGACCTAAGTGGCCGTTATGAACGGTCAAATGGGAACCTGCTCAGCTGAACATAGCTAAGTGCATGGTGATCCATCTTCGGCACCAGCCGGCGTGCGCTTAAAACCTTGGAGACCACCCCGTGCAGAAGGCTTCTCAGGAACGCGACCTGAATGTATTTGTACGGGAATATCTCGGGTGTGCAAAACAAGCAGAGAAGGCGACTGTAACCTGCTATCCACAATTCAGTCTGCTTTGCATAGCGTTCGGTTGGTTTGAACCCAAAGTGCTTAGCGCCTACGTCAGACCGTGATAAGACACGCTATCTTTTTGTGGCAGCCGTGGCCGAAACAAGGTCTAGTTGCTTTCCGGGCTGCTCAACGTAGGGCAACCAAGAAAGGCAAGGGTTGTTTTATCTACCATAGTAGCTTAGACTGAAATCTAGAAATGTATAGCAATCTATCTCGGCTTTTGCAAGGGAGCACAAAATGGCCTACACGATACCGCTGAACCCAACCAACATTTGCCGTCCGCTGTTGGAATTGAACCATAAACTAACCCGCGAGGTCATCTACTGAAACTGAAAATACCGTATAGACTGCTTGAATGCCACAGAAAGCTCTTTTCTCTCAGCGTGCGCCAACCTTGGAAAACCCTCTCTATTTATGCCCTCTCTGCTCTCATTCTGGCGATATTTGAAAGGCGGGTTAACGATGCTTTCACTAGTCTGCATTTCATTTAATGTCTTGTTAGCTATGGGTTACAACACGCAATCAAACGGTGTCTTACCAAACTCCAAACCCGGATTTATGGATTTATAATTTTAATGCGCGAACATCCCCACTATTCGACATAAGCCTATGAGGCGTCCAACAAAACCTTCCGTTAGCATGCGACTTTATTTTTGCTATGTTACATTCCACAGGAATTGCTATGTCTCGTCTTTTACTTATAATACACTATTGTTCCATTGTTCGGCTCGGACCTACTGCTCGGTAGCATGTATAACATGAAGTTAATACGTGGTGCCACCTGAAATAATTGAAACCTAGGCAAAAATACTAACTATGAATTGCTTCCTTGACACTTGTAAAATAAATAAATAAATAAATAAATATTTATTTATTCTCGACTATGCGATGATGGTGAACCTCCATGGTATATTCTCTCTCAAATGATGCCCCATTCACCTTCGGCTGCAAAACCTCTTCTACGGGGTAGGCTAGTTGTTCGACTACTGAAAAGTAAATATCAAGCAAGTAAAAACACATCTGGCACATTACTTGCTCCGGCACTCTGCAACAGCAAGCAGCAAGCGATCCGGCTGGTAGAAGGATAGGCACTGGACATAATAGTGCGTATAGTTTTAAAAAACTAATGGCGTGAAATTGCAGCTAGATACGTGGTATATTCAAGTTCCTCACCAGCAAAGGTTGACAATGTATACTCACGGTGAAGACATCCAGAATGACAATACAGGTCAAAAATAGACAGAAGCTTTCAGAATGTATAGCTTTGGTTGTCAAGGTTGAGCCTGTTCTTGACGAACATTTATTGACCGTTTAGCAAGAAAGGAATATCAACATCATTTTTGTCGCCACACGATCAAAATAAATTGGTGCGCATTTTGGTAAAGCAGGCGAGAAATGAGATCATACAACATGCCAAGGGAAGCAAGTATGTTTGCTAAAACTTCGATAGGCGCACTTTCTTACATTTTTGTTACAATGGACTAGCTATTATACTTCTGATTTTAGCTAGATTATACTTGACTGAATTGATTTATGCCGCCTGTATAAGCGTTAGGTGACTGCAAAAGCAAGGTGGAATATTCCAGCGGCTGGTTTAATAGTGTGGTGAAGAAAAATTCAAATCGCGTCACACTCCTGAAACCTTACGCATAATAATAAGACACTGCAACCTTAAGTTCATCTGCATCTTTACTTGTCATCCCACTACCGTCGTTTCCGCTTATTTGGTTGCTGAACATTTAGTGATCGGTTGTCTTAGCTATCCAGGGTACACAGTTTTGTCTAAACAAATGGGATTCAAATGCAGTGAGAGCCTGTTAAGCTTAGAGCGTTAAGCGTTTGCCATATTCATAACAAGAAGCAAATGGTAGGCTTTTCGACGGTTGGATAAAAACACTACACTAAAATGAGGGAAAGCATAAAGTGTCTAATCCCCTAATACAAACGAATGTGCGGTGAAGAATTGTTTAGGGGATCTATGGAATTTGATGCTGAGTTAAAACGTGAAACATTGTCTCTCATATACAGTTTGACTTTTAAATGCCACAGGTTGCAGTACATTCAGTAACTTGCGAGCAAATATGTTTTTATACACCATTTAATCTGCTGCAAGCTAACCATGTTGGTCTGCTTAGCAAAGTCGATGAACATATAGAAAAGAGGAATACCTTTCCGAAAGGAGTAGCATGCTTTAGATTCTGAGAGCTTTAGGAAGCAATAAAATTTTTGAACCTTCTGAGCTTTTGCACCCCTACTTAAATATTTCTTTGGGGAATATACTTGCATAATTCGCAACCGAACCATTAGCAATGCCCACTTTGAAAGCGCATTCACAACATGCAAGCTTATAATGAACATCCTGCAATCACCATTAAAACAAACGAGACTCACCCTTTGGCAGTTCCCGACATACAGAGCTAACTTGATGATGGATAGTGTTATCAATAATACCGCCATATGTAATGCGCGAAATTGTCTCTGTAAAGCTTGTTCCCGAGTACCGTGACGATAGACTTGCCAGAAGTTATGGCAGAACACCAACATTAGATCTTTGCTTATTGGGTATTGCCCGCCCGAATACACTGCACAACCACAACGCGCATCTATATGGTTTGCTTTATCACGTGGAGATTGAAGGCCTTGGATCCGCGATCATCCGAATAATAGCCGGAACCTCTACCCCTTTGACCACCGGGTCGCGGTGATACCGTCGCAATTCATTCACACAGTGTTATCCAAACGTACCCTCCAATCAGTCATTCACCGTTGTGCCAAGCGTTGCCCGTCGTGAGCCGTTTGCCAAAGAGGTAGAGGTTACCGCTACTAACCCAGTGGTCGCGGGTTCAAAACCTCGTATCTCAACCTGCTGTAAAACAACTTAGATCTAAACGCGTCGTGGTTTTGCTGTGCTACAGAGAGGGCAACGCCCAAATTCTGACTGCTGCGGCTACGGTCGCAGTGATCGTAGTGACCAAGGTTCACTTTAATGTGGATCGAAGCCTATATTGAAGTTACGCTTCGCATTCCAGCTAGGCAAGGTGTAATCCAAAATGAACCTTCAAGCTTTGCGTATTGTTATT
Organism: Dicrocoelium dendriticum; assembly: GCA_944474145.2. Taxonomy (NCBI): domain Eukaryota; kingdom Metazoa; phylum Platyhelminthes; class Trematoda; order Plagiorchiida; family Dicrocoeliidae; genus Dicrocoelium; species Dicrocoelium dendriticum. Next base: position 21,598,465 of record OX104071.1, read on the forward strand.
TAAACCGTGGTACTGAATGGCTGTCCGCAATTGCAAGGACTTACGGATTGACAACTGTAAAGGGGCGGCCAGTTCATGTTCGCTCCAAGCGGCAAGTGTGGTTGCTACGAAACGAGGTGTTGGGTAAGAATGGTTTGCCGAGTAAGATTATAAACTTATTTGAAGGTCCGCTCAGTGGTATGCGGGTAAGGACGTAGCTAAGTGGACAGACCTCTGATGACTTTGCAGTTGCCTCTGGTGTGAAACCAGTCTGTCATCGCTCCTGTTCTTTTTGGTATTAACCTTCATGCAACGATGCCTTGTTCCTTTGATGCTGTTTGTGCTTACCGTATCCCTGTGGAAAGCCGTATTGATCATGGGTCGCTGAACATCCGTCATTTCGGCTGCAACGGCGACCACATTTACGTTCACCATCGACGCAAGCATAGCTGTTTATCTTTTCCAGCATTCACCCGGAATGGAGTCATTGTGCCTGCCCCAAATCCATGCTGCCGACGAAATGTTTGAACCCGCTACAAGTTTTTGCAATCTTGGGAAGGTAATGCCCACTGACCTCCAGATGACAGACTAGCTGCGCAACCACGTATAGAAGAGGGCTACCGCATTTGGCAAGCGAGAATGTCAGGTGTGCAACAACCACCAGCTCACTGTTGGGACGGAACTACTAATGTACAAGCCTATGACGATATCCTTCCTTCTATACGCTTGCAAAACCTAGACGATTCAACGGTTGGACATCCGTTAGCTGGAACACTTCAATCTACAGGTTCTGCGTCAAATCGTGAGCCTTGGCTGGAGGGCGCGAGTTGCTGGCACAGAGGTGCTGTGTTGCAGTGCTATGTGTGTGGTGGACTGCACACCTTTGCTGGGGCACCTGAAGTGGTTCGGGCATATTCGCAGTATGGAAGCAACCAGTACACCGAAACCGCTGCGTGCAGGAAAGCGGCACGTGGGACACGATTTGCGTTACTAGAACGTGAGCAAAGTAAGCCTATCACGTTCAAATACTTATTTTAGGTGTTAAAAATCAAACGTGTTCGAGTAACGTGCATGGCGCGATCCGACCACAAAGACAGGTGTCCTGGTACATGCGGAGAAAAAGTGACCGTTGCAGAAACGTTACAAGCCGATGGAGTGCACTCCATGCACGTCGAGTGCACGGTTCTGTAGCAGTGCTGGCACGGTTGTCTGTTAGGCGTGTCTAGTTAGGCACGATCTGGGCCATACGGGAGTAGTATCTATACGACGCACGTGTTGCCGAGGACGTAGGCAGAACCGGCAAAGCTTTGGTATGTACGTTGCATTCGATTTACTAACCGCGTGCTTGCGTGCCTGGATTTTATTTCAGTTGGTTGGTTTCCTATTTTGCTTCAAGGCTAAATTTTCCCATCATTTTATCATCTACAATGTAGTGTACTGCTCAGTACCTAAGCAGAACCGGCGCAGATTTGGTAGGTCCATTGCATTCGATTTTCTGACGAAGAGCTTGCGAGCTGAATTTCTTTGTTGCAGGTGATTCGTTTGCCATAGTTTGTAAATACACTCTGATTACTCCGCTAAACTTTGTCTGAATAAGCTTCCTTTTACTTACACGTGTCGCTAAACCAGGCTCATTTTATATGCCTTAAGCTTTTGACGTTATTGACATTTGAGCAAAAAATCGTTTACTGCAACCTTGAAAGTTTCGCGGATTGTTGTTAATCAATTGCACGTAAATGGTCATTTAGCGATGGTAAGTCTGTATAACCGCAATTTTTATCCGCTAACTATGATTGGATAATGTCATTTTAAGCGCTTGGCCTTTTGTCGACATCCCCGGTGTGGCTGCGATTGACGTGCAGCTTGACAAGGTGCCTACCTGTCAAGCACCCTCCACGTCGAATAATACCTCCAGGGGACTATGAACCGTTGCTGGGGTGACGGAGCGCAGGTTCATCTGGTTGTGCTAGGCTCGTAGAGTGCTTGCATTCCCCCAGTTTGGAGCGGACTATGGACTAGACACCTGCGCTGTTTGTGCTTGATACTTCAAATATAGCGTGCTTTTGTTTGCCTAAGGAGGAATGTGGTCTGGCTCCTTTGATGAAAGGTGGATACCATCCACATGCCTCTAGGTCGTCTTCCATCTGGTTTGCAACGGTTATGGGGTGTGTAGATGGAGCTGTGCATGGTACAGCGCAAGACGCCCATGGTACCTATGTAGGCGCAGGCATCACGTGGCTGACCACGTTGAGCAGCAAACACGGAACCGGTCGCCGCCAACCATGTAAGTGGACCTGGATAATACCAATGATGATAAAAAATATCGAAAATGAAATCGGACTGTGCATATGGGAGTTAGCCAGCAAATTGAAAGGTGTCGCGTTGCTACCCACAAGCATCTGGTTGAAGCGCAACTCCGTTAAATGTACATTTCTATAAGACATATTTTAAAAGCAAGTTTCAGCGGTAGATGCCATGACGCGTTAAGTGAGCCTCAGCTCTAATTCGGACGGAGCACGGTTTGCCCAGCTTCATACGGTGCCGGCAATGACTCGATAGATTAGCAGGACCAAAGAGCTAGAAAAATTCCAAGCCAACCTTTCCAGTCAACGTACGCTAGGTTCAAATTAGGTCTCTTCTAATATTCCGGTAGTTTGTTTAATGCACCTCCAATCTAAGTGGGCGTCCAAAGTGCTTTTTGTCCTAACCCGTCGACTATCCAAATACCTGACACGCAACACCATTTCTGGAGCCATTTTGTCACGGGTATGGCAGCAGACAGGCCTGGATGCAATATTATAAGCGGGTCACACCAAAGCTGAGAAGAGCTTCATAAACAAATTAGATGTTTAGGTGGCGGCAAAGCGGCGAATAAATCACAAGCTCCGGAACTCTTTATTAGCTACGTAATCCCAGTTGTCCCCAGAGTGTAGAGTGAAACAATGGGCGACAGCTAACTCAGCCTGAGAAGTCAAGTGAAGAAGTTCACTCCCATCGAGTACATAGGTTGTGGAGGAACCAGCCGCTCCAATACTCAACACAACAATTTGTCGAAGTTATGGACAGCGACCACAAGACCGACCATTCCCAGGGTCCATCCAGAGCCGCTCGCATAGCCGCAGAACCACCAGGGATAGGAACTGCACTCCAGCGCTTTATGTAGGCTGCAATAAATGCGGCGGCATCCTTAGGTGTCAAGGCAAATGCCAAGCAGCAGCAGACCTTGGACATGGCCCCGCGAAACGCCGCTAACTGCAGCTTGTCGAAAAGATAGACAGCTTGCCACACTACTACCCTGTTACTGTCTATACATGAAAACTGACATTCATTGGACAGTGCCACCAGATATTCAGTAAAGCCTCAGCTCCGGTGGGTGTCGCGAGTGGTGGCAGCGTGAAATGCCCCTGCGAACGCAATGAATAGCGTGTTCACTGCGTGTCCCTTGCATATAACTTCAACCCAGCTCCCGTGCGCTACCAGCAAGTATTTTTGACACGAACATCCTTTGCGAACGGCACGTTGCGCGACGCTAAGCAGGCTAAAGTTAATCCAATGTTTCCCCACCGAACTGCATAATAATCTTTTAAGTAATTTCGGCACCACGTTAGGCACTTTGACTGGCTTGTAATATGCAAGCAATTCTTTGTCACTGCACTAGAAAATCGGACAGAAAACAGCACTCTGCCTTTTGGGAGGCAGAACAGGTTTTGCGGGACTTTCGAGACACACAAGTTCGAGGTCCAATGAGTTACGTTGCCAAATCATGTACAATTGTGGAGGCACAGAATCTGGCCCGGAAGCCTTATTTGGGTTCAACGCTCTCAGCAACCGGAGCACTTTAGACGCAGTTACCGTAAGTTCACCAAGACAAGCGTCCGCAAGGAAGTTAAAGATTGATCTTCGCGTGGCCTGGTTGTCTCACGGGCAAAGACCCTTGTATACAGCACCCCAAGCAGGCGAGCTTTGCAGAAGTCGTCATTAGCATTGGCCCTATCCACACGCAGCATGGCTAGTGTGGCCTAGGTTGCATCACATGGTCGTTTAACATAGGTGAAGACTAGTTGGGATATATCAAGGTAGTTTCTGCTAAGCAATTCTTATACTGAAGCCGGGCCAAGCTAAGACGCGGCTTGCACTCATTTCAAAGCAACCGATAAGTGACAAACATGCTGGTCGATGAAGCTGTTCAATAAGTTTGCTCGCATTTAAACCGCCTTTTTAACAGCTCCGTCCACGCGGAATCTATCCCCGGCGGTTGCGCTATCGATTCCTTTCTTTCCGCCAGCGGGTTGTGCAGTGCAGGAAAGCCGACAGGGCAAGCCTTAGGTCCTTTCCAGGCTACGCGAGCATGCTGGGTCTCAAGAAGCAGACGAAGCGATGGTATAGATGTATCCCACATCGCTTGGGAGTTCGCGATCTAAAGGTTCTGATGCCAAACGCTGGTAGCTTAGAAAGGCCTGAGAAGTGTATGCTGAAAAGACAACTTAATCTGAGCACCGGCCGCAAGGGACGGGTCTTAAGTAAGGTCATTTAGCAAGTAGGGTGATTCAGCAAAAGTAAGGTCGAAAATAGACGGTCGCTGATCTCTGGCGTAAATAGTGCCGAGGTCCACGAACTTGTGTGGTGGTACCTGCAACGACCTTTCCAGCCGTTCTGTACCGAACGATCCCAACTCCGAATTGCAGAGTAAACCTACTCAAGAAGCCTCTGGGAAATTGAAATATCACAGCGCCAAACATTTGTTCACACGTTGGGTGTACTCATAGGGCTTCTATACCTAAAAGCAACTGTAGCCTGAACCGAGGAAGTGCAGCTCCATTCGGCGAAAGTCATAACCGATTGCTGGAGAGAACACAAACTTGCAAATTGTGTATCCCAGCCGACGCTTTATGGCTTAAGACGCTGGCGCGTTGGCAGCTGTCTCTAGCGCTCATGCGTTAGATCCTCAATAGGAGACCGGGGGAATGCTCACCACTGACGTGCTCCAATAGGATGAAACGCGTCTGTTGCTTTTCCGGTCAGAGCTGCGCTATATAGCTGGTGAGCCGTTGGGACGAAAACATTAACAGTCGAATGAGAAAACGCTGGTCCCCAATATGCCTATGCGACGACTCACGTAAAGAGCTGCATTACTCCTTAACGGCCACTGGACCGGTCTGCGCGTGTCAGTGCGTAAGCAGGCAGACACGCTTCGCGTGTTATTGCTTCAGACAGTTACCTTTCAGCGAAATCATGTAGGTCCGGACGAGATTCGTCTGCGAGCAGAACCACCTCGCGCCTTGTTTCCCAGGCTGCGCACGTTACTAAGTACTACTAAGTGTACTGCAGCACGACCAGCCCTGGGTCGTGCGCAAGTACCATATATTCTCACAAGGCGGAAAAGGACTGCCAGATGGCAACCGCAAGACCAACCACAAGATACCTTCTCACTGGCTGTAATTCAAGATTTTAAATCTGGGATAGCTTTCTTTACCTCTAACGTATCCGTTAACGGCTGGTCTGCTTGCACACTAACTTTGATGCCCTTGTGCTTCAAAGCAACTGGCAGTAAGGCCCAGCGCACTTCCGGGATGGAAAGAACCACCCTACCGTGAGGCTCTAACTGACACCAACCGCAGGGAAACTTGGTGGTACAACTCTGGTCCTGATAAATTAAGCCAACTAAGACAAGCGTGCTTGCACTCAGTGAGAAGAGCTGCAGTGGATTCGGTAAAGATTCGGATAATCAAACTGTTTTCTGTGTAAAAGTCGCTCCGGTGCGGTGCATTTACTCCAAATGCTTGACCATAAACGCCACATGGTGACTTGACAGGAATCAGTAGGATCGAAAGCGAGAGCACCTCATGTCGCATTGAGGGCGTTTCTGTACCAGTTGGTGTTTCCATTTAGGCTCTTTCATTTTGAGCCATTTCCCACTTTCCACTTTGATGTAAAAGGTGTGTGCGTGCTCCCCTTATCTTCTTTCGCATATTCCTTTTTGGCCCCGTGGGCCGTGACTCGCCTCCTATTTGGAAGGGTCAACAGTGTCGTCAGTGTCATCTGAGTAAATTATCTTATTGTTAATGATCCGTCCGGTAGCATGAACGACCTTCCAACCGAGTGAGAGCCACCAGCGGATAGGATGCCGGCATTAAAACAGAAGTGTGTAACGGACCAGAAACCAGCAATACAGCCGATTGGCCGAAGAATTATAAGAGTGTGGGTTCCGGTGACTCTGCAAAGCAATAACATACACAACACATCAGCTGGCTTTCGGAGAGAAGGTAGGGTGTGGCAGCAAAGCTTTATTTCGACTGCGCCAAACAGCCTACAAAGGCATAGTACCGAGGTACCAGGTACAACGCATGGGACAGCAACAAGTCCTTTCAATTGACTATCAACACATACTGACTGGAACCTGGAGTTAAAGTTGCAAGCTGACGCAAAATTTTCTGGAGTAGGCTAATACAGACAGTCTGCTGCAGCCTCCACATTTGCAGTACGCAGGAATTACATAACCAACTACACTTCTGCGCTAGGCACGACAACAGTGGCGTGCTCGATGCTCTCCTTCTAGCCGTTTGCGAACCTGGACGCCAGTGCTTTAAATTCAGCACGTTTGCGAGCCTGTGCTTCGATTTCTGAGTGCAGCGTTCATTAAAGCCTAAAAGTTTAGTGGCACTGGAGGATAGCATCTTGTACTGGTTCGCTCGGATACCGGTACGAATTTCGTGCTACTCACAAACGACAACCCGGTGGACCAAATCTACCCTAGGCGCATTCCTTATGGAACATTAACGGGATGCACACAGTTTTACGTCCCATTTGAATATGCATGTACAAAGTGCTCTGGAACAACGTGGTAAAATATTTTTTGAAACGAGTAAAACCTGACAAGCGGCAGTAGGTTTCAATTTTTGCTACTTTGACCAATGTTTACAAGTGGTACTACTGAAGCTCGGACTCTAAGGCACCGGGACGCCAGAAGTGGATTTTACCGCCACCAGGCTAGTTCAAGAAATGGATTGTAAATATTTTCGCAAGATTTTTATTTAACCCGATGCGATGGACAACTTTGGATTACTATACTGCAACGTATGAATAGCGGTCGTAAGAAACTTCAAATTCAATGGCTTGCTCGATAGTTTCTTTTACCATACTCAACCTTCGACCTTACAGAGCTTACTCGAAGCAGATGGCTATTAAAGTCTTATCCGGGAATTCCGGAAAACAGGACTGTAACGCAAGTAAAACCAAACTAGTTCGTTTAAACCGTACGTTATTTTTACTGCCCATTGTATTCCCTTACCTACCGTGATATGTATCGTATGCCTGAGGAAACAAACGATGAAACTAGCACTGTGCCGAACGTTAACAAAGCCACATTGTTATGTACGCTCTTACCGGATAACACTTGCTCCTGTCGCGCCGCCGAATACACGTGTTTCCGCTTCGTTCGTTCATACTGGCATTCGGCTGCTTGCTGCATCGTCGTCCTATATACGTTTACAATTCGGTTGTTAAGCTTGGCTTACTATTCGCTTATAAACCGGGATACTTTTAGGTACCAAGAACCTGCCCCAAGGAACATATTACAATTAGCGTCGTTGGCAGGATGTACAGAGATAACTATAAATAAATAAATAAATAAACGTTTATTCTCGACAATGCGAGGCACACCTGTACAGGCATGATCATCTTTAGCTAACATAGTGTGATCAAAATGTACAAAGAGAACACGTTTGGCATAACAGTGAATGTAAGTGTATGGGTGCATATATGCATGCAATTGTCTATGAATGTAGCTTGTATTTTTGAATGTGCCGCAGAATTTTTGACTGTTTGTTATCGGTAGGAATGTGAGAATAAGCAATTGGCGTCCGTTGGTTGGATACCATTTTCCGGATGTCCACGGGCCAGTGACTTTATTTTGTGGCGAGTCACATCCGCCACGTCACAGTGTTGATAAGCAGACATTTGTGGCTTTTTATAGGGAGAACGCTTGCCGGGCGAAAACCCACCACGTCCTGGAACACTACCGCCGAACTATTTGCTGGAACGGGTTAAACCCGAACCACCCAACTGGCACCACGAGGAGGTTGTTCGGCTAGCCAGCACAAAACGTACCGTGTGTAACGCCAATTTATTACCTGATGAAGTATTTCAAAGGCTGGTGTTAGAACATGAAGGTCTATTATTCTGGAGTTCCAGAGGAATTTATAGGCCCTTGGTTCTTTAGCTACCTGGGCCTGGAAACGCTACCCTTGTTCCGTACAACGCAAGTTCTAGTCGATGCACTATTTGAGCGTATCCGTGCTGCACTTCAAAAATTTTCTTACGGAGGTACCCCGCCAGTGTCCTATCCCGCGCGACACTTTGGACTGCCATCTGTGGGTCGAAGTTTGTTCCCTCACAAGCAGCCACGTGCATACCTCCTGACCTTTAGTGGTCACCCTGCTATTTCGGAAATCTACATCCTGCTGTCAGTCTTATACGACCTTGCTCTTTACAATGGATTGCAGCACACCATTACGATACCACCACATTACGTCTCCGAGCTCGGAGACGTAGTCGATTGTGAAAGGCCTAGCTTTTCCTCCCAAACCCTAATGGGCTTGGCTAGTTGTACCATTGTTCCAGACTCTGCCGAACTGTTAACTTCTGTGGTGTTTTTCGTCACAGCCTAAGCCGCACAGAACCAGAAGTTTTGCACTGCGACAAGGCATTTACCTTTTCTGAGCCCCTCACACATCGGTATGGTGTTCTGACATCAGAATAACGTGTGTCTACGCGGTAGAGACGAAGGCGTGTTTGTTTCCACTTTCAGTGCTGTTCAGTGAAGATGCTATTTCTCTTAAACCACCCATTATCTGTTCGGTTAATTGTCTTAGTAAGCTACAACCCCGTCACATTGCTTGACCTTATTTGCTGCGGCTCTTATTGGTTTGCGTCATAATGCATTTTCTACGGGTTTTGTCCTCGCGGATACCACACGTTAAACCATTTTGTTCTTCAAGATGGCTGGTCCGTTCGTTGAATTTTTGCACCCGAATTTGCATAGCGCCCGCCCCTTCACACGCTGCACGGACCTGCACCACCATATGCTGACTGCTGATCATTTGTGCCGTGGAAGCACATAGGTTCACAGCGACCGCCTCTGACCCTGGGGCACTGAGGACAGTTGTTATTGGAGGAGGCGGCAGCATACCGCAAGTGAAACTACGCTGGTTTGTTTAAACAGTACGTTAATTTTACTGCCCGTTGTATTCCCTTTCCTACCTTGATATGTATCGTACTCATGAAGAAACGAACGGTAAGATCATTACTGTGCCGGTCGTCAACGAAGGGACTTGGTTATGTATGCCCATATGGATAAACTTTGCTTCTGTCGTGCCGCCGAATACACGTGTTTCCGCTCCGTTCTTTCATTCTGGTATTCGGTTCCTCGAAGCATCGCCGTCAAATATGCGCTTAGCATTCGGTTGTTGAGCTACGTTTACTATTCGCTTACAATCCGGAATACTTGTAGGTACCACGAATCTTCTCCACGGGATACAATGAAGGAATGAACCGGAGGTGCCGTGGTATCACTGGAGAGCGTAAAATAGTACAACAGAATGGCAGGTTGAAGGAGCTTACATTAAAACGCTTTGTAACGTAGCAAGTATCTTGCACACAATGAAACTGCTACATTTCTACAAATTTATCGCTGTTGTGATAATCGAGCTTCGTACGTTAAAACAGGCGCGCGGTTTAAAATGTTGTAGAAGCTCTATTGTGCCATGGTTGCCTTCCAAATATACTTGAAAGCATATTCTAAATGAACAGCGACTTAAAAGTTTACTCTGTTCCAACCGGCTTTGGATCTCTGTCATCAAAACCTCATTAAATTGGGCAGGACCTCGTAAATCTAAGTCATACGACGTTCACGTTCACGTTCAAGCGGGACTGAAACGATACTATTAGTCGTGCCAGTTCCTGCTTCTGCAGGTCGTTCAAACAGAAGTTGGCAACGTTTGGACTAATGGTAGACCTAAAACACAGACGGGATCACACCATGTCCAATCAATAATTGCCCACGTATCCTGCCCTGGAAATCCCTGCTGTGACGTGAAGTAAGAAGGAGAACAGACTAAACTCAGAAGGCAAAAGGATAAAGTGGAAAGAGTTAAGCAATGTAGAATACTGATAGTTGAGTCACTAAAAAGGAACTGTAAAGTGATGGTGCGTTAGTTAGGAAAAAGGAAAAGTTTGCTGTTGTCACGCAAAAGCCTCGAGCTGGCGCGCAAAGCCTTAACCCTAGGTTTCCTAACCACGTGTTCTGGAAGCGAATTGCGGCCACTTAAAACTCGGCGGGACAGATGAGTTTCCGTCGTAATCCTATCAGACCACGGTTTATGCACTTGCAATAGATGGCGTAGAGTAGGTAAGGTAGCGAGACAAAATAACCCTGACAAGTCCAGGCCAACGTTACCCGTCAAATTGCGATAAGTGAGAATTATGTCCAGACTTATCCTACTGTAGTGCATTCAGTACATCCCAAACAGAGCAAGAGTTCAGGATATGTCTGTCCCCGTAGAACCTGCACTAACCGAGTGCGCACTCGCAGCTTCTTCTCCAAACCCCTTTTGTCTCGGTTAAGACATGGCGGACAAACCTGAATACAATATTCCGGATGGGGGAGGAAGAATGCTATGAATAGCTTCACAAACAAATTGGCCATTAGGATTCCGAAGGAGCGGCGGATAAATCACATCATATGAAACAACCGACAAGCAGCCTTTTTGCAATTTTTGCCAGAATGAATTGCTGATGAGTGTACGACTAGTAAATCAGCCTGTTGAGTGACAACAGGGTGAGCACCGGTGCCGACAACGTATAGCGTGCGTGGATTTGCAGCTCCGATTACGAGAAAAGAGCACGACCCAATTTATGGGCATATACCAAAAGGTAGACCATTCCCAGAGTCTATCCAAGGCACGTTGAATTGCTTCAGGACCCCATGGATATCCACAATATTACAGAGCTTATGAGCTTTGGCAAACATTATCACTGACACCCCTGGCTGTCTCGGCAATTCAGCTACATATATCGCGAACAAAAATGGCACCAATACCGGGCCCTGCGGGAAGCCACTATGGACAGCTTACCTGAGCGAAAGGATACGCCTCACCAGTATTCACTGTTCCTACCCACAAGGAAGGCAGACACCCATTACAGGGCGAAACCAGATATACAGCAAGAGCTTAACTTTACTGAGTTTGAAATGTTTTGAAATACTGGTAGCTCGGGTTGATGAAGCAATTGTTCATTGTTCTCCGAGCTTGACGGTTTTCTCCTAAAGGTCTCACCACCATGCGAGGTGACATTCTCAGTGCAGTAATATGTCGCGTGCAAGCTTACTTACTTAGCTTACTTAGTAAGCTTGCGCGCTATATATCACTGCAATGAGAATGCCACCTCGCATGGTGTTGAAATGTTTGCGAGAAAACCGTCAAGCTCGGAGAACAAATGAACAATTTACTGAGAGTCGAAGATGAGGAGTGGTGTCAAAAGCTTTCGAAAAGCACGAATAGCACATCCACAGCCTGGCCAATGTCTACCGCTTCGACACAAATTGCACTAGCTACAAAAAGATGAAAATCCCATGCGCAATCCATGTGGCGCAGCGTTGAGTGCAGTTAACCTATTCCGCCGGATCTCCACTGAACCCCTTTTCAGCTCTTCAAACAACTTGACTACAACGCTTGTCAAACTGATAGGCTGGTAGTTTGCGCGCAGACCACTGTCACCTCCATTACAAATCAGCAGACGATTGAGACCATTTACTCCGAAAGTAAGATGCAGCTTTCAAGCGATCTTGTAAATACGCATGTGGAAGGACCACTCAGCTCAGTGGCCAATTCATAAATAAAATAAATAGATAAATGTTTTATTCTCGTCACTGCGAGGCACACCATCAAGGGCGTGCTCAATGTATTACAGACATGTATGATCAGCAATTGCACAAATTAGTACATTTTGACCAATAGCATGAGAATTTATGTGTGTGTTGAGATGTAAAACGATGTTTAACTGTGTATTTGGAAGGGGACATGTTGGGTGAGTAGGTAAATGTAACTGTGTGTGCTTTTGTTCATTGTGTTCGCTATCAAAGGGGGAATCAATGGACCGCTTTGAATCAGATGACGTCCGTGATGTGCGAATGATCCTCCGGAAAAGGGAAGAGGCAGTGGCTTTATTTAGTGGCGAGACACATCCGCCAAGTCACAGTGCTGTTAAACGGATACTTGTGGCTTTTTATAGGGAGAACGCTTGCCAGGCGAAATCCCACCACATCCTGGAACACTGCCGCCGAACCATTTGCTGGAACGGGAAAATCCCGAACCACCCAGCTGGCACCACGAGGAGGTTGTTCGGCTAGCCAGCCAATTCGTGCAAAAGATCCGGCTGATTTGAATCAGGACCGGAAGCTTTAGGTGGAATATTGCCTTTCAGTAGCTTGAAGACATGAGTCTCCAATATGTTAAACTCAGCTAAGCAAGGATCTTCTAGAACTCTTGAAACCAATACCACCTGTGATAAAGAGGTAACCCGAGCAAAGACCCAAGTATACTGTACACTAAGTATAGAAGCCTTGTTATGGTCCGTATGCGCACGGGTCCCGTCAGATTGCAATAACGCGGGTATAGGCAGTTTTGTCATGGCCCCGGGACACCATGGATATTCCCACTAAGCCGCACATGTCGGTGAATTCGCCTTTTCTCGCTTGTTCATGTGCCAGTGTGTCCGTTCCAATACTTTTTCTTATTTTACAGCATTTGCTCTTTTACACTCGCGCTGTCCGCCGGTTTTCCTGTTCAGCTTGCTAACCGCAGGTTTTGTACTTTGTAAACTTATGCTGTTTTGTATTTTACACATGGCTTGTCCCGTGGATTGTGAGTGCGGAGAGTATTACTGCGGCATAGCTGAAATAGACGGAATCCAATGTTACTTCTGTTTATTATGGCTGCACAATATCAGTGCAAGAATGGAGCAAGCCGCGATTGATGTTTATCCTCGCCAATTTAACATGGATTGGGTGTGTTTCCATTGCGTTTGCGTAGCGGACGTTAACCCGTAAAGCTTGCACACGACAGTTGGGTCAGCGACAGGACATTTTGGCGGTGGGCCTGCAGAGGCTCGATGCTGCGAAAATTACTCCGAGAAGCGAGGATCGATATTAAGGAATTACCAGCACGCGTTGATGAGGCTTTCGTTCTGCGATCCTTTTATTCGTAACAAGAATGGTACAACGTGCAGGCATGGGTGTGTCCGTGCCTGCAATAAAGAGGCTGGTTACCCCAACAACTTCGTAGGGCCAGCTGAGTGGTTGGGGTTAAACCTTTTCTGTCAGATGTTTCCCCAGCAGTGTTCCAAGACGTAGTGGGTATACGCCTGGTAAACTTTCTCCCTATAAAAGCCATAAATGGCTGCTTAAACGCGGAGACCTGGTGGTTAAGATATGCCAAAAATTAAAGGCACTGTTCCTTGGGTATGCGCATAAACCTTTCCAAAACACGGACACCAATTTTCTACTCGCACATTGCCGACGATATCAAACATTCAAGGTTAGAGCAGCGCGATTACAGGCACAACTTACGCAGCTAGGCACACACACAATTATATACGTATATATATCCCCACACAACCATACACTTCTATGGCCAACGTTTTGGCTTCTTGCACATTATGATCACGCTTGTTTATGTTAACTTGATCATGCCTTTAAAGGCGTGCCTAGCATTTTCCACACTAAAATGTTATTTATTGATTTATACGGACAGCGGAAGCTCGGCTGGAGTTGCACAGATGTCGGGTGAAGCATAATTTCCGTAACGTCGAGAGACACCGTCATACGTTGGTATCCGCATCCGACAAGAGCGCAATTGGCGAATTGCGAGTACTTTGCACAGGCCGGGTCCTGCATGACCAGTACTAGTTGAGTTCAAGCACCCTATTTACCGTGAGCTGCTGCTCAACCGTGCCTGCTCGTTAGCAAGCCGACAAGTGGCCGACATCAAGTGGTATCCGACACACTACACTCTGTACCTACCGTAAAAGTAAATGAGCCTTTTTGGAATATGTTTGGAACCGACTGTGATTTCATGATTTCAGAGGGTTTTGTATAAGGTTTTGTACAATAAAACCCTACCAAAAAACCGATTTGTATACAAAACCTTCTGAAATCATAAATGAGCCTTTTGTTTCAACTTGGTGTGTGGAAGACAGTCGTATGAAAATAGTTGAAAATGATAATGCTTACGACATCTTCGGGAGTGGTCGGATTCGTCTCAAACGATCGTTCCACTCAAGTACTAAAAGACGACTTGCGTGACCCGAGTGTGACTGCGGAAAACTTGGTGGTATCAGCCAGCTTGTTTTCTGCTCCCATACCTAAAAATATTAGTGTGGAAGGGACCAAAACGCTTTCCTGACAAAACGAGGGCGAGCAGTAGTACCTGCCGCTGCTGGCCCAACCACGGTTTCCCATACACCCGTTGAAGTTGGGAGCATCATGGAGGCTGGCTGTCAGGGAGCGTTGGTCGCTCCTGAGATTAGTCCAGCTGAATCTGCAGTCGGTTTTACTGATTATGGTTGGGTTAAGGAAAGTAGAGCTGCAAAGTCATCATTAAAAATGCGACCGTAAATCCTGTTACCAAAGTGAGTGCAGTTAAGCGACCAGAAGAGGAGCTGTAAGGGAAACTTACAAAACCCGCCAGCCGTCCGAGGGTCCAAGTTGTTGGTTTGGGGATGGTAAAAATACCATACCAAAAGACGGGCAAGCCTTTCGAAAGCAGAGTTGGATGAGAACTACACAGCAGCGTTATTCTAAAGAAGGAAGTTAAAGAGAGGGGGTCTGTGTGTAGGGTACTCTGACGGGTGTAGCATAAAGCACGAGTGTGAAAGGTGTCTGCGTGGCAGGCTCACCGACGTTGTCGCTTTGACTGAACCCTGGATATCGTCCAGTGACCAAGTTAGCGACTTACTCGTGGATTGCTCCAGTTATAGGGTGACTCGACCCGGGCAGCCACTTGGTGGAGTGGTGCCTTTGGTCCTTAAAAAGCACTAAAAGAAATGAAAGCTATATTTTCGATGGCAGTGTCGATTGTTCAGGCTGCTTCCTGAATTTTGGGTGAATGGAAATTTGGTGTGTTTCGACTGTGTGTATCGTAACCCGTACTCTGCCAGAGTGGAGGACAAGGCGGTAAGCAACGTGGTAATAGAGGAAGCAGTTGCTCCCGCAAAGTTCGTTATACTTGGTGACAAATTTTCCGCATGCCGACTGGGAGCATTCCATCAACGTGACAGGTAATATGGAGTGGGAATTGGTTGTGTGGATACCAGAGAATGCGTTCTTCCAGCACGTTGTCCTTCCGACGAGAAGTAGCATCGGGACCATCACTCCACGTTAAATGTCCTGCTCGCTAGGCATAACCATGGAACAGAGATACATGCGTGGGCCCCATAGGTTGGAGCGATTGGTGTGTTCTCGCAGTTTCGGTGAATGGAAAGAAGCTATCATTAAAACCACGACTTGTGAGAAAGCATAGCCGAATCGACAGCAGAGGTTTCCAGAAAAGTGACTTCAGCTCTATTGGATACCTATTTAAAAACATGCAACTTTAGAAGAAAGATGAGGATTGCATAAGTCTGGCCTCGTTTGACTGCTAAATGAGTTCGCCCCTGGCTCCCCGATGGAAGCTGGAATAGGCCTAATAGTGGTTACGTGAAATTTGCCGAATGCTTAGGAGAAGTACCACTTGTTGGAAAATCATCCAGGAAGTTGGAGGCTTAAGACCACTGCTTCACTAGAATCCGTACCTTAAAAGAGCAATCCAGTTGTTGTGGCGAGCTAGATATTGCTATGATATCAGGCTAGCTCAGCACACAAGGAGAAATCTAACGTTGCAGTACAGTTATGTCCACTCAACAATGTATTTTTAGGGAGGGGATTGGTTACTTGACTAAGGAGAATGGTAGTTAGGTGGTGGAAAATGCAGAGGTGATGGAGGTGCCCTTGCGTGCCTTTCAGCACTTGCACCCTGTGCACAGTGGCTGCGCAAGCCCCTCGCCGTCGCGCTTATCATGTGACGTCCAATGAAAGGAGTCTTAATACTCGCTTCAGAGGTCCTTAAAGTGCTGGCGGGCTTGCACCCCTATAGCTCCTCAGGTCCTGACCAAACTCATCCAGCCAATGTTAACACGTACACTGATAGTTTTCAATATCCTACTTTGAAGCTACTCAACTACACGCTTCTGGAAAGAAGGCTAACACATGACTGAAATGCGACGGCTGTTGTGGCAATAAATAGGCTCCAAGACTGCGACACACAACTATAGTATCAACAGTCTGACAAGTAGACTGTTTAAGTGCTTATGGAAGCGCATAGGGCACCGAATTTTCGAGCACTGTCGTTAACAAATTAATTGGAGCGAAACAGCATGGCTTCGTTGGAAGGCGGACATGTCTTACAAAGCTCTTGCGTTCCTCAGAAGAGATCGCTGGATGTTGCCATTTTACGATTCGTGGAGGTATGCTACTTATAATTTAGTAAGAATTTGACTCAGGTAATCACTGCTTTTTATTGGAGAACCTAAGTTGGTTTGGGCTGCATCCTTAGCTGATGACTTGCTTGACGGATTAGCGCTGTGGTAGAAGATACAGCGTCAGTATTGGTGAGGCCAGTTGTAGCACAACACTGTTCATATCGAAGTCCCCCATTGTTCAGTATTAGGACTGTTGTTTTCCTTTTGATTATAAATAAGCTAGTTCCACTCTTCCAGGACCCTTGTTATGTTTTGCGGATGGTGTAAACCTTGTCAATATGTGAGATGTGGCTAGGCTGGCTTAAGGCCTGCGCCCTGTGGCCAAGGGGGTTGCATCATGGGACTTACCACTGAACGCGAATAAACGTAAACTGCTATCATCCAATTAGGTTGGTATTATGTTGCAGTCGTCCATAAGGGCTCTGACATAACCGTGTGTTGATAAGACTAAGCAATTAGGCATCGTTATGGTAGATAGCTTCAGGCCCTCGGAGCGGTGCCATTATGCTGCTAACAGCGTGCGCAGAACGTTTTTCGCCTAATACTAAAATTGAGGCCTTTCGTTCAGTTTACAAAGGGGTGGTTTGGCCGCAGTTAGAGTGTTGTGAGCAGGCTTGGGCACCTTATTTTTGAAAGGATGTCATTTGCTTTAAGTAGGTGCAAAAACGAGCAACCAGGATGCATGAAGGTCAGGGTTAGAACTCCGACGTTGACCGCCTGGCTTGGTTCGGCTTGTTCTCATTAGAACTAGGCAGACCAAGGGGCGAACAGATAAAACGTTCAAGATTATTTACCGTTTCAATAGCATTAAGCCCACCGATCTCTTTGAGCTAGCTACGTCGGACAACCTGAGTGAACACAATCGGAAGCTTATGACGCCTAGGTCTAGGCTGTATATCCGGGAGTAATTTTCACTGAGCGCGTAGTACGCATTTAGAAGTTACTATCCCCGACATTAGTGTGATGTAATACTATAGAAGCCTTTAAACTGTGCTTAGATGTGCATTGGATCACTGGGTTTCCAGAAATGCACTAAGGTTGGTGAGTGGCTATAAGTAACAATAGAATTTCACAACTGGTTTCACAAGGTTAGGAGACGTTTCTCGTACTCTTTTTTAACTGCAAAAGTAAAGTTTGATCACTCGTTAGGACACTCGTTAGGCGGAGTCCCTGAGCAACTGACCCGACCTAACCTGATCTAGTTACATACTTTTGTAACACGCAAGCGCGGAATAACTCCAAGGGTTGAGAACGAAGTTCTATTACACAACACGTAGCCTTTACGAAAGGTAATAAACATGCGACAAACTGGAGCAAAGGAAGTTACAGTTAACCAATGTCGTGTTCTTGTTCTGCTCCGGTAATTCAGCAGGAAAGACGCTCTGAAAGGCAAACGGGAGAGAGTGCCGTTATAGCAACGATGCAACTTTGAACGCGCGCCAAGTAACAGTTTCGATTCTTCTCTACACCACACCCCTTTAAGCAGGCAGCGTCCCCGTTGCCACACCATAGCCGCCGTGAGCCGGTACCTCTAGTTCAACTGCTACTTCCCCAGGCGTTTCGTTCGGCCCCCGACAGATTGGTCAGTTTTACTCCGGAATGGCTTGAGTCGATTGAAATGTACTGTCATGGGTTGACTGACAGGGTTGTTGGGATCTCTAATAACATATGTCACATCCGATATCACCCGCTGTATTACGTGCGGTCCTGTCCATTCATGGTGTAGCTTAACCGGAACTCCTGCCGTTGGTACCTGGTGCAAGTAAACTTGGTCGCCAGCCTTTAAAGGAGCGCCGAAAACTTTCTTGTCTTAATAGTCTTTCTGTCGTTGATGGGCGTTCCCAAGGTGAACACGTGCCGCTTGATGTGTTTGATGAAGCGAATCAAGGAGTTTGCTAACATACTCTGTCACCGATGAATGTGGCTGTTGCGGACTGGGTAGTCGGATGTCAGACCGTAATCGGACTTCTCTTCCGGTCCACATAAAAGATGGTGTTTGACCAGTCGAAGCGTGCACTGTGCTTCCATATGCCGGCAAGCATCTTGGTAACATAGCGTCCCACTCACTTACATTTTGCTCCACAAAGGCCTTCAGTAGCGATTTCAGCGACCGGTTTGTACGCTCAACTTGTCCGTTGCCTTGCTGGTGGTAAGCAGTCGTTCGCGTCTTGTCTATACCCAACACACGACAAAGTTCCTGAACCAGCAAACTCTCGAAACATGAGCCCCTTTCAGCATGTAGCTGCCCCGGTGCTCCCCAGTGACACACCCAGTGATTTACCATCGCCATTGCTACGGTGACTGCATCGGCTTGGGCGATCGGAACTGCTTCGCACCACTTGATAAAATAGTCGACCATGACCAAGATGTACCGATGGCCACGTGATGTTTCTGGTAGGGGACCAACAAGATCTACTCCCACAACCTCGTTCGGGTAGCCTGCGTTCATAGGCTGCAACGGTGCTCTCCGGGTGATGGTCCGATTCTTGAATGTGGCGCATGTCTCACACGTATGGCAAAAGTTAGTGACGTCTCTCCGTTGATGTGGGCACCAAAACCGTTGACGTGCTGCTGCTTCCAGTTTGTTTATTTCAGCATGACCCAGCTGTTCGCGCAGTTTAGATAGCACTTCGGAAACTAATGATCGCGGAACTACGATTCTCCTGATATAGTTTGGGCCAAAATCAAACACTAGCACACCTTCCTCGATAGAGAGCTTGTCCCACATCGCCCATAAGCATCGAGCTTCGTAACTTTTTTCCTCCATTTCCTTCGCGGTAGGTTTGTCGCTCCCCAATAGCCGTTTGTCATAGATCGGTGATACATCTGGATCTGCTGCCTGTGCCTCCTGCCAGCGACCGTGCTCCGAACTTTGAAGGTTAAGTAGAGCTACGTTTTGTGTACTACAAGACGGGCCGTCTCCATGAGCTTGAGTAGGAAGTCTGGAAAGAGCGTCCGCGTTGGCATGCTGTGCACCAGGTCAGTGTCTGCACTCAAAATCATACTTCTGAAGTTGTTCCTGCCATCTGGCGATCTGTCCCTCGGGGGTCCCTGAAATTCGGTAACCAACGAAGTGACTGATGATCTGTTTGTACCAGAAACCTCCTTCCTAATAGGTAGTGTCGGTTTTGTTTTTTAAAGCATACTAGAGCTAACATTTTCTTCCAGTTTGTGCAGTAATTTCGTTCTCTTGCACTGAGACTTCTGCTGCTGTACGACACCACTCGTTCTATTCCGTCATGCCCTTTCTGTGACAAAACAGCTCCAATCGCCTGGTCGCTCGCGTCCGTGTCTAGAATAAACTCCCCGGCATTTGGTGACAGGTCGGGGAAAACCAACACCGAAGCTGCACAAAGGGATTCTCGTAACCGATCGAATGAATTTCGACACTCAACGGTCCTTTGGAAGGTTTTACCTTTCTGTAACAAGGTATTCAAAGGTGCAGCGATCTCTGAGAACCCTTTCACGAACCGCGGATAGTATGAGGGTAATCTTAAAAAACTGCGTATTTCATCAACGTTGGCAGGGGTTGGCCATAATCTTACTTGCTCCGTCTTACGAGGGTCAGTACGAATCCCATCCCCGAAATGACGTGCCCAAGATACGTTACCTCGGGCTGTAGTAAATGGCACTTTGTGGGGTGGAGTTTGAGGCCCACATTTACTAGGCGTGTTAACACCTCCGCCAAGTTGTTTAGGCGCTCGTCTTTTTTTCTGTGTACAGTGACATTGTCCAGCTAAACTAGACACTTGTGGGGCATTAATTCGTGTAACACATTTTGAATCAGTCGTTGAAAAGTCGCAGGGGCGTTAGAGAGGCCAAAAGGCATGGCCTGGAACTCATAAAAACCTGATGGTACTACAAACGCCGTTTTCGCTCTGTCGCTCTCCTCCACTTCTACTTGCCAGTAGCCAGAAGCCAAATCTAGCGTACTGAAATAAACTGATCATCCCAGTGTGTCAACTAGATCATCGATCCTGGGGAGAGGAAAAGAAATTTTTCGAGTGAGCTCATTTAATCGTCTATAGTCGATACAGGCGGAAACCACCATCCTTCTTCTTCACTAGAACAACCGGGGCTGCCCATGGTGAAGTCGAGGGCCGTATTACCTCCTTTTCTATCATGTCATCTATGAGCTTTTGCCATTCAGTTTGCCAGTGTAATGGTATGCGGCTTGGGGGGATTTTAATCGGGATTGCATCACCGGTGTCGATACGGTGTTTCACGAGATTGGTTCGACCCAAGTCGGTACTGCGCCATGCAAATGCGTCTGAGTGGTTGCGCAACACATCTTTGAGCCGCTTCAGTGTCTGCTCATCCGTGACTCTGTCGAGTGAGCGAATAAAGGCGTTAATGTACTTCTCACTCACTAAAGTGTCCTCATAGGTAGTAGATGCTTCCAAAGCGCCACTACCACAGGGTCTTAACAAAACTGTACAGTTATCGGTGATTACTTGGCACCTGTCCAGATCCAATCGACACTTCAACCGGCGTAACAGATCCATCCCAACAATAACAGCAAACGGAATTTTGTCCGCAACAACAAACTCCTGGGTGAAGCTCTGTTTCGCGACGTCAACTTGTGCCGTTAAGGATCCTCGAACGGACAACAATTCTTCATTGGCGGCAGTTAGTCGGCAGCGACAAGGCGCGTATACACGTTCTGCTAGCTGGTTAGTCAAACTAAATCTGATTAGGCGCTTACATGCACCTGTGTCGATGAGACCTATCAATGGAACCCCTGCCATCTGTAATTCTATTGCTAATGACGAATCTGTGGTCGACGCACAAACAATAGTCGGTATAAAGTGTGAATGCGATAGGTGCCACTCACCTGGGCGTTCGTTATTGTAGCGAGGTAGACTGCGATTCGGAATTGGTCGGCGGGGCCACCGAGAACCCTGTTGCGTTGGTCGCCATGAGCCTGAATATCTTTTCTGACAATCAGGATGCTACGTTAACCGTTCCGTTGGCGCACGTCTGGGGCGTCCATTTCCCCTCAAAACGAAACACCCGGAAGTCGGCGTGGTCATCGCTTTGTCGACCTGCTCAAGTTGTTCGCCAATTCGTACGGCTACATCCAACTGCTCGGGAGGGTAAAGAAGGAATTCTCGTTTACTGGAAGGTGTTTGTATTCCTTCCAGTAGTTGCTCTAGTATTCTTTTGTCACGCTCCATTGATGACTCCCGCTCGTATGTGATGTCAGCCATCTTTCGAAGTTCACGTACCTACGTCCCAGTGCTTTCCCCGGGCCACTGGTATCGGGAGTGGAATTCCTTGCGTAGGGGTGCAGGTAAAGGAGGAGGGTCCAGTAGGCGGCGCAAGGCAGAGAACGTCTCAGACGTGACTTCGCTTTCTAGAATTTTACTATTAGCAACGACATCAAAAGCATCCTTTGACAGTAAGGCGGCGAGCACGCCTGAATAATGGTTGGCTGGGAACTGACAGACGTAAAGCTGGACTTGTTTCTCCCATCTGGAGTACGGCATCACGGCAGTGTATCGCTCCGGAGGTGGAATTGCATGCATACAGACCGATGAACTCGAGCCCGTCGACAATTTCTCCAAAGCAGGAGACAAAACATATAGGGAAGCGGAAAGTCTGGTATTGGGGTCAACGACATCAGAATGGCCTTCGTCATCAGACTTGTTGTTCATTTTTGGCATGATCTTCATTAGACTAATGCTGGTGGATTCCTGATTCCTGTGACTTGGCAGGGTCGCCACTTTGTAACACGCAAGCACGGAAGAACTCCAAGGGTGGAGAACGAAGTTCTATTACGAAACACGTAGCCTCTACAAAAGTTAATAAACATGAGGTAAATTGGAACAAAGGAAGTTACAGTTAACCAATGTCGTGTTCTTGTTCTGCTCCGGTAATTCAGCAGGAAAGGCGCTCTGAAAGGCAAACGGGAGAGAGTGCCGTTATAGCAACGATTCAACGAACACTGTACAACATCAGCGGTGTCCTGCTTCAAGGTCACGGCGTGCTTGTCGTGTTTCATCGCTCGGGATTTTCTTTACTGAAGTCCTTGTTTGATAACATTTTCTTGTACTCTGAAAGTACTTGGAAGTGCCAATATACTCGGAATCCATTGTGTGCCTTCCTTTGTCACGACGCAGTCTCCGTGGAGTCTCCGGTCGACTTACGGCTTCCTACTCCCTGCACGAAACCGCGTGTGGTCACTGTGCTGCTGGAAAAAGTGCATCATCTTATCATATTGAGTTCAAATCAGTGCGTACGTTTTACTTGCGGTATTATCCGATTTTGCCCTCGCTGTCTGCATTGTAGGCCTTCGCAAGCCGGTCCTCATCTTTTCGTTGTTCTTACCTTTTCTTCATTGTTGTCAAGATGGTTAGAAAAGTTGTGGGTGTGCCTTCGGGTCTTAAAACAGCTGATTCAGTTTACCTATGCGGCTTAGAGAGATGCTGTATACCTGTAACCGACTTGTCGGGTGGTATGCAATGCGATCTTTGTGGTAGATGGTTCCATGAGGCATGCACCGGCTTGCCTGCTGATCAGTATGCTCTCCTGGCAAGCAATGAGAGGTTCCTTTATAGCTGTGAAGATTGTTTTAAGCTGAAAGCTGAGCGCTTTGTAACCACGAAAGACTGTTTCGATTCGCTCGTTTCCAGACTGACAAATATGGAACGAGTGTTTTCTTTGCTGCTGACAACTTTGGATGGGAAAGTTGAAGGTTTACTAGATCGTCTGACACCATCCGTTGTTCACGCCCAGGTGAAATTAGCGGACAGTAACACGCAAACGGATTCAGTCGACTTAACACCCTATCCAGCAACTGATTGTGAGCTAGTTGGCGCTGAACAGTTGGAAAGAACCTTGCCAGCGAAACGTAAGCCGAGCAAGAAGAAGAAAACTGTAAACTTGCAAAATGCGGTAGTCTCGGAGTGTACAGTGGATCAGGTAAGCACGTCACTTGCAGAGCCTTCAGTACTAAGTCCTTCGGTGTCTCCTCCCAAAGACTCTTCGTACGCAGCTAGGGCATCCAAGCAACCAGCCACCCAGTCGCATGATTCTATGACTGTGGCGCGTGGAGTAGGCACCCCCCGCCGCAGTGACTCCTACACTGATAGCAGTGTCATCTTTAGGAATGTCACGGAGTCCACCGCAGCTCTTCCAAAGGAGCGAATGCTTGCTGACCTGCAATGGTTTAAGATTTGCATTTCTAAACTGCTACCGCCCGGGTTTCCTGGCGTAACTGTACGGAAACTCATTAGGCTTGGGTCTGTGCCGGTCGATGCTTCGGGCGTCAAACCCCGTTTACTGAGAGTGGTTCTTTCAACACCGGACGAGCGTAATACGCTACTGCGTTTCGCTTTTAAACTCAAGGGTTCTGGGGTCAGTATGCAACCTGACCTCCCATTGACTGATAGGTTGAAATTGAAGGCCGCCATAAAGGACCTCAAAGCCCGTCGCGAGGCGGGTCAAACTGGTCTTCGATTGGTGGGTTTTCGGGTGGTGAGCCGGAGGTCTACTTCCGCCCTTTCAGAGCCCGTTCTGGTGGCACCCGATCCCCGGCTCACGATCCCAATTTGCTTAAAGTAGTCCTCAGCAACGTGCGTAGTCTGAGGAACAAGATGTGCGAGATTGGCACTCTTGTAGAAAGTTCCAGGCCAGACGTACTCGCTTTCACTGAGACGTGGCTGTTCTCCGATATCCTGGACAGTGAAATGTGTATGCCTGGTTATACCCTTCTGCGAGCTGATCGCGCCTCATGCTGTCGCGGAGGCGGAGTTGCTTTGTACGTCAAATCCACCTTGACTATTTCACGAACATATCCTTTTAGTTCCCCTGATGTAACTGCCGAGGCGCTTGCGGTAGATGTTTGCGCTTCTTTCACGCAATTCAAAATTGTGTTAGTATACAGAAGCCCCGAAAGTACGTCAAGCAGGCTCATTGATTTCATTCGTACTCATACGACAAATAGATGTCTTGTTATGGGTGATTTTAATGTTCCTGAGGTGGATTGGCGCAATTTCTGCACTGCGGCGACTGGACGTTTTTCAAATGATCTCCTTGACCTATCCTTACAAGCATCCCTTCATCAGTTTGTACAAAGCCCAACTAGGTTCATGGAGGGCCAAAAGCCTTCCATTTTAGACCTCATCTTTGCGAAATCGCTGGACTTTGTACGAGATGTAGTGTATGCTGCTCCCTTGGGCTCTAGTGATCACGTCTGCCTCTTATTCAAATGCGCCTTAAGTCGGGGACGTGAAGAGTGTATGGTCAGAAGGCCAAATATCTGGCGTGCTGATTTTCAAGCCATCAGGGCCAAGGCTGCAAATCAACTCTGTATCATGTCAGAGGATGACACCGTCCAGGTTGCTTGGGACAAGTTCAAATCCTTTCTTTGCGAGATTTCCCTCCCCCACATTCCAATCTCAGCGAGGAATAAAGTAGGGGCAAAGCCCCCTTGGTTTGACTCTGAGGCGCGCAGGATGCTCAGTAGGCGATCCAGGTGTTGGAGGACTTACGTATCAGCTCCCTCAGAAAGTACCCATCATCGCTACCGAAGCGTGCGAAATGCATGTAAACAACATCTGCGGGCCGCACGCTTGAGATATGAACTAGCGCTAGCTCGATCTGCATCAACAAACCCGAAACGGTTCTTTGGCTATGTCAAACGGAGATGCAATGCAAATCCGCCTATCCCTGTGCTCTTTGGACCTGACGGCACTGAAGTATCAACCGATCAGGCCAAGGCCTGCTTACTTGCAGAACAGTATGCTAGGTCGTTTGTTCATGAATCTCCATTGCCTAATATCCAATTGCAAGCAAAGATACCCTTAGACTCCTTTCTGATGGACCTTTCCATCTCGGAAGCTCAGGTACTCAAGCTCCTGCGTGACCTAAATCCCACAAAAGCTGCTGGGATAGATGCCCTCCATCCCAAACTTTTGTACGAGCTGGCTGGGTTCCTGTGTAAACCGATTAAGTGTATCTTTGAGAAGTCTCTTCGTAGCTGCTCCCTACCTGCTGACTGGAGAGATGCTATCGTGTGCCCTATTTTCAAAAAGGGTGATAAGCACTTACCTGAGAATTATAGACCGGTTAGCCTAACAAGCGTACTGGTAAAAGTATTAGAGAAGCTTGTAAGAGATGCT
Organism: Dicrocoelium dendriticum; assembly: GCA_944474145.2. Taxonomy (NCBI): domain Eukaryota; kingdom Metazoa; phylum Platyhelminthes; class Trematoda; order Plagiorchiida; family Dicrocoeliidae; genus Dicrocoelium; species Dicrocoelium dendriticum. The sequence continues at coordinate 21,624,138 of OX104071.1, forward strand.
CTGGAAAAGCACTTAGCTAAGTTCAGTTTGCTCAACCCGTCTCAACATGGTTTCCGCAGAGGACACTCCTGTTTGACTAACATGTTGGTAGCCCGAGAGTGCTGGGCTGAGGCTGTGGACCAAGGACAGGCGGTGGATGTTTTGTTCATCGACTTTTCTAAAGCCTTTGACACTGTACCGCATTGCCGTCTTTTGTTTAAACTAGAATCCTACGGCGTTTCAGGTCAAGTATTGAAGTGGATTTCGGCTTTCCTGGAAGGAAGGCAGATGAGCGTCCGAGTGGGTTCCGGGCTGTCTTTCAGACAAGCCGTTCTGAGTGGTGTTCCTCAAGGGTCGGTTCTCGGACCTCTACTGTTTGCATTGTATGTCAATGACCTCCCTGAGAAGCTTAAGGTACCATCCCTTATGTTTGCGGATGACTTAAAATTTTGGAATACAGTGAGCGGTTCTGTTGGGCCCACGGCTTTACAGACAGCTCTGGACAAGCTTTGGGAGTGGTCAGAATTGTGGCAGCTGCCAGTCAATCTTGCAAAGTGTTCGGTCCTGCGCATAGGATCAAGCACTCCCACAACTTCTTACGTACTTGGCGGAAATGTATTGCGTCAAGTGACTGAACAAACTGACTTGGGTATCTCGTTATCCTCTGACTTCAAATCCAGCGAGAACTGGATAAATGCTACCCGTAAGGGTTTCCGAATGCTGTGGATGATCCGCAGGTCATTCGGCATTATAACAAATGAAATGTTCGTTATATTGTTCTCAGCCTTCGTCAGGCCATACTTGGAGTACTGCGTGCAGGCCTGTCCTCCATGCTTGGTACGCGATAAGATGACACTTGAACGAGTTCTGAGGGTTGGTACGAAAATGGTACAAGGATTGAGACATCTCTCGTATCCCGATAGGCTGCTCAGGTTGCAGATGTTTTCGCTGCACTATAGGCGCCTTCGGGGAGACCTGATTCTTACGTACCGTATATTGACCAACAAGATTGGGCCTGATCTAACTGGACTGTTCCAGCCGGCTCAGATGTCGTCTCTTCGTGGTCACCCTCTGAAGTTGCATAAGCCTAGATCTGATCACGTTAGAGCTGACGTTCGGTTGTCACGCAGGGTCATCGACTCATGGAACGCACTACCCAGCGAAGTAGTGTTAGCACCAACGGTGAAGGAGTTTGAACATCGACTCGACGCCCTTGGGTTACAGTTTCAGACCTTTCCTTTTAGTTCTTAACTTTTACATCTATTTCCTTGGCTCCTCACATCTATTACTATTATTGTCTTAACCACACGTTCTCTCCTGTACTACAATTACCATTATTTTGTTTTTGTTGGTTCCCTTCTCTTAACCTTTATTCTATTCACGTGGCCGGTACAGTGAGGACTGCTAGTGCAGGCCGCGTGGGCATTGATTGGTTGACCGTTATGTGATTCGTGTGTATTGATTTGGCTCCTCTCGGCTCCAAACCGCTCCCGCGAACTCCATCCTGGTTCAACGACGCATTGAAGAAGGAACACACATGGGAATCCTCCTACCGTTCCTGTCCAAATTGAACTTGAACTTGAACTTGAACGCGCGCCAAGTAACGGTTTCGATTCTTCTCCACACATTATATATCTACATTATGTATTGTTGCCATATTGTACAAACTGATTATATATTATTAATTACAATGTACATAGTTAATAATAACAGACATCCGTAAAACAACTAAAATATATATATTTATTTACCTTAATTACTCCACTATATTTATGGTATGAATACATACAGTACATATTATTCGACATGAAAATACACATAAACTATTGTACATACACTACATACATACATACGTATATTTAATTTACATTTGCTTTATCTGATGCATTGCATCCTACGCATACCTCTTCGAGGTATTGGTGTTGTAATGAACGTTATACGCAGCCACCGATAAGTCCTACATCAGTAATTTCGGGTCTGGCTCGCTCCCTACTTCGCGCATTCTTGGTCGCCATCTGTTACTTCCTCCTGTGCTTCCTGCGGCATTGTGCGTGACCCCTCTCGGTTTCTGTATCCGTCTTTTTGACAAAAATGGCGTGTGCTACTCTGAAACGCACTCAAAACTTTGATATTTTGGATTCCGTTATGACAAAACGTCGAAAATTCGGTTCTTATATTCAGGATTATGACCCGCCTACTGTGCGTATGCCCGAGTCGCCTTTTGCTCCTAGCGAGTCTGTTACACATGGTTAGTAAGCAATTTAATTTTTACTTTATTTGCTGTTCCTCGTGCTTGTCACAACTTTCTTCATCCGTGTCAGGCATGCACAGCGGGGGCTGCTAGTGCAGGGAACATGGGCAGTAATTGGTGCATTGAGTGGTAGAGAACGAGGAAAAACCCTTGCCAGCCCCATCGTTTCCGTATCATACTGAGTTTGATGTCTGTCTGGTTGCGTTACGACATTTTTGGAGGGTTGGTCGCAATTCTAGTGACAGCCGCAATATTCCAACATTCTCAACGAATGTTTGTCTGGCAGCCGCTTGAAACTTTTCTCGGCTGGCGCGTCTGCAATTTCTTCCGCTAGGTCGTTCCAATCATTTACAACTCTGTTGGATAGAGTGACGTCCATGCGAATTTTGTCTTCTTTTCTTAAGCAGCTTCCATGTGTGACCTCGTGTGGAACTGTCGGTGTTGGGCCGGAAGAATTGTTATAACTCACTTCCAAGTTCTCCTAGGAGGACGATGGTGGGACTCCAAGAAGAACAGATTTGTCTTGAGTCGAATGGGGTACGAGAGATCACGAAGCCCTAAAATAGCTCCCGATGCACGTCTCTGAACCTTCTCCAACAGAGCGCAAACAAATTTTGAAAGCGGATAGATAGCTGGTAGGCCATATTCTAAGACTGGACGTACGTACGAAGGGAATAAAGGTCGAAACATCTCAGGAGTTATTCGAGCGAATGATCTTAAGGCACCCACCAGTCTCCTTCCAGTGGCCACTTTCAACGTGTCCTGCGTCGTTCTAAGGTCAGAAGTCAGGATAACCCCGAAATCTCTCTTGAGTGGTGTTCCTGAGGAGAAACCCACCAATGTGGTACACACCGTACGGTACAGTGCTACTTATTGGGAGAACAGCGCATTTGGTTTACTGGCAATTCCCACTTGATAGACAATTCGTGTAGCTGGTCCAGATCCCCTTGTAATCTGTCCACTTCCTCAAAGCTGCATACTGTTGACCTTAGTTTGAGGTCATCGGCGTCGATCAAGCAGTCGGTAGATCATTGATGTAGAGTTTAAAAAGCTCTGCTCCTTGGTGAATGCTACTAGTCATAGACACAGGAGCAGAGAGGGGCTTTATCACTTGTACGCACATTGTCCTACTTCTTAAGAAATCGGCAATCCACGAGAGCAAATTTTCTATAATGCCAATTTTTACAGTTTGTATGGCATTCATACGTGTGGAACTGTATCAAAGGCTTTACTGAAGTCAACCTGTTTTCGGACATCTGGGGCTTCCGCCCATGTTTCCCTAGCCATGAGTAAGTTAGGGATGCATGAGTGTGCTCTCCGGAAGCCATGTTGAGCGGGTGAGCTGATGTTTAGGTCCACACAGTGCAGCTGGAGAACGCGCTTGACTATTCGTTCCATGGTTTTGCATAAGACTGTCATACATATTGGCCGATAGATCGCTGGGTCTTGTTAGTTTCCTCCCCTTGTACTTGGGAAGGACGGTACCTGTTTTCCACCCTGTGGATAGGCCGCCTACTTCGAGGGAGTGCCGAAATACTTAGCAAAGAGGTTGCCCATGGTGGGGTTTGCGCTATCTTTTTGGATCCATCAAGATTTTGTAACGCCTTACCATTTCCTGGCTCAACAATCCGCACAGGAAGAAACACTCAAGCGGTTTTCCTGTCGTTCCGGTCTCATCTGATGTTCTGTAACTAATCTGTTTGTTCGTTAAGAAACAAGTTCTCCGCTGTCTGGTTATGTAAGGAAATATAAACAAAATCCAGTATCATTAGAATTTTTCACTCTCTGGACTGCATTCCGCATCTCGTCAGCCTGGATTCCTTAGGCAAAAGGCATTAGCATCAGGTATCGCTTCCACGGCTTTATGAGATTATCTATTTGATTTCTACGTCGAAGTCTGTATATGGCCTGAATTTGCAAACATAAAAATCAGACGTTGACACCGTCGATACAGTTTTCGTGACGAATGCTAATCTGGAGAGTAAACATTGTCATCACTCACGATGAGCGGATCAAATTCTGGCAGGAATAATAATCAAGCATGCGGCACCCGTTAGATGTAAGGCTTACCACAATCTTCGAGACGATTGTCATGCGCGTTGCATTAAATACGGTCAGTATCATTGGTGAATGAGGTCATAAGAAGCCTTTTAACCGCGCCGACAGATTTAATCTGCCGGCCACTTTTTTGGGTGTCATGACTACCTTGTTGACATACCATGCCCACTCGACTGAACCGCACGACCGCATATGCTGCAGTACGATATGAGTGTTGATGATGAGTTTGTGTTTATATTTATTTGTCGCTTGCTACTTGCACTTGTGATGCAGCCTTCATATGGTCGTCCTATTGGTCGATCTAATGCCCATTTCTCTCAAGGCCAATATTTGTTAGTAACAGTCACATTTTTATTATGATTTCTGTTTATGCGCATTCCTTTTCCCTACGATTAACTTTCCTCACAGGCGTCTTAGTACTTTGGTCGCACCCGTTGGTCGAACGTGGCCAATCCATCTGAAGTGTCGCAGTAGCACCTTATCGCCCATTCTGTAAAAATCAGTACTGCGAAGTACTTATGCCTTACTGTCCCACCAGCGGATGCGAAAGATTTGTTAGTCTTTTTTTATTGAAATTATTCCAGCTAATACTATTTCTCGTGTAGCGTCGATCTTTACCATAAAGAAGAATCGGTGTCATCATTGCCTTGTGCGCCATCAGCTTAACCATAATGTTAGGGTTATTACTATTCGGCATTCGACGTTTCAATCCACTAAAAGCTTCACTTCTAACACACAGTTGCGGAGCTCTTAGCTTATCCGCAAGCTTTGCTGGCTAACTTCTGCGATAGAAGGATTTGGATTGGCGCTGTAACACCTCGCTACCAATCCGTATTTGCAGCTGCCACGCTGGTGTCACGTCATCTTGATGCCTGAAAAGGCATACTACCTTATCTGTTAATGTTGAGCCCGATGTTGGCCGTCATCGAACCTAATGTAATCGTCTCTTTTCACACCTCATTCTTGTTATGTGCATCATCATCGGCAACAGCAGTACATCAGTCATTTGAACTGATGCTTCACTGTCATACAACCATGACGACCTAAGGAATAAAGAATAATAAGAGAGAGATAAGAGGGACTTACCTGAAAACCTTAATGCCCTAAGCAAACATTCAGGGTCAAGGTGCCTACACCTTGTGTTAGAAACATACCATCACAAACTAACTATCGTACAAAGATAAGGTGGCATCGGCGAGACAGCTTCCCTGTGGCTTTCACTGCCCTGCGTCACAATCAACCGTTATCCCGCAGATAACAGCACCCAAGACACTTTAAAGGCAGTCCGACTATAAGATGGTACCAGACGCCCTACTGGTCTCGACTTCGAGCCATGTCCTGTAAACTCTCGAGCCAAACACAAGGCGGGTCACGTCGACTCCCGCCCGGATGGCGATACGGACCAACGGCACCTGGTTTGGTCGTCATTGACTTCATTTCCCGCTGCCAAGTCAAATTTCGTCCTCCACGAGCTTTGCGCCACCCTACCTCTGGCAGACTAAAAATGCCCCACCTAGGTAAGCCGTGACCAGGCATACTTAGCACGTGCCCACGCCAACGCAACTTATTCAGTGATTATCACCATCTATTGTCTACGCACTTCATCGTTATGGACACGGTGGTACCATCCGACACCAGCAATGCTTCGCAGACAACGGTGATCGACGACTTGAATGCGCCTCAGATCTTCAAACCGAAGGTGCTGTTTCACTCCCATAGAGCAGAACGACCCTCACTGTGGCCTTGTACACACGACCTTTCAGACGGAAAGAAACTCCCTTTTGTCACCAAAGAAGCCACAGGTTCAAAAAAGCAGTTCTGACTTTTGCAATGCGTGAATTGACATTAGTTTCTATGTGCCCATCCTTGCTGATGCAGCTGCCAAGGTAAGTGAATCGATCAACCAGCTTGACTTCCACATTATCAAGAGTCAAGGGATCATCAAATGGCTGGTGGTCCTGCAGCACTTTCAGGATGCGAAACGCATACCAACTAATTGGACCACTCTAGTCTGGCTACTCAGGGTGGGTTGGGCCCCCGGCATCGTCAAAAAGCAAGACGATATCCTCCGCATAATCAAGATCACCTAACCTTTCATCAGGCACGATCTCAACGCGTACATCGTGAGATTACGTAAGGGGGCACTATGATGGAGTCCATGATGAAATTGAACAAAAGGGGAAATCGGACAGCCCTGACGAAGGTCACTTGTGGTCAGAAACCTACCCAACAGGTCACCGCAGACCCTGACACACCCTGTAGTATTCGAGTATGAAGACGTTCACGTATTACGTGGGAACACTTCCGCGCAAGTATTTCGAACAGAATGCATTGAATGCACTTAAAACCGATAAACACAGTTATTGTCGGTCGGTGGTATGTGACAACCTGCCTGCTCTTCCCTAATCCGTGATTCCCGTTTCCCAGTGAGGTCATGAACGCGAGTCGAAGCCAGTAATTTTGTCACAATTGGCGTTAGGCTAATACCCCTGTGGTTAGCACAGTCCGTATGACCGCCCTTCTTGTATATTGCCACTATAATGGGAGGTCAGCATTTTGCAGTGGACCTCACCTCGATCCTTAACTAGTGCAGGTGAGAGGGAACCTGGGCCAGCGACACCGAAACCATTGAGGGCTGTGATCGCGTTTCGGACCTCGGCATCCGACAGAAGCTCTAAACTAACCGCCCATGGCTCGTCTTGCATCACCTGAGTAGGAAGAGGTCCAGGAGCACGGGGCTAGCTGAACTGATCTTGAAAGTGTTCCACCCATTGAGCAATCCGATGCTCCTTTTTGTGTATCAGTGCACCCGCGCTGTCTCTGATTGTCTCACTGATGTCTGGTTTCCTGTGACCAGTGATGCGGATCAGCTGGAAGAGCTTGCGGTAATTGCCTACTGCTCATGCCTCTTCCATTTCTCGATCCCGACTGGTCCACCAGGCTTCTTTGTCAGCATGCATGCTCCGCTTTAGTTCACGCCTAATAGTCCGCCTGGTAACATTGTGCTCAGCGCCAGTCGGGAGGTTTCTTCTGCACTCCAAATGGTTCACCAGCCTCTCGGATATTGACTGGTTCCATAACGATTCGTAGTGCCACAAGCATATGCTCCTGCGTCGTGCATTGCGGCCGAGATCCTATTCCACTGAAGCTCAGTGTCAGAACAAGACTGCGGAAGTTCCGTACGCAGCACATCTTGATACACTTGCCTGATCGAGGACTGAGACAATTTCTCAGTTGCCAAACGGGGAAGACACTTGGTGCGCCTCTCGGTAAAGCTCCTGCAGAAACGACAGCATACCAAGGCATAATCAGAGTCGACGCAGGTATTCCAGTACGATCGACAATACAGGATGGAACCACGCCACCTGTAACTTATGACATTCTGATCAATTTGGGTCCATCGCTGGCCAACTACAGGAGGACGCCAAGTGGCACTTCGGCTACTAAAAATCCACTGGTGCTCCTCACGCAGTTTCAGCAGACGCTCTCCGTTATCAGTCCGTTCGGCGTTAAACGCATAAATACCACCCAGCTTAGCTTCTGAAAAGCTCAGACGCTTTATTTTATACGTCCATATCACCTACTAATACTATAATCCCAGAACTAGTATCACTACGTCATAGTGCGTTCAGTTGTGCTCGAATTTGTCCTTGACAGCATTAGAACTGCAGTCGGTGGGAACATAAGCGGAAACCACAACCGTTTTGTACTAGTTCGCGAATCAACCTTGCTCGATGTCCTCAAGCTGACTGTTCACCATAATCCAATCAACCAACGATGGCTCAGACTTGAAGCTTAGAATGATGCCCACCCCAGCTTGACCCGTGTGCACTGCATCGGCATCTCCGGATGCTTGCAACCAATAGCGAGAGGACAAGCCACGCGCAGTTAATTCAACAACCTCATTAGAGTCATTGATCCTAGTTTCGGGCACACAACATACGTCAATATCCAGTGTGTCCAACCTACGTGCGAGTGCAGCCTGTTGACCTATTTATCTTAGAGTGCGAACGCTGTACGCCGACTGGGAAACTGGACAGGGTGGCCTTATAAGAGACTGTTGCCGATAGGCATTCAATGGGTGTTGTGGGAAGGTAGCTGTAGATGGTTTTACCCTAGTGACACTTTGGTTGCTGACAGTTAAGCTGCGAATTATGCTAGGGCTAGTAATGAGGGTCGGGAGCGGAGTAAGTGAAACAGGTGGAATAGAAAGGAGGCGCCATCATTGGCATGTTTTCGTTTATCCGCCCTGCTGTATGCAGGAGATAAGGCGACCCTTGATAATCTGCGCAACGGCCGGTACAGGATGTAGTTAGAGTTTGGGGAAATTTTCGTAGTTGTATGTGGGCTGAGCTACTGCGAGGGCGCCCAGACCTAGACAGGAGGACGATTAGGGTCCTCATCCAAAGCCTTTGGCTCAAAAGTCTGTCCGCAAGGCTGTGGGGATGTGGCAATGATCTAGTTTTACAGAGATGGACGCTATCGCATTTCAAACTTTCAACTTGGAGTACTAAAAGACTGAGTTTGACTTCTAACCATTGACCAAACTGGTAGGAGTAGCTCTCAATGGGTCAAACTGGTACGCAAGCCGTCGCACCACCTTAAGGTCCAGTCTCGTTGCGACGGTGCTGTGTGCATACTAATCAGCCATTCATAAACAATATCTGGATCGTTGTCCTTCACTACGCCCGGACGTCGGATATTTAGCACCCCATCATCGGTGCGGCGCTCGGGACGGACACTGTATACACATTAATTGAATGCACATGATAAGGTGGTAATTAGATAAGCCTGGAGGTAACGAGCTTGTCTCGTAATCTTGCGGCGCTGGCTTGAATCCACTAGGGTTGGTCGTCCTTTCGGTATATTCAGCCCGCGTGCGACTGGTGGTCGCACGGCAGCGAAGCACCGTTACGGTATACAGCTGACACATCATCACTCATCAGATAAACACCTAGATGATTAAGGGCCAGGATTCAGTTCTGCTACAAATCGGGGACACCTCTCATACCAAGTTTGCCGAAATCGCTGTGCCTTATCACACATACTGCTGCAACGACAATTACGTAGACACACTAACTGGGACATTTGAACTAGACCAAGATTAGCTACCTTAGGTCACAATTCAACGTATCATACATTGTGGCAACGAGGAACAGTGAGTACAAGTGTCGGTTTCTTTCACGGCTAACCTCATGTCACTTGTGCTATGGTCTAAGCGAAATCGGCATCATCCGGCCATTTTCAAGGTGTACTTGATTAGCCAGTTGGACGGCATCGTAGCAATCCTTTTTTCGAGTACCCTAGCAAACTCGCCGCCGCGACGTGTGTTGGAAAACTGCTTATTTGTTGCCGTTCGTTGTGGTATATCCGCATCCTTCAGTTCAGTTGGTATTTGTTCTTCTTTGTACATATGCTTGACCACGTCGGAGCACGTACTTCATTGTTGCGACACCATAGCTTAGGTCTTTTCCATTTGCAGCTAGCGTGTAAAATGAGTGATGAATAGTTCTTTGTAGATCCATCACTTCATTATTTCAGCGAGAATCCCATCAGCACCAACAGACTTGCCACTCCCTGGCTGATCGGGTTTTTTGAGCTTCATTTGGTCCTCGAGTGTCGAAAAATTATCTCTTCACACCGTTGTTGCTGCCTGAACGACTTGTTCACTGAGCCCCTGCAGGTAGCGCCTGGTACCGCATCCATCATTTCTTAGTGGTTACAGGATTAGACCATACCTCACTTTTAGGGGATCATAAAGCTTATTCTGGTTGTGTTCTGCGTAGTGCTTTATTTGCTTCACCTCTGCCCCCATACATTTTTGAGACAGAGCTACTGTGTCAACTGTCGGTGCACCTCGTAGAACTAACCGTTTTTCTCATTGGCTGGAGTTTCCTCGTATTCAGCAAGCGCAGACTTTTCTGACATCGATGCATCGGTGATTATGTCGTGTAGTAAATCGATGCGTTTCTTCATGCACTTTTGCCATACCATTGTATTGCCAACTCAAGGTGTCACGCATCCAGATGCATAATCAATCGGACTGCTTAGAGCTTGCCCATATTACTCTCCCTCTAACAACAGGTTATCAGCTTTTTCAGGTGATACCACATACTGCCGGCTGATGCAGCGGAGCCAGTATTACATCTCCGCACGTCTTCTCAATATTGCCGATGCAGCAGACGGTAAATTTCTTGTTCAGTATAGACCATCTGTATCTGCATTTGCATCGGTATTCATATAATTTGATGCTAACCAACTTAAGATGGTTTTCGTACGTCATGCCAACTTCACACACATCATTGGCGCGCGATGACATTGTCGAAAAGGTGAGTTCGTCCAAGTAACATCACTGTCATCCCGGGAAACTTTGTACTTGTGAGCACCAGACTATGAGTGGCATTAGTTCAGAGAAATGGCCGCCGTTCCCATTGTTTAGACTGTTTCTAGTCATCGGGATTCACCTAGTGTAGCCACGTGTTAACAAACGATGTTAACAGACGAAGTGATGTTAACCTTAGGTTAAGACCAACCGGCTACTCCACCAATTGTGATAGTTCATGCCTCTGGCTTACAACTTCAGTGTCGCCATATTCCAGTCCCCTATACTACAATCGGTTTTGAAGCTCATACAGTGTCTAAACCCGCGTACAATAGCTTGCGATACGGATACCTGGTACACATCGGATTACTTTTTTACTTTTCCAGGTGACCACGGCGACGGTCGTGTGCTGTGGTAGGGACGCCGCATATACACGGTGTTTCCGTAGCGCTCTAACTTTAACAGAATATGTAGCCGATACCCCTCTGCCCAGCCTGGTTTGTTCAGCTATCCACGCCTCACTTGTCGCCGCAAAATCAATGACGTAGTGGCCTAGCTACATGGCTAACGGTACGACGCGTCGCATACCACTTTGACTCATGTTTCGGTCCGAAATGTACCCTTAATCATTCAGTCTTCTGTGCTTTCGTGGCAGCATACAATTGCGGCTGATAATCACTGGTGTATGTGGATCAGTGAAGATTTGGGATTCAGGGTCACATACTATCTCCACTAAAATGGTGACCGAAAGGGGCAACTATGCAATAAGCGGGGAAGAAAATAAGTGGCATCAACAGTAGCATGTCTTGACGTATCCATCTCGTGGCATGCAACACATAAAACAACTGGTAGCGTACAAGGTGGCTGATGTAGCATGGGGCTATTTATAGTAATACGTATCATGTCTAGTGGCTGTATTGATATCCTACCAGATGGACGACCCGGATCACAGCTACACTCGACCGCATATTCACATGATGCCCGGAAACCGATTTACCACCTTGAAGAAAGTATTTACGATAATGACAAATGGCTCCATCGCACTTCATGTTGAGACCAGTTGACTAAAGGGACTGAATGAATAGACGCTACTGACTTGCACTAGCGTTTTTATCTCTTTGCCTGACTCATCTGGTCTCACGTTAACTGCGGATGACGCAGGTCGGTACGGTATTCGATCGGTTTGAGGCACCTGCACAAATCTCGATCGTGCACTTGCGCGACTGCCTAGCCCATTCTTTCTCTGCTTCAACTTTTTGCTCCTCAGCTGAACTGGGCTTCTACGCTTCCAAAAAGACAATCCGAGCTTTGTTTCTTGTCACTGCTAGACACGATCAGCTCGGCTTAGTTGCTCAACAGTAATCCGCCTCCGCAATGTGGTGGGTTCAGTTGCATTGGCTTACCTAGTCAATATAATATTAACAATAATAATTCAATCGAAAAACAACTATGAGAGACGACAATTGTAATTAAAAGTTGAATCAGAAATAACGAAATCATAGTGGGAGCATCGCTGACTTCGTGACTTCACATATCCTTAAGGGTATCTAACCAATTATGTGGTCTTCATCCAAGGAGGTAGTAACCGCTAATCATAGCTTTTTGCTGAACTTCTTCATCCTCTTTTGCCATATTTTACATTATAAGCCTACGGTTCAACTTAACTGCGTAATACCGGTAGACATTACGCACCTAGATGTCATGCGGTCAGCGAACACTATACCACGTTGAATCACCACTATACTATAGGTCGATGGTCTTAGGTCGTCAGGGTCAGGTGCCTTGTTCAGCTTCATCGACGGCTCATGTCTGATATTGTCGATTACGAGAGTTGTTACATCATTGCCCTATATGGATTCAGGTAACCCAGTTAACCATTCTAACACACTCGATCGATTAGTTTGATTATCGAAGTTGACATCACTGAGCGTTCATCATCCCAGTTGTTGCGGTGTTCACCGAACACGATAATTTGGTTACAGGTGTTTCGTCACCGGTCTAGGTAACATCATCAGTGCGGTTTCGTAACGGAAACTAGTGGAGGTAAAATTCTACTATCTCATTTATGCGAGGTTTTCCTTGACCCCCGTCTCGAATGGGTTAGAATGGTACTTTAATGTCTTTAGCACCGCTAGACTTTTCTATCTCACTGCCCATCGACATCCACTAGCGTTCTCGGTGAATTCCGTGACCTTTAGACAGGACATTTCAGAAGGTGCTGTCTCTATGACTGTCATTTCGACGTGATTACCTGGCATGCTTTAACCGGGATGGTCAGTGCCCGATCATCGTGGCTGCTGGACCGAATGTCAACTTGGGCGCCTTAAGCGCACCATAGCAAAAGTATCCTTGGTCACTTCATTATCTATATTTTCCAAATTGTTAAAAATCCGCGATGCGTATGTTAACTTCCTAGTGAATTAAAGCCAGCAGGCACGAGATGAATTAGGTGTGCTACTTGGCGGCATAGATCACGATGTAAGGGTAAAAGAAACATCTCTTTAAATCCATCCTGAGCATGGGTTCACATGAAGCTACAGTTTAGGAAATCACATGTTAAAAACAAGCTTGCTCTGCCCCTTATCGATCTGGACGTCGGATACATTCCGAGGAATTTAGCTGGCCAGCATTGTCACCCTCGCTTGCCGATGTCATGGCTCTTAAAATCGAAGAAATTGGCATATATTTGCATCGTTGTAACAGAACAGGTGGCCTTGCACGACGACAGTACATCTTTGCAAAAGGATAATGCTGCTTCCTTTCTGATCAGTTTGGCTTCTTTATTCAAGTTTAAGTGGGATGTACAAAAATGTCGTCAGATCATCTGTTGTCAACTGTCATATAACCTTTCAAGCACCGTCTCATCGCGTCGTGGTAAGCCGGTTTGCACATCTCCGCCCAATGAACCATGCTTGTTGGTCTCGTGGAGCTTTTTTGGAATTGCTCTCACCAACCTGGTTAGTGGCTTAAGGCTTGCCAATCTCAGTCTCCTAGCCATTCATTTTAGTATGCGACTTCGTTGTCCCCCATTTATATGATAAATACTTATCTTATGAACCGCTACCTTTCCCCTGCTGTCTTGTAAATGTGTTTTTTGCCAATGGTTTCAGATAAAGACCACAATTGTTCTTAGTGAGTAGTGGAGGATTTATATTTGTTTTTGAGAAAATTCATCGCAGCTGGACTTAGCCAGACATCTATCATAATCCAGGAAAGCATTAGACGGCCGTTTCGCCCTATTGGAAATCATCAGGTGCACGCAACCGCCGGACCCTATCGGATTCAAAGCCATGACCTCACACTTGTGAGCCAGCGACATATACCATCGAGCCATAGGTGACGGCGGCAGACCGCATGTAACGTGCCGTCCTTCTCCGTCGATTGGCCACGGGAAACTTATCTCACTCCTTGGCCACATAAGCCTCTAAGTACTGCTCTCGTTTTCTCGTCCTGATGACACTTTCAATGAAATAGCATATCGGTCGCCATGTAGTAACTTCTGCTTGCGCAAATTCTTATCGACTATTAATCGTCCACTCTTGGCCGTCCGCCTTCACGCGCAGAAGACGAACGGAAAACTAGACTGCTGAAATTAAATAATGCTGCAAAAGCAGATAGACTTCCTCCAGCCCTCTTCACATTCAGGCGGCCTGCTCTTGTAAATGGCCTTCACAACTCACTAGTGAAGCTATGGGAATTGGAGACTGTCCCAACCGACTGGAGCCGCTCCGTTATAGTTCCGATTTTGAAAGGATGCTCACGTTCGGAATAAAGCAATAGAGGAATCAGTTTGATCTCAATTACCTCCAACTTGTTTTCGCTCTTCATAAACTTGTTGGCATCAGTGAAAGCCAGATTCGTGAGGAGCAGGCTGAGTCTCGTCGAAATCGAAGTTACATTGACCACAATTTCACTTTACGTCGATTGTTAGAACGCCGCAATATTTATTGGCGACCCACCATGGTTGTGTTCCTTGACATCAAAGATGCCTTCGATTCGGTTGATTGATGTGCCCTTTGGGACTTTACTCGGTGGAAGAGTGCCGGAAAATTAGGTAAGCATTATCAGATTGGTATGCTTCAACCTACGCACATTGATACCGAGCGGTCAACAGCCAGCACTTTCCTGAACATTAGAGACCCTGTGGATCGCTATCTGCTACCTGTCAAAACTGGTCTGCAGGACTAGAGCTCTATGCTCTCTCTGCGATCCCCTTCAGGTGACACTAGCAGTGTTTTCTCATTGCGTCTATCCGGAAGTGATGCAGCTTCGAGTGCCAGCCAAGCTAGTGTTGGTATTGCCCTGTGTCCCCTAGCTGAATCTGCTCTGGTTGATGCTGAGGTCCGCAGCATTATACACCATAGCTACACCCAGAGGCGAATCATAGGGGACGGGGGACGGCCCACCGCCGGCGGCATGTGACAAGGGGTGGCATTTTTAATGCCGTCTACTGTTCGATACCAAATATAAAGGGCAAACTATCCGAATAAGCTAAGGGTTGAAGGTTTTAATGTTACCCTGTATGACCAACAACACATTTGCGCCGTGTCACACACGTGCAATCCTTTTTCCTAGCAATCCCCTAAATTATCCCACTGTGGCCACTTTCACCACATTTGCCTCAGCGTGAAAAACGATCAACCATTTCATTGAAAACTATATGCACTTTACCCTGAGCCTATTGTGTGACCTTTACGTACCTATTCTCATCCCATTCAGGGCAGCAAAAATAGTTGCTTCGCCACTGGCTGCGCCAATTTGAGCGTAAATTCGTGGTGACCGATCGAGGACGTGGCACAGAGGCATGCGGAAATTGACTGAGAGACTTGGTCAGGCTGTTGCGTGCCGTCCTGCATGTGAGCCTCGGGATTATCAACACCATTGGTTGGAGACCCTTTCACACATGGCGTGGTCATTGGCGTTTCCGCATTCCGTTACTTGCACCTCTTTCCGGGAGAATACTATCAAGAGTCCTTCCACTCATCAGTAGTCTAAACATTCGCTTTCGTAGTCTTCAAATGCTGCGCGGACATAGGTACTGTGTGGTGGAGGTCTTAACCTCGGCTAGCCAATGTCCTCTGCAATGGTAGGAACCTGCGTCACTATATCCCAATTAGCTTGCTAATTCAGGCGGTCTGCTTCCACCTCCCATGGCTCCGTGACAAACTGCTGGCGGTCATGAGTTCGATTCCAGCAAGGGACCGAGGGAATGCGCACCACTGACGAGCCCTAATATGGTGAAACGATCGTCCGATATCTTTCTGGTTTGGGCTTGGACTAATCTGGCTTGTGAACAGTTGGGCTGAACCAATAAAATACTGTCAAGAATTCTCCTACTCACCAGTGTTTCTCGTTCTATTTTGATTAGTCTAACGCACTTTATTGCTTTCTCTTTCTGCATTCTCTATGCTCTCAACCCCACTATCATGCCGTTGTTATTTATTAATATTCTTGCTAGGCAAGTCGTGGCAACTGGATCCACCGCACTTAGATACTCAAATCATATTTGTTCAACTGAACTGAACAACGGGGTTGTGAGTGCGGAGGGTATTCCCAGCTGCCTATTCTGAAAGAGCAGTTTTGTTCGACGTGCCTACCTCTGGCCTTTGACGTAACAATCTGGCCCACAAGGCAGTGAGGTAAATGGAGGTTCGTTTGATGGAGCCCACTCAGTGCT
Source organism: Dicrocoelium dendriticum (assembly GCA_944474145.2). Taxonomy (NCBI): domain Eukaryota; kingdom Metazoa; phylum Platyhelminthes; class Trematoda; order Plagiorchiida; family Dicrocoeliidae; genus Dicrocoelium; species Dicrocoelium dendriticum. Next base: position 21,640,425 of record OX104071.1, read on the forward strand.
TTTAACTCAGTAGCACGACACACAAGGCAGTGGAACCAAGTGATTGTGCAGATCGATTAAGATCTGTTTGAGGTATGTCAGACACGGCTTTTAAAGATCTAGTAGATGCGTATGTGTTGCACACTTACGGCCACGGCCAGCCGCAGGTGGAAGTTGGCGGTTTTGCACCAATGTGACCAAGGGAGAGCTGCGTGGTTTGTGGCGAAAGGTCGCAAGCGATTGAGCGCCGGGGGCGTGCCTCCCACTGTCAACCCGTGCGTGGCACTCATGCTCTACGGCAATTGTGATGTGAGCTTATAACCCGTAAACTTCTTGTCGCCCATTGCTGGGTTTTAAATGAAAATCGCCATCGAATTCCCCCTAATCTTTGAAAAGGATTGCAAAACTGTTAGTTTAGCTCCCAACCATTGATCTACCTGGGAGGATTGGCTCTGAGGGCCCTTGTAAAACGCCACCCAGCGTGACTCAGTGGGTCGCATAGGTACACAAGCCATCGCAATACGTCAAGATACAATTGCGTCGCCATGATTGAGGCGTGGGTGAGCATAATCGCATCGAGACTTGCTGGAATTTCCGAGCTTCCTAGTCTTTCATGGGTGCGATGCCTATTCCAGCCGAATAGCAGCACCATCATCCTGGTAGCCAGTGTTGACAGGTTAAATGGCGCGAGTAATGTAGTACCTACGCAACTCACTGCATTACTCAACTTACGTAACCTGTGCACTACCTATGCTCTTTCTAACGAATGAACATTTGTAGTGAGAACACCTGTTTTTTAAACATTGGCTATGCGGGACACTAGGTTGTAGCTAACAACCGTGTACGGCATATGTAGATCCTGCAATGTGACCATTATGTTCATTCTTGGATCATGGGGCTTTTTCTTTATCGTTTGGACTGAATCCAAGAAACAAGGGCTGTTGCGTTTGAAATGATTGGGAATATCCTTAGCTCTTGATGTGGATGGGGGTTTTGCACTGATTTCCTAACTGAATAATTAGTTTGCAGAAGTTTTGTTGCCAAACTAAACCACATTGTTGGTGGGGCTCCAAAGGCCTATTTCACAGTTTCATAAACGACTTCGACATCTAAGTGCTTATTGATCGAGTTCTACTTTCAATACCAGGTGTCAATGAACTCACTTTTTGCCGTCCTGTGGCTTTTTCTATGATTTCGACGTGCTCCAGGTCGAACTGGTTGTTTTCAACATCCATATACACCGGTATCAAGGAGTTCTGATTCTTGACGACAGCTTCATGCATGAAAACGATAGTCCGCCACGATTGATGCAGTATTTGTGGAGCCTCGAAAACGTGTACAATTTTGGCTTGCTTACAGTATGTATTTCCGGCTTTTTGTATTTGTATTGCACACTTCACTTCTTAGGCCATTCATAACAAAGTTTGGTTGTATTACCTCAGTCAGGAGCTATTTCTGAAAACCTAGGCGGTTTATTGACCACACTGTACTGGGCATCTGTGCCTGTGAGTTTATGTTGTGACATTTGACAGCATTTACCGATTGATAGTCTATGTCTGATTGCACTTGGTACGAATCTTGACAAGGTGCTTGCCAGTCAAATGCCTTCACGACTACTGGCTCCATGAGATTGGTGATCGTTACCGAGGAAAGTGGATTGCACAGTCTTAATATCGCCAGGATCGAAGAGCGATTTCATCCAACATTAAACGAGCTACGGCCCTTTCACTGTTATGTATATGGCACGCATGATCCCCATAATCCCACATGAACACTATGCATGTTTCTCAAGCGTTAGGAAAGGTGTCAGCAGTAAGCAAACACGTATTGGCACTTCGCTGCTATGCGACCACCCACAGTCGCGCGTGAACTGCGTGTACCGCGAGGTTGTTCACACCTACGCGGATCGGAACCGGCGACCTCCGGACTACAAGGCAATCATGTAATGCTTTCGACCACCGGTCTTCTCCGCATCCATCGTGGCTTCCATCTACATGCGTCTTGGTGTTATTACTACCGGATTTACACTGAAACTGTGAGTGGGGCGACACGCTTTCCTCCTCTAACCCCCTTATTATTCATAGTCACCTTGATAGGTAAATCAGGAAGCATATGTCGCCAACAATATTGTTCACTAAGGTCCAAACCCTTTGCTGCAACGAAAGCGGAAAGCAGCTTACATCACCCCACTGATATTTGGTGCATTTGTCTACTTTATTTGTTGATACCCTGCTTATAAAATCACTACTGTTGCAAAACTATTTATGAGCCCTTTGGTTATCAGTCAACTAACAACTTTCTGTTTCGGATTTCTAGTTCAGCTAAAGCGACGAATTAAAGAAGAGATCAAGCGTTTACAACGGCGACGACTGATACCTAGATTCCTTGGTTCACCTGTTCCTACGACTCAGCCGACCTTCAGCGGCCATGTGCATGAGGACAACGCAGGTAAGTTTGATCGTTTGCGCCTTTACCAATGGATTCAACCTATGTCTCACCTGAATCCGAAGCCAGCGAACGCTTATATGGTGTCTCACCAGTCTATCGGAGGCGCACTTCGCCGTTCCTCACTTACATCTTTCTTGCCATAATAATGATTCGAGTTCAGTGCTTTCTTGCTCTAGTTCTATTCTTCAGACGGACGCTTATGGATTGGCGGCATCCGTATCTGGATTTGCTTGTCACTGTGGCCTCAATGGGGACAGCCACAGGACGCCTGCGCCTACAGACGGACCATGGGTGGCTTGCGCTGCACCACCCACAGCTCCAGTGTAAACCCGAAGGTATAAGACCGGGAGACATGTGGATGGGAGCCACATTTCGTCAACAGCTCGCCCAAACAAATCCAAGCAGAATAGAAGTATTCCTGCTTACTTGGGAAATCATACGCACCAGAAGTACACAAAACGGCTGGACCGTAGCCGGTTCTACACAGGATGGAACCACTCTTCGAGCTTAGCACAGTCACGAGACGATGCACCCCGTTCCCTGCAGCAACGACCAACTGTCTCTTCTAGCAAGTATGGACGAGGTGGTGGGAAATAGATAGGTAGGCATCTTGTCAACATTCACATCAGGCGCAGCCACACTGGGAGCTCAATCAACATTTAACCCCTGAAATGCAAGACTGCTCAACACTCAGACAAATGTACCACATCCTCCGCCTTATTGGTCTGGATTAGTGAATCGAACGGGAACGGACACATCGCGCTTCTCCTCCACTTACAATAGTGCCTTCTGTGCCTGGGCAACCTCCCTCTTGATCAGCCCGCGGAATTCGCCCTAGATCGGAATGCGGCAACCATAGAGGAATCAGTCTGGTCTCCATTGCATCCAGATTGCTTGCCTCCGTCATCCTTCACAGAGTGACTGGCACTCGTGAAAGCCATATTCGTAAAGAGCAAGCCGGGTTTCGTCGAGGTCGTGGCTTCATTGACCACATCTTCATTTTGCATCAGTTGTTGAAGCACCGTCACACATATTGGCGGCCCACCGTTGTCTTGTTCCTCGATATCAAAAGGGGCATTCGATTCGGTGGATAGACATGCACTTTGGAACTGTGTATCCAGGAAAGCTTTACCCGAAAAATATGTAAATATTATCCGAGCATTATACGCGCGTAGCTCAAGCAGAGTGAGGGCTTACGGCCAGCTGTCGTCGCCCTTCAATATCTCCAGCTATGTGAGACAAGGATGCCCGCTGTCACCTTTCCTCTTCAATTTCGCTATTGAGGAAGTCATGGAAATCGCTTTCACTGGACACGACAGAAGGTCTGAATCTGCCCTCAAGAGAGCGACTTCTTGACTTGGAGTATGCTGACGATATTGCCCTAATCTGTGACAGCTCACAAACGTGTCAAGCGGCACTGGACAGATTAGCACAGGCTGTCAGTTACTTCGGGCTTTGCTTCGCACCCTCGAAGTGCAAAGCCTTCCTCCAAGATTGACCTGAACCGCATCCTGCGCTGACCCTTGAAGAGGATCAGCTAGAACTCGTTCAGAAATTCAACTACCTATCTGACACATTTGCCACCTCCGCAGTTTCTGGCTCTGCCCTTCCTGCAACTGCCTCTGCTACAGATTCTTAACCTTGAGGGACAACAATGCTCCTCCCAAGAATTAAATCAAGCTTCTTCCTTCACATCTTCCTGGCTGGCTTGTCATTGTCACCATTGCGAAGATGTTTCAGATGTTCTGTAAACGCTTCACACTCATTGAGTGGTTCTTGTAGCAAACGGTTGAGTAGAGGTGTTTTGTCAAAGGGATAAACGCCACACTTTTTAAAGCCTGCTTTGAGGTTCTCTTTTTGGTTTGACAGTTCAACCATGAACTTTTTCATTAGCCTTGGGAACACATCTTTTGATATCGTTCCCACACTCTTTTTCTTTGCCAGTTTGTACTCTGTCAGAATGCACCTCCACTTAGCTTTCATTGGTCCAAGATAAACAACATCCAATGACTGCAGATGTGTTGCATTTGGAGGCAGACACACAAATGAAATGTTATTTCTGTCACACTGAACCAATATTTCATTGCTGAACGGTGATGACAAAGTACCACCTAATAAAACTTTCCTTCCCTCCAGACTCTTACAGTAGGGCAGAGCCATTGATCTGAACCAGTCGACGAAGCAGACATGGTAAACCAGCAGATTTGGATCGACTGAACCTGGCTTTGTGTGGCCCCCTTCAGTCCAAATGCTATAAAGATATTCATATTTGTAGACAACATAACTTGGTAAAAGTGGTTTACACACTGACACTGGTTAGTTCTTTGATTACTGGGGTGACTATGGCCACCCTCCTACTAAGCTAAAAGGTTAGTTAAAGTAATAACACAACATATAAATAGTTCTTTAATTAGAAGTCAATGTTTTCTGCATGTTTTTTAAAGTATCTATTGCTACTGATTGTACCATACTTACAGATTTCCAACAGGTAGTTCCACACGGCAAATGCCTACATGTGGGGGTAGTCCTTTTTATTGAACTGTATTTCTACACCAAATGTTTTCTATGATTCTAATGTTATTACTTGCAGGCATAAGGTGTAGAAGTTAATCCAGACGAAAAAATGTTGCAACCATTTTAACGCGCTGGCCCATAGTCACCCCGAGTGGCCACAGTCACCCCGTGTGACGGTATTCAGAGTGAAATTCTCCCGAATAGACCATATGCACACTCCTACTGATTGGAAATTGTCGCCTAAATCGTACTTGTAACATCTCCTCGATGGCTATCCACTCGTCATAACTTCTTGGTTAATAGTCTGCAGCACTATGCCCCCTTTCCCATTTCTTTTTCTTTGACCATATGGTCAGTCGTTTCTATCAAGAGAGGATAATATTTCCACACTGTTTTTTTTCATTTGCAGCCATTGCATCCTGCAGCGGATGCTTCCGATCTCTTGCACTGCGCTCTCCACCGCAGGACAGCCAAGACTCTGACAGCGACCAATCACCTTTACGTCACAACGAGGCGTCATTCCAGGGCTTTCAGGCAAACAGCAGCTCAACTACTCAAGCGCTTTCTTCACCTACCGTCTCCTCGTCCCGTTCACTTTCCACGTCCCGAAATATTGATTCAGTGCCAATCTTCACTTTACCCCAAGTTACTGCCTTGTGCGATCGCTTGATCAAAGAACGTGAAGCGGAACTCCGACAGGAATATGATAACATACTTTCTTGCAAACTAGCTGGTAAGTTTCGTGCAACCTCGTTGTTCATTCTTGTGTTTTGTTTTGTTTCACATACTATCGAATATTTGACTGCGCTCTCCGTTAGTCACAATTGTCCCATATTTCCCCCAGAATCGCTCAGTATTTTGGGCCCGAATTATCATGCTTAGTTTTTGCCCCCATTCATCTCATTTGAGTTTATTTATCAAACTTCATCTTCATGCTAACATTGTTAGGTTGGTATAACGGGTGAACTCAGTCATAAAAACAATAAAGCGCGGTGAGGTTGTATAATAGTTAGGCAGAATGTTAACAGGTAGTATCTCGATTGAATGCAAGCATACCGTGCGACACGTGATTGTGCCGTACAGAATCGGGCCTCTGATCACGGACTTGGCCAATCCTCTGTATGTCGCGCCCGGGAAGACAGTACACAGATCTAATCCAGATGTTTTGTAGATTTCTCCACACCGTTCCACCACACTACCGGTTGGTTTCTCAGAATGTATCTACAAGAGTGTACACCAATGTCCTGGTCGATAGACACTCAGGGGGTTTGACCTGAACTCGATACAAAACTCGAAATACCACAGCGTGTAGTGTGGTAGGCTCCGTTTGACGGATTTCGGCATTATTCATTCTTTGCTCCCCCGTATCCCATCAACGCTGTTCAAGCGATGATGCCATAGGCGCTCGGGTTTCCATTGCTTTGCGCAATCCCCTCTTAGAATACAATCCTATCGCATGCTAGGAGGCATTTGCGGATCAGCCATATTCCATGTGCCGTTGTGCCGTAGATCCATTTACTTAGAGTTCCTGTTTTAAAAGTCAACACCTGTAGAGTGATTAGACATGAGTGAACTAGCAAGTTCGGTTCAAAAGGAATAGACAACAATTTCAATACGCCGATGAAGCATTAAGGAAATGAATGTGAGAACTTCGGCTTTTTCTTTCATACCCCACGTCTAAGCGTCCCGTCTTAAGCGTACCATAGTCGGCAGTTTTGCGCTAAACCGGCTTATAGCTACCCCTAATAGCCGGCACGTAGATTACGGTGCTTACTGTAACTACTCACGTCATTCATTGCGTTTTTCTCACATTTGCTTTATCTGGTGTCTTTGGCCTCTGAGATATGACCACCATATAGTGTCTTAATGGCCTTCCCCGAAGTAGCGGTAACAATTCAGCATTATCTCTTGGTGGTTCGCCGCTTTTAACTCCCAGCTAGACAGTCACACACAGCCGGAAAAGCACTGGACAGCCGTTTTGCCCGTTGAGACTCGCGAATAGTGCGTACGCGCGGGCACAACGTCGCGGTATCCCTAGCCCACGCCCGACTTGGTGACCGCATAGCAGCGAAGCGCCAATACAGTATGTCGCCGTACTGTCAATACCTTTCTTGTTTTTTTTCGGTACTTTTACGCATCAGCGGCTTTTGTTGACTGCAAATTCACCCGCCATGGGCGCATAAAAGCACCTCCTTGACTTGATTGGAATTATACTGTCCAATCGAGCGATCAGTCACCCTACACATATGTTTGAATCATGCGACCCGGTCTTCACGTGCTCGTGGTCTGTTGCTTTCTCTATTTCTGTTGATTATTCTCTGTAAACTTCAATGTTCTCGTGCAGTTACGTCTTGGCTTTTATTTGTCCACCACCCCCAGAACAATATGAAGCATTCTTGAAGTTCAACCACGATCAGTTATACAGTCGATTCCAAAATACTCCTATGAGCTGTGAGTTCCGGATCGTTATCATCACTTTGCTTTATCGAATTACAGGCGCTTGTGTGTGTGTGTGTCCGTGTGTCAGCCTGGTCGTTTTTTTACCTTCACTCTATAGACCATAATCTAATCACCCGTGATGAGCATTTAAAGGTAAAACGTAAAAGTTACAAACGTTTGCATGGTACTCGAGCGTAGTGTATCTACACAGCAAGCACGCCATCGATTAGCAACAAGCAGCTGGGTACAACCGTCATGCCACTGTAATCCCCATTGTGATCTCTATTTAAGGGAGCTATATGTTCACTGGGTAAACTCCGCATCCTTTCGTGGTATCACCAGAACACCACTCGTGGATCTTATCCATCCAAGCACAGCACAGTACACCGAGGCAGAAGGCCTACAGCAGTACACAAAAAACGTGACCTGATCGATTTATAAGTGACCCATGTTTGCCCTCGTCCGACTGAGCGCTAGTTTGTCCGTTGTCAACACCAAGTATTACTTACTGACTTTCTTGCACTTGTGACGCATGGCAAGTGTCGCGCGTTCTCTAATCGATAAGCCGCGACTCCAAAGGTGATTAGGCCTTTAGGCACCCCACTGGCCTTCACGACTCACAATTATCTGTTTGGGTTATTTCATCTATTTGGTTCGATCACCAGTCGTGTAAATTGCTGTCGACTCATATGGCCTCTCTATAACCACTGAGATACAAAACATCTGCCGGAGTTTACATCGCTGGCGACTGGATCCGACGTTAGAAACCAATAACTAAATACATTATTTAATTAAATAAATTGTATATTCCTCGACGATGCGAGAAGCTTTTCCTTAGAAGGAACAGATCAAATAATGGTACAACTTTTCCATGACATTTCAGCAATACATTTTCAGAGATAAACATGGGCGCAATTGCAAATTAGGTAACACAGAGTAATCAGAATCGTTCTGCTATTTGTTCCTGCCATTGAATCAGGATTCTTCACAATCACATGACAGATATTTGGGCCGAGGGAAAATATGTAATAAAAGGGGCTGTTGTCCCCAAATGTTATGTGTATGTGTTTCGGAAATTTATTCAAACACCATGGACACCGTTTTCGAATACGTTATCTAGGGACTGTGATGTCCAGAACATCTTAATCACGTTTTGGACGGTTAAATGCTTAATAATAGCAAGCTTAAAATTACAAAGAGTATAGCATGTTCTGATATCACTTGGAAGTTTGTTCCAAATCTTTGAGTATTGGGTTAGAAAGAAACGTTCTCTGATTCTCGTAGTAAATTTTGGAATCATGACCTTTACCTCTTTGTTACGTATTGGATATCTGCTGTTTACAGTTATGTGAACACCGTTTTCAAGACTGCGAATTCGACGATTTATGATTCTGTAAAGAAAACATAGGTTCAGCTTCATTATCCGAAGCCAAACTGGGTCAAATCCAAGTTTATCACATCGCTCCCTGTATGTCAACTTTGAGGAATATCCACATAGCTTTTTCGTGAAGCGTCTCTAGACCCTCTCAAGAGCGTGCTGGTCAGATTTCCGTAGGTTAGACTGTACCATTGAACAGCATTCCATACACGGCAATACATATGTTTTGTAAAGCGATATGCGAGATTCCGTGAGGTAAAATTGATGGCAGATATAACCGATGGTCTTCATGGCTTTCGAAACTTGGAAGTCACAGTGTTCAGAAAAGTTAAACGTAACTGAATATCGCACGCCCAAGTCGCGAATTATCCTGCATTGCGAGATATAGGCACCTTGTAGTAATAAACGGTCTGGCGGTACTTGGCATTTGTACGACAAAATATTACATTTGTCCACGGCAAATGACATCTGCCACAGTTGGCACCAGGAGTCAAGGGAAGAAAGGTCATCCTGAATGAGACGTACGGCTTCCTGAGTATTTGCACGTGGTTGTGAGTAGACAACTTTAATGTCATCAGCAAAGATAAATGCAACACCATTTCTTATGCTGTGGAATATATCGTTAATATAAATTAGAAAAAGAAGTGGACCAAGAACACTCCCTTGAATCACTCCACTAGTGGTTGCTTTCGCTTTAGAGAAATGGTCGCCTATGCGCACAACCTGCTGTCTACCAATTAGATATGAAGACAGCCAAGAGAACATCGGTTCTCCAATGCCTATAACCTTTAGTTTGTTTAGTAACCTTCTGTGAGGCACTCTATCAAAGGCGTTTTGCATATCCAGGAACAGTATTACGACACTGTTTCCGTTGTCAATGGCAGTCGTTGTGTGGTTTAAAAACAGTCTGGCATGTTGCGCAGGATCGACCTTGCATGAAACCGTGTTTCGAATTGCTGATGATGTTAGCTTTGTTTAAGAGTATAAATAGTTCATCTTACACTATCCTTTCCATTATTCTAGATACGATGGGTGTGTGATTGATGGGACGAAAATTTTTAACCTCATGGGCAGCGCCATTTTTATGTCGCGGGATAACAACAGAAGTTTTCCATTGAGTAGGGTATACTCCGTTGTTAAAAGGGAGTGTAAATAGGTTGAGCAAAAGCAGTAGGAAGTCACTACCACTGCTTTTTATTAAACATGGGGGAATCCCATCAGGACCTGCGCACGTTGAAGTGTATAATCGAGCGACTTGAACAGTGATTTTCGCTATAGTGAATTCCACTGTGTATAGACCTTCATTATTGTGCGGCATGATAAATGTTGATGTATCTGATGATTCGTTGAGCATTGATTCGGCAAAATAAGCACTGAAAGCTTCGTAGATATCATCTGGTGCATCGTAGTATGTTCCATCAGGCGTGGTGATAAAACTGAGGTTGTCACTGCAACGCGAACCCCGGGCACGGAATAGTTTGGCTAGCTCAGCTGTTTTGCTAGGGCCATTCAGAGCTTTATACTCTTCTAGAATGAGAGTTTTGTCTCGTTGATGCCTCTGTTCTTCCACGAGCTTCGACTGCTGTAATAATAGCGCAAAGTCAGCAGTTAACTTGAATTTCTGACGAATCTTATGAAGCTTTCGCGCTGCCTTCAATGCCTTGCGATCGGATTTAGGTTTGGTTTGGTAAGCACATTTTAGTGGTATTGCTGAATCAATGTAGAAGCCGATTATACTATAAAACAGGTCCGTCACATGTTGAGGGCATGAAGAGAGAAAGAATTTATCCCAATTCATCGAACGAACCAGGTCCTTGAATGAGTCCCAGTTGACAGAATTAAACAGACAATAATGCTTTGTTTTCGGTACATCGGCCATGCGTAGTCTTAGACAGCATTTGATTACGCGATGACCGCTCCCTGGGAATTCATCAAGAAAGTTAACACTGATTGCACGTATGCCCAATGAAAAAATGAGATCCAGAGTACTTTCACCTCTGGTAGGTCGGGAGACTTGTTGCTGCCAACCATTCATTTGGATACAGGAGATAAGGTTGTGGTATTTCAAAGGAGCGGTTCCTATGGGCCATGAACTCGAAGGCAGATTGAAATCACCTCCAATAATTTTATGTAAAAATGGTAGGCCAGCGGCGCATTCAAATGCAAGCGTCAAAAGTTATAGGTCTTCTTGGCTGCCGTTTGGCGCGCTGTATATACATCCCAAAAGCAGCTGTTGCTGACTAACAGATATCGTAAGTCAGAGTCATTCCTGAACATTGTTTAACACAGGGTTATCGAATGTTGATGCTGTGAGCGAGTTTTTCAGATAAATTACGCAACCACCACTTTGACGATCAGGCCGATTCCTCATAAACTTGTTGTATCCGAAAATAGTTAACTGAGTGTCAGACATGCCATCATGACACCAAGATTCAGTTATAAATAATATATCAGGATTACTCACCAAAACAAACGAGCGTAGTGTGTGGATCTTAGAGTAAAGAGAGCGAATGTTTACCAAAAATACTGAGATAGATGTGAGATATGAGGAAGATTTTTTACGTTGTGTTATAAACACTGGGGTTTCAAGCCGTGTGCCTGGACCCAGGTTAGAAATTATTGAAAAAGTGCGCGTATTGTCAACGGTGGAAAATGGTTTGGAGGTGGACACAGCGGAGGGGGTTGAGACTGAGTACGACCCTCTAGAAAATGGTTCGAGGGAAAAGTCCATAATTACTGCCATCTTTTCTCAACTTTAATCTGAGCCATCATCAACAACCTGTACTCCAAATGCGGCTTCACCACGGTTCTCACAATCCAGGAATCATCTGAATGATATAATCGATTGAGAAACTAGCCTGAATTCGATCGTAACTCTTCTGGTAACGCTATTCTTGCTCTCCCACCTTACAATTGCACCTGGATCCTGGACATCTTGGAGGCGCGTGCATGTAAGTTTCGGATCGCCTTCAGGCTCCTTGATTCGTGCTGCAAATGTTCGACCAGACTCCGCTCATGTATATTTGATGAATGCCGCTTTATTGTTCTCGACCATTAGAGGCTAGAGGCATTTGTACACACTTCTGTTTCACAACAGGAACGCAGTTCTATTCTAGGACAGAGAAGTGAGTGCAACGGGGTCTTACTGGTTTGTGTTGCTCACATACTTCACCGAGTTTAGTGACTTCTTGCTAATTTATTGTTTCTCAGACTTTGTCATTTGAAGTCGTCTACTCTCTTCATTTATCAAGTCTGACATACGAAACTTGGCGGCCAGAACTGGTGGCCACCATTCTAGATGTGTTTCGTCGCCGTCCCCTCTCAGTCTGGCAGGGGCCCACACGTCTGGAAAAGCAACAGACAGCTGTTTCGACTTTCTGGGTCTCGTCAGTGATGCGGGTTCCGACCCCTTGACTTCCGGATGCCAGCAGCTTGTGCCGCTAAACCATGAGTGACGGCGGTAGAACTGCATGACTGACGGTTGACTGCGATAAAGCACGGCTAAGCCTCTGCCGCCATGCCAGTTACGAACTGCTTATGGGCGCTGTCCTCACGATGTCATTGCTTATAGTTCTGTTCACCGACCTGTCTTATCTCATTCACGCATCCGGTTCACTGGCAAGGCTTACTTTCTGCGACATTATTCTCTGCTGAAGCTATGCAGTTTTTATTGGTCCGTTCGTGCACACTTCACACTACTTCGTGATCTGATTTGCTCACGTTTGAGTTCGACCCACTGGTGTAACTATGCTACCAATGTCTGTTCCACTTTTCAGATGTGTCTTAACCGCCTGCTTGATTGAGGATGGCTCCGACTTGCGGATTTCCCTCAAGAGTTTTACCACCAAACTTTTAAGTGTACAAGAATGCCTCATCCAAACTCTTCGGGGCAATTACTTTCAGTGAATAATGAGTCAGTCGTCTGTCGAAGTCATTCTTTCACCGCATCTTTCCCCACGGACGATTATTCCGCGTTGCTTTCCTCCATCTGTCCCATACAATCCTGCTGCTTTCTTCCCATTGTCTTGTTTTGGTGCATGGTGGTTTGAACAAACTGCTGTGAGTTTCGATTTGTTCCCAGTTCTGTACCTACATTTGTTCTTCCAATCGAGACTCGATTTCGCGCCACTTCCAACTCACATGCCGAACTACTAACTCATCCAGATCTTGATCTTAGGATGGCATATGAATTCGATCTTTTGGATGTCACTCTCAGCTGGCTGTCATCCCTATGCATGTTTATCCCATCGATATAGTTTTTCGCGCTTCAGCTCGATTTCGTCTTCTTTCGATACTGGTGGGAGGATTCCAAACCGATCCAGAAGGTGCACACAGGTAGGCTGGCCAAATGTTTTCCCCCAGTCGTTCGCTCAGTACCGTCGAGGTTACACAGAAAGACGTTTTTTTATTTTTGTTAAGTAGCAGCTTGACACGACCTGTGGTCCCAACTTCCTTCCGTGCCCGTTTTGAGTGTCGCAACACTGTTGTTGCACAGCTGAGTTAACTGAACTCCGAATCGCCTCATACACTGTGTTCACGTTGATTGAATTTTGGGACCAAAAAACGAGCACCTTTGGCTGGATATACTTGTTCTTATGGTCTGGAGCCGACCACAGTGGCGCTTGCGTTGTGAGTTTCTTCGTCCTTCTTCATCCCAACCACAATTTTGTTTCCCACGCATAATACAAGTTTTTTCTGCGCAATAACAGGCTGCTAGCTCCGGAACTATGTCCAACCGTTACTGGTGGCTCAGCTGGCGTGCCTGTGTTGCGTTTTTTCTTTCTTATGTATTGCGGCACAGTAGCTGAAGTGATTCCCGTCTCAAATGAATTATGACGATAGGGTTATCATTTCAACCAAACCCCACCAGATCACCACTCACTAACTTCACCATAGGGTTCCGACTGGGGGTTTTCGGCTTGTACGCGTCTGCTGGTTGATCACAGCAACGTATCATCAGGGGTGTAGGTGTTTTGCTATTTATAACCTTGAACGGGATAACTTTGAACCTTGTCTGATGAATGGCTGCATTGAGCAAGCGCATTCAGTTGAGGTGCGTGTATATTACGAACACCACACAGCAACAAACGGTCGGCTGTTATGTGAAATTGGGACAGCTTCATTAAACCACTTTTGCGGTTTTCCTTTCAGGGCCAATCTTACATATTTATCAGCACCACCAACGCCTTAAACAGGTGGTCAGGTTAGGAAACAATGGTAGGTTGTGGTGTTAAATATTTCGTGTCAAGTACCCGTTGAGTCACGTGGACTCTGAACTTTAAGACAACGTGATCGTCATATGCTCCTCCCTGTTAAAATATCATCACCACCAACAGCAATGCATCAGTGATTTGAACTGATGCTTTGCTGCTGTGCAACCACGGTGTCTTGCGGAACGAATAATAATGAGAGAGAGGAGGGCCTAGCTAGAAAACCTTAATTCCCTAAGCAAACATTCTGGGTCAAGGCGCCTATACCCCACCGACAATATACCGTCAAAAAGAGCTGGTTATCGTGCGAAGATAAGGCGATATCAGCAAGACAGCTTCCTTGTGGCTTTCACTACCTGGCCTCATAATCAGACATTATTCTGAACACAACTCATCACTAAACACTTTAAACAGGCAGTCCGACTAGGAGACGGCAGCAGACACGCCACTGGTGTCGACTGCGAACCATGTCCTGTAAAGTCTCGAGCCAAGCACAAGGCGAGTCACGTGGACTTTAGCCTGGAAGGCGAGACGGACCGACGGCACCAAGTTTGGTCGTCTTTGACTTCAATTCCCGCTGCCAAGTCAACCTTTGTCCACTTCGTGTCTACCCACATCTGGCAAACGCGATAAAACTCTCCTCGGTAGGTGGTGATCGGGCATACGTAGTACGTGCACAAACCAACGCAACTTATTCAATGCTAGCTATTGTTCTAAGGAACTACCTGCCTAGCATTCGCCTACGCACATCATCGTTGTAAAAACGCTGGTGCCGTACGGCACTAGCAATGTTACGCAGACAGCGACGATCAGACTTGAAGGCGCCTCAGATCACAGCGGTCCAATCTCACTCCCATAGAGAGGGACGGACCTCACTGTGGCCTTGTAAACCATCTGTCAGACCTAGGAAACCTCTTTCTGACGCCACTTATGTTGCGGATTCAAATAGGCAGTTATCGTTTTTGTGCTGCGTGAACTTACTTCACTGTTGATACAGTTCCGTCGAACATCTCATGCCGATGAGCTGACCGAACGCAGCGCTAAATTAACAACTTCAGGTAACACATTTAAATTCATACCTAAATACATTCACATACACATGCGCACATTGATCCAGCACATTACTGGTAATGTTACAACGTTTTTGTGCAATTATCTATCTATCTTGTTTGTATTATTATGATTATGCCTATACAGGTGTGCCTCGCACTGTCGAGAATAAAAAAGTTGTCTATTTATTTACTTGCCAAGGCAGGTAAAGTCATCAACTATCTCGAGTCCCTCGCTATCAATCGTCAAGGTGTAATCAAGTGGCTGGTGGTCTTGTAATACTTTGAAGGTGCGAACTACATTCCAGATGATGGGACTACTCTCAGGGTTGACTGGGCCACCCCGACACCGTCTGCATAATCAAGATCAGCTGGCGGTTACCAGGTAGAATCTCAACACCTGCATCATAAGATTACGCAGGGGAACACTCCGCCATGGTGTCCACGACAAAGTTGAACAAAATTAGGGAAGTTGGGCAACTCTGGCTAACTTTGCTGATTGTCGGAAAAATATCTGGTAAGTCACTGTAGAACCTTACGCGGCCTATGGTGTTCGACTACAGGGCACGTGCAACGTTCCTATATTTCATGGGAACACCTTTCCGAACAAGTGCCTAAAATAGAATGCATCAATCAACTGAATCGAACCTACTCTTGAAATCGAAGAACACAGATGTTCTCGGTCTGCGGTATGTGTGGCGCTGCTCTTGCACCTACTGTGGAGTAAATATATGATCTATACAACCTCGTCCTGAACTGAAACCAGACTGCTCTTCTCTCATCCTCGATTGCCGTTCCGCAGTGACGCAACGAACAAGAATTGAGGGTAGTAATTTTGTCATTACCGTCGTTAGGCTAATGCCTTTGTGGTTAGCACAGTCGATGCGGCTGCCCTTATGTATTGCCACTCTAATCGATTCACTCCGGTTAACTGGGATAGTCTCATCCTTCCAGACCTATTCGCGTGGCAGCGAAGCGCCGTTACGGCGTACAGCTGACACGTTATTATTATTATTATTATTATTATTATTATTATTACTATTGTTATTATTATTAGACCTATTCGAACAGGGAGGCCAGTGCTTTGCAGATACCTTTACCACCGTCCTTAGATAGCGAGGGTGTCCGGGCCAGTAGCTCGAAAGTGATCAAAGGCTATGATCGCATTTCGCACCTCAGCCTCTAATGGAGTGTCTCACAGCCCATTGTTTCATCGGCATCACCTGAGTAGTAAGGAGTCCGGAAGCAGGGAGCCAGCTGAACTGATCTCGAAAGTTCTCCGCCCAATGAGCCATATGGCGCTCCTTATTGTGAATCATCCTCACTGTCTCTACTTGTCTCACGGACGCCCGGTACGACTTGGTGAAGCTTGCGATAGTTGCCTACTACTCCTGTCTCTTCCATTTCTTGAGCCCTCCTAGTTCACTAGGCTTCCTTGTCAGCACGCAAGCTCCGCCTTTGTTTGCGTCGAATAGTCCGCCAATTTGAATTGTGCTCAGAGCCAGTCGATAGTTTCCTTCTGGATTCAAACAGGTTCATCGACCTCTCGGATATCCAGTGACTGATGTGGTGAGTATTGATAGTGCCACAGGCAGAGGCTCCCGCATCGTAAATGGCAGCCCAGATCATATTCTACTGAGGTTCAGTGTCATTTGCTTGATAGAGAGAAAGTTCGATACGGAGAGTATTCTGGTAGGCTTGCCTGACCGACGACTGAGATCACTTCTCAGTCGGCACTCGAGGGGCTCACTTGGTGCGCCTCCAGGTAATGTTCATTGAAAAACGACAACACAACTTGGTTTGATCAGAGTCTATGCAAGGTCACAAGAACGACCGACAATCTAGGATGGAACCACGCAACCTGTAACTTACGGCAACATGAGCAATTCAGGGGCATGGCTGACTAGCTATATGTGGACGCCAGGTGACACTCCGGCGCCCAATATGTCTAAATGCGGTACTGCTAAGAAACAACTAGTGCTCCGCATACAGCGGTAACAGGCTCTCCCCATTGTCCGTTCGGTCGGAATTAAGTCCATACTTACAACTTAGCTGAGCTTCTGATGCGTCCAGACTACCCGTTTTGCGCACTCATATCCCCTGCAAGTAACATTATATCTGAATCGGTAACACCGTGTAGCTGCGTTTTCGGTTCATGGTCGAATGTGTCCTTGCAGTCGGTGGAGACATGAGCGGAAACCACAGTATCTCCGAATACGCTGGAATCTCATGATTTCAGAAGCTTTTGAATACCAATCGGTTTTTATAGGCTTTTATTGTGCCAACGTTCCGCTCTTGACGCAAGTGCTTCTTTAGGCCAGGTGAATCGGTACACCATTGACTTAGCTTTTATGGGAAAGTAGGGTGAAGATTGCAAGAAATAACACAAATCATTGGATAATAGTGTTACAGGTCAATAGGTCAGATGGCCATTCTAGTGTAATAAAAAGCATCGAGTGTTCCTCATTGCTCCGCGTCACCGGTCGTTCACAAGTGAGGTGTTCTTGTCCATACTGCTGTTGATTCACGCTCCGACCTGAGTTTGTCCGCCGACACCTTTTCTAACTGGCCGGCTTAAGGCAGCCCTACTTTCCCATAAAACGCTAAGTCAAATGTGTGCGTATTCAACTGGCCTGAAGAAGCTCTTGCGTCAAGATCGAAACCCACAGAAACCGATTTGTATTCAAAAACTTCTGAAATCATGATATCCCAGTTGATTCCAAGAGTATTCCGCGGTATTGAATTACCATACCAACCACGTGTTCGTAAGCTGGCTAGTTACTTCGTGCGTTTGGCTGGTGTTGAAGCGAATTGGGAAAATCATCAGCTCTTAACTGCGGGATTATTCCTAAATGCCTCGTTGTCAGACCACTGGACAGCCCATACACATCTACAAAAGTAGCCTTCAGCGCGAGCAAACCATTCCTAAGACAACGGATTAATATGATTACTCGACGCTTGAATGAAACCCGCGTTCACCCTAATCGGCTGAGCTGGGAGCTGCTGACCGTTATGACGCAGACGGACTATGGTGTACTGTTCAGCAAAGCCTCAGAAGTAAAGTCAACACAAGGCATAGCTGCGGGAAAAGGACAAATTCAAGTTCAGTCGTTTGATATCTGTACATACCAGGACAACTAGTCTCGATGATAGGTCTGAATCTAGCAGTAACTATTGCAATGTAGCTAATATGTCAGATAGGTTGTTGAGTGAGACAGAACGTATATTACTGGAAAAGGGTTTGAACTTTTTTGTAAATAAATCTAAAGTATCTGCAGTAGAATTTATTACTAGCGATGAGACCGTGGTGACGAAATTAATAATTTCGACAGCTGAGAATATTCGGTGGCTCATGTGTTTGCCGAGCTTAGCAATTTGTTTGCAAACATTTCACCACCATGCGAGGTGGCATTGTCAGTGCCATCTAGCATGGTGGTGAAACGGCCAACGTCAGGAGCCTCTTTCATCTCCCCTATCAGCTTAGACTGAAATCTCTAAGAATCGACAGTGGTCGATATCGGCTTTTGCGCGGGGATCTCATAATGGTTTACCAGATTCTGAAGAACCCAAACCACATTTGCCGTCCGCTGCTGGAATTGAACCACAACACTAAACTAAGAGGTCACCCTCTGAAACTGACAATTCAGTATAGCCGGCTTGAATGCCGTAGAAATTTCTTTTCTCTCCGCGTGTGCCAGCCGTGGAACGCCCTCCCTAATTATGTCGTCTCTGCTCCCAATTTGGCGATATTTAAAAAACGTGTTGACAATGCATTGTCTCACTTACATTTCATTTTATGACTTGTTAGCCAGGGGCTACAAAATGCATTCAAACGGTGTCTTGCCAAGCGCCTAACCAATGGATTTATATGTTTAATACGCTAACATCTCCGCTATTCCACATAAGTCTATGGTGAGTCTACCACAACGCTTTTCGCTTTATTATGCAATTGATTTTCGCAATAATTTCCATCCCACGGGACTTGTTAAGCGATGCTTTTTTACCTGTAATAAACCATTGTTTCATTGAATGAGCCACTGAATCATCAACTCGCGTTGTACGTGTTCCGAAATATTTTAAGTTGGGCATATTTGTGCACAAATGGTGAACATCAGATTGCAGAGGCCTGGCGAGTCAATTCTTACAACAGCGGTACGTGCCACATTAAAAGCTCTGAGAGAAGACCCTGCAATCATCATCACGAAGGCCGATAAAGGCAGGACGATAGTGATAATGAACAAATCGAATTATGTGGAAAAATTGTACAGCATTTAGCAGCATGGCCCTACAAAATAATTGAAAAAATCCATATCCTCCACAACGAATAAGAGTAAAACAATGGTAGGAAACTACCTGATGATTGTGAAGAACAACCTAGGGCCGGGTAAATGGTATGACATGTATCCGAAATCAACAACTCCGTCTGGAATCTATGGGCTGCTGAACATACATAAGCCCGACGTTCCCGTTCGGCCCATTGTAGGGTCCGATTCACGATCTCAATCGTTTTCGTTCTACTGGTCCGGATTCACTGCCACCTGCACTATTTAAGGATGAATGTGAGGTCTTCTGCAAAGTACTGACCTCACTGTTCGAACATGTATGGAAGGCGGAATCTGTCCCTGTTAACTGGAGTGAATCGATCATGGCGGCAATATACAAGAAGGGTAACCGCATCGGCTAGGCTAACCACAGGGTTATTAGCCTAACGCCAGTCGTGACACGAGTACTGGCCTCAATTCTCCTTCGCCTCACTCCGGAACGTGAATCCTGTATTAGGGAAGAGCAGAGCGGTTTCCTTCCAGGACGGGGCTGTATAGACCACATCTTCACTTTGCGGCAGGTACTAGAGTAGCGCCACGCATACTGCGGGCCGACAATAGTTGTGTTCTTCGATTTCAAGAATGCGTTCGATTTAGTCGATCGATACGTTCTCTTCACAATACTTGCGCGGAAAGGTGTTCCCACGAAATATGTGAACATTTTACATGCTCTGTACTCGAACACTACAGGCTGCGTCATGGTCTACGGTGATCTGTCGGATAGCTTTCCCACAACAAATGGTGTTCCTCAGGGTTGTCCGATTTCCCCATTTTGTTCAATTTCGTCTTGGACTGCATAATGGGGGATCGCCTTGCCGATTCTCAAAATGCAGGCATTGAGGCACTACTTGATGACAGGCTAGTTGATCTTGATTATGCGGACCTTATTGCCTTACTTTTTAACGATGTTGGGGCGGCACAATCAACCCTGAATAACCTGTGTAGAGCGGTTCCATTATTTGGTATGCGCTTCGCACCTTCAAAGTGTTTTGCTGCAGAACCACCAGCCACTTGATGACCCCTTGACATTAGATAACGAGGAACTCGAGGTAATTGATCAATTCACTTAGCTTGGCAGCTGTATCAGCAAAGGTGGATGTATACCTACTGAGATCAGTTCACGTATTACACAAGCCAGAACTGTTTTGAATCTGCGACATCTTTGGCGACAAAAAGGGGTTTCCCTCCGTTTGAAAGGCCCTGTTTACAAGGTCACAGTGAGATCCGTCCTACTCTACGGGAGTGAAACTTGGTCGCTTTGATTTGAGTTGTCGGTGGGCGCCTTGATTCTGAATAATTTCTTGGAGAACTAAGGTTTTCTGGTAAGTCCCCCTTCTCTCTCATTATTCTTTATTCCAGAAGTCAGCATGGTTGTATGCCATCGAAGCATCAGTTCACGTGGCTGATGTACTGCTGTTAATGCTAATGACTGTAGATGGTATCGGTTCTCCGAAGCACGAGCTAGCCCGATATTTGGCCGTTTTCTTGCAACCACTAACAGGAATAACAAATACGTTGGTACGGAACTCTTACGAAATCGCGCGAAAGGTAGCAGGTCTGGTTATCGCCTCAGACGAAATAATGGTTAGCTTTTTAACGTTAGTTTACTATTCACTAGCTTGCCCAAAGATGACGCATTTGGGGGTAGCACAGCTTTGTCTGACTGAGGACAAAAGCCTGTGGGAGCGAACGAATCTCAAGGTAGTACAGATAATCATAGTAATTAAACTATGGCTAGCCGAACAACCTCCTCGTGGTGCCAGCTGGGTGGTTCGAGTTTAACCCGTTCCAGCTAATAGTTCGGCGGCAATGTTCCAGGACGTGGTGGGTTTTCGCCTGGCAAGCGTTCTCTCTATAAAAAGCCACAAATGTCTGCTTAACAACACTGTGACGTGGCGGTCGTGACTCGCCACAAAATAAACTCACTGCCCCGTGGATATCTGGATAATCCTTTCCAACCCACGGACACCAATTTTCTACTCGCACATTGCTGACGATAGCAAACATTCAAGAATGGAGCAGCACAGTTACAATCGCAAACTACACAGCAACACAAACGCCCACACAATTACATACTTACATACCCCTTGCACAAACAAGCACTGTTATGGCAAACATATCGGATTTTTGCACATTCTTGTTCACGCATTGGTTTCTCAATTTGATCATGCCTGTAAAGGCGTGCCTCGCCTTGTCGAGAATAAAAGCTTTATTTATTTATTTATTTATACCTTTATATGTCATATTTCACTTTCCTGTCGAGTGTATACTCTCAGAAGCAGGGATTCGCCGTGGGATCATTAATATCCCCCGTGTTTGTAATTCCTTATATAGAAGACTTTAAGATAAGCGCGCTGACAAACTCCAGTAGTTCGCCATAGATTTGGTGACGTTACGTAGATGATACCTTTGTGTTTATAAGGCGGGATATGAAGGATGAGTTTCTAAACCAATTGAACTCCATTAATGGGAAGATAAACGTTACTATGGAGCTAGAATCTTGCGGTGGCACACTGCCATTCACTGATTGCCTAGTACATAGGAACGGTGGAGGGTTAAAGGCAGCCATATATCGCAAACCGACAGATACTGATGGAATACTCCATTACAGTTCGGGTCATCCAAAACAAGTCTACGCTGCTGTCGCATCCTCTCTGTTTCACAGGGCCCACACTCTGTGTACGAAGGAAGAGGACAGGAAGGCCTCTCGTAAGGAGACGGTGAGCACCCTAGTACACAGTGGGTATCTGAGGTGGTTCGTGAAACGCCAGCTGCAGTGAGCTCTAAATCCATCACGGTGGCGCATAACGGTGTGGATTGGGACGGTAGGAATCCCCTATAGAAAGGGGACCTCAGAAGCAATCAGGCGAGTACTAAGCATGGAGAAAATAAGGGTGGTTTTTCAAAATGGTCAAATGCTCCGTTCAGCACTGGTGCGTTTGAAGGATCCTCTTCCAAGAGATAGGATGACCAATTGCGTTCGTAGAATCAGTCGCAAAGACTTTGAACACGTGTATATAGGCCAAACAGGGAGTGAGCTACGCACGAGGATAGTAGAACAGAAGCGTCCACCGAGAAATGAGAGCCTGAATACAGGACCCTACTAAGGGATGCAGCGGTGACCGTACACTCGCTAGAGGCTGGACACGAAATTGACTGGGACGGTGTCGAAATAATTAAGAGAGGATTACGAGCTACAATCCAAAGGTTGATTGATGAGGTGCTTGAGATTACTAAGGCTAATAACTGTGCGAACAGAACGGACGGAATCGAGTTATCAAACGCTTGGCCAGTCAGAAAAGGTGTCGGCGGACAAACTCAGGTCAGAGCGTGAATCAACAGCAGTATGGACAAGAACACCTCACTTGTGAACGACCGGTGACGCGGAGCAATGAGGAACACTCGATGCTTTTTATTACACTAGAATGGCCACCTGACCTATTGACCTGTAACACTATTATCCAATGATTTGTGTTATTTCTTGCAATCTTCCCCATACTTCCATAAAAAGCTAAGCCAATTGTGTACCGATTCACCTGGCCTTAAGAAGCACTTGCGTCAAGAGCGAAACGTTGACACAACGAAACCTGCAAAAACCGACTCGTATTTAACTGCGTCTGAAATCTGCACCAAGTGGTACTTCATTAATCCGTCTTGGTTGATGTCATCAAATGGGCTGTAAACAAACTGCTGTTCACGGGAATCCAATCAACCAGCAGTGACTCGTTTTTGGAGTTGAGTACAATCCCCGCCCCACCTTGACCGTTGACTACCACATCAGCGTCTCCGGATGCGTGCAACCAGTAGCGAGAGGACCAGCCTGACGATGTTTATTCAACAACCCCGTGAGGTTCGTTGATCTTAGTGTCGGATACATAACACAAGTCAATACCCAGTGTACCTAACGTGCGTTCTCGAGGGCAGCCTGTTAATTTTTCGTTTTAGAATGCGAACGTTGAGCGCCAACAGCGAAACGGGCAGATGCAGATAGGCGTCCAATGGATAATGCGGTAAGGTAGTTGCAGATAGTATGACTAGTGACAGTGCGGCAGCTGTCAGTTAAGCTGAGCATTATGGAAGGAAGGCTAGTATTGGGGATTGGCAAAGGAGTAAGAAGAACAGCTAGAAAACCAAAAGGGGGGCCAGCAGTATCATATTTCCACTTATCCGCCCTGAGGTTTGGAGCAGATAAGGCGATCCTTGATAAGCTGCACGACGGCCGATGCAGGATGTGGTTGAAGTTTGAGTATATAGTGATGATTGTACGTGGGCTGAGTTACTTCCAGGACGCTCAGCCCTAGCCAGTGAAAGGACGGATTCTCAACCAGAGTTTTTGACTCGAAAGCCTGTCCCTAGGACGGAGAGGAGGTGACGATGGTTTGGTTTCATACAAATGCAAGCCATCCGATTTCAAACCACCCCCAACCTGTAGGAACAGGAGACTCTTTATTAACCTCTAACCATTGACCAGCTTGATGGGAGTAGCTCTCAAAGTTTCCCACCCGGTATAGCTCAGTGGGTCGACGAGGTACGCAAACCGTCGCACTAGGTCGAGGTCCAATCTCGTTATGATGACTCGGTTAAAATAACTGCCTTATGGATTGGTGAACTGTCCCTATCTCCTTTTCCGCAGGGGGCTAGTGCTTCTGCAATAGCGCTTCGCCTTAATGCAAAGTAAATTCTGAAGACCATGCAGAATGGTTTCCACCAAAGTTGGAAGAAACACCGACTGTCGATCAGCAGAACATTTACACCTATGTAATGAAGCTCAACCTTTTCTTCCTATTGTCTGCATCATGGCACTGACAAGCACTGCTTACCACAGTTTTTTTACCTTAATTCTTCTGCTTTGGTACAACCTGTTCGTGGAAATATAGAACGCACAAACTACCCACATCTATAGTAAGATGGTGCACTAGGATGAAGTCTGAAGTCATTGCTCTTACGCTGGTATCCGTGCTCAGCACAACCTTTGCGACTTCTTGAATATGGTCTCCGTTGGCTCGGAAGTCCCCCCCCTACCTGTTGAAGGGCTGTCCAGTTCGTGTCGTTTGACTATTTGGTCAGGTTGATTTCCAGTCACCTGAACGCGGGAGAAGGAGACCAACAGCTGTCCTTAAGCGTACTGTGTTCAAGAGGTCAGATGGATTTTTTCATCGTGTATGAGGTTCTTCAGTGGGTGACTGACAAACAATTCTTTGTGGCTGTTGTAGATTATTAGGAAAAGCCATCGATAGCGATCCGCTGTTCATACCATATTTCTTTCTATATCCTGTTCTCGGTTAGCTCACATGTAGCCACCTGCTTTGCGCAGGGCATTTACATCGGCCGTTGCCGTTTTCACTGCAAATCGTTTTTGCAATATCGCTACGTATACATTAGTTTTCTCCGAATATTTCAACATTGACCTTGTCAGACTACTGCCAAGGTCACTACTGCTATCCTTCGCTTACTTTTGTGAAAAACATAAAGTGATGCGCACTTGAACATGGACCGTCCTGATTGAAAATGTAACCTGCAACGCAGGCCTGTCAACAGAATGCATCTTTAGATTATTCTGTCAGGAACTGTTTAATTATTGTTCGTTCATACTGATCGTTTATTCAAGTGACACCTGTACACAGTGCCCATTTTTCCAATTATACCAATTTGTCATTCTGGTAATGCAATTTTAGCCCATTCATAGTTGATATTGTAGTGTTGCAAATCTACCCATATGGATAAATAAAGCTTATTTTTACTTGACACACGGAAGGGGTCCTGCATTCCAGCAGGTTCACGAAACTTTCAGGTGTCCAGCACCGTGGCAATTGACTACCACAAGCGGACATTCCTTCATCGCGTAAATGACTCATTGCACTAAAATTCAACGCCTTTAGAGCACCTTTTTAAAGCAGGATCCGCGAACATCTTGTTGGTATTGTGTACCCGTTGAATGGAATAGTTTATCAGGTATAGTTGCATCTGTCGTCTATTGGAGCGTACATTGGAATGAATTGAGTGAAGCAATGCCACCCAAGACCGCAGTTCACTTTGAAACGAAACCCTGTCATTTCGGTCAATAGCACTGTATCTGACAAAACTACATAAATATTGGGTCCTACCAGCTCGCTCACACTACACAACGAGCAGTCCCATACTCATTTGTAATTGCCAGGCAGAGCTAGCGAAATACTGACACGAAGACAGTACGCTTGGATGACAGACGGAACTTCTACATTCAGGTCACGGAGTCACGGCAACGTTTGTCACTAGGATTAGTGACTCCTTGGAGGGGTTATTTTGAAGCACACATGTGGACGGGTTGCGACACTATTTCACTCGGGATCGCAATTCCCACGACATGGTTTTCACTGATATCACAATGTTCGGGTTCGTTCGAGTCGCGGTCATGCTGTCTTGTGTCGCTAAGTACGCGACCAGTTCTCGTATGTAGTGTTATGAACGGGCACTGGGATGAATATTTTAAAAATTACAACTAAAATCCTGCTACTCACGAGTAATATAAAATATATAGCCTCTCTCAGTTTCATATGCTATGGATATAGCGTCCAGCGAGAGGACGTCATGACCTCGATGTCAAACTAAGCACTACAGTAATCCACCGTTAGTGTGTACTCTTTCCCGTTGTCACTGAATAAATCCACCCCTGCCACGGTCGGTCAGGGATATCATGCCGCATCATTGGTTCCGTTGTCTGCTAGATTTCGTGTGAACGGCACGCCTCACAATTCGACACATGACACCTGATTTGACCCGTCATTCCTCGCCAAGAGCTAACTTCTCTTGCTCAGTTAATGGTGTAGTTGGCACCCAGGTGAGCGCGATGAATGTATTTCAGCATTTCTCCTAAAGGGATGACAGGATCGCAAAACGGCTTAACTTGAACGGCAAACCATCATGGACAGAGAGTTCATCCCGAAAATTCAAGTAGGATGTTAGTTCCTTCGGC
Source organism: Dicrocoelium dendriticum (assembly GCA_944474145.2). Lineage (NCBI taxonomy): Eukaryota > Metazoa > Platyhelminthes > Trematoda > Plagiorchiida > Dicrocoeliidae > Dicrocoelium > Dicrocoelium dendriticum. The sequence goes on from OX104071.1 coordinate 21,666,716, forward strand.
AGCCGCTTTGTCTTTGGCCACCCATTCAGAATAATGTCTGGCAAAGCTGGTTGACACGTGGCCGAGTTGTCTGTGTGCCTGGTTTGCAGCCATATGGTCCTCGGTTCGAATCCGCGTAGGGTTCGGTGTTCTCACGGCGTACTCAGCCCGCGCGCGACTGGTGGTGGTCGCGCAGCAACGAAGCGCCATAACGGCGTACTGCTGACAATTTACCTTTTTACTTTACTCGCAACGTGGAAAACGTTGCATCTTCCTCTGTTTGACGCCTTGTTTCTTTTAGACGATCTGTCACTGCCAGGTGCTGTACTAGGTTTACTGCTTTGATCTCTATCGGATTATGCTCGGCTACTGGCAGATGAACTCTTGACAGCGTACCCTCCATGAACATCTTTGCACAAAACATGTACACAATATTCACTTCGTACATTTTATTGTGTCGGCGATTCGTTGAACGCTGGCGTTTAGCTCCTCCCGGGTAGTCGAATTGTTGATTTCGATTATGCTGATGATATCGTCTTGCTGGGCGACGATCCACACGTCGTCCAACTTGCATTAAACCGCTTGGCGATTGAGGAATTAAAGTACGGTATGTACTTTTCGCCATCCAAATGCAAGGCTCTCTTCCAAGACTGGAAGGTGCCTCTGCCTGCAATCACGCTTGCTGGTGAGACACTAGAGGTTGTGGGGAGCTTTGTCTACTTGAGAAGTTGCATCACTGCTGGCGGAGCTGTTGGAGACAGGATTTCGATGCGCATCTCAAGAGCAGGCCTCGCTTTTTCTAGGCTGAGGCATTTGTGGCGTCGCCACGACATTAGTCTCTCCATCAAAGAGCGGGTCTATTGTGCAACTTTTCGTGCTGTACTGTTGTACGGATGCGAGACCTGGCCCATTCGTAAGGATGACTTGCGCAGGCTATCCGTCTTCCATGGAATCGTTGGGTTAGTAGATTTTCGGTCACTGTTTTTCGTCTTCATTTGTCGCAATGTGAATTGCGCTTGGTTGTGTTTTTTTCTACTGTTCAATCAAGGCAGTGTCTGGCTTTAAGGTTAAAATGCGCTTGCACTCAGCAGTAAGAGAGTTCAGGGCCATGTTCGGATGCTGATCAAACTTGGATAGCAGGCACATGTGCATTTCTGCGTCGTCAGGAGACTTAAATTGATCAGCTGTTAATGAGTGTAACTTGAAACGTTCGCATTCACGATTGACGATGTCGGCTAATGTGCCACAGTCACTTGTACCTATCGTGTGTGCAACTTCGGCTCAGTTGGTTCATTTATTTAGCTATTTAGTTTCGTACACCAGAGGGCAATCCGCCAAGTTATCTTTATCCACGCTTCAAATTCTGCTGATTTAGGAAACCTGGGTGTATACTCGTAAAGGAGATCAACTCGAAACGAGTAAGTATTCAGCTGAAAAATTTGAGCATCATAAGTAAGAGGCGGGATTCAGGTCCTCCAATGGCATTGCTTTGGCGCCACATCCGGTGCATTTTTTGTCCTTAATATGGCTAATCTGTCGAAACCTTTACCCAGGAACACAGTATGCACCAGACTTGTGACACTAGCTGATAAACCAAATGAACCGCTCGGATACAAGACCAGTGAATTTTCGCCGAGCCAAGTAACACATCCGTTTGTTCACAAGCCAAAGCTTTGGCACTGGATGCAGAGTGGGGTCAGATGGCGCGGAATGTCACGAAGGAGATAAGATGTTGTGACAGGTAGATGTGAGGCTACCTAGCCAGAACACCGACACCTGGTCGATGGCCAGTATGTGCCAAATGTAACCATACAAAAGCACTAAATCTACACAAACCATCAGTAAAATGCTGTGGTTGTACGTTCTAACCACTACACGATAAGCTTATCATACATCAATAGGCTGCCTCGTGGTTGCAAGATTGAGAAATAATATTTTCTGATGCACCTTCGACAGAATAGTGGATCAGACTTCGTCGAACCAGTACGAGTAAAGTGGTTTAATTGAGCAACATTAATTGACAGTTGTATAAGCCTCCGGGAACAAAAAGCAAAGTCTGGATAGCAAATACAACCTAGTTATTAAGGAGAATTGAGCTTACTTATAGAGTATATAACTAAAATTCACTATTCTGCTGCAGTCCGTTTCACTGTCTTGCCCTTGTTGATTGGTCAGTACCGTTGGTTACATTCCATTGCTTCGTGCTGCCTCTCTAGATGTGCCGATCAACGCATACCGTCTAGTTACATTTGGTCCCATTGCTGCCATCTCGGATAGGCTGCACGATCGGCTTTCGCGTCTGACTGGCCATCCGTCCACTTGATTGACGATCTCTCAACTGACCAGCTGTCACAGTGGACCGTATTATTAAACTGGATGTAAGTGTATGTCATCTGATCGCCGTTCGACGGAATAATCCACTTCCCAGCCGCCCAAAGGCACAGTGTCTCTCTGCGCTGGATCGGACCTGTCGTGCGCGTTCACCTCTAGTGGGGATGTCTGATTGGTTCCCGGCCCATTGATATCGCAACGGTTCCATTCGCCCCTGGTCTCAGGCACCATCACATCCTTTTACTTTTCATCTCTTAGAACGGTGTCGCAATACGTTCCGTACGTCTTCCACTGTGTGTAAGCTTACTGCATTGGGCTGGGGTGACAGGTATCCTTTCCCGCTGCTGCAGACCCCCGTTTTACGGAGTCCTCCCGATTAAGTCGAATGATGTTTCCCCCTAGCTTGACTTCATAGCTACTCTCACCCTCGCTGCCTTCAATCAGTCACTTTCGCCAACGGTCCTCTGATTATGGTACTGGTAAGACCCATCCTTCTCCTAAAGCTAGAGGTGGGAGGCTTTTTGGTCCGCGATCATAGTACATATTGTGCCTTAGTATTCTATTCCGAACTCGATCGTGGAGAATCTTGACCGGTTGGTATCTTGGACTGCAGTAAAGTTGTAGCGGCCAGTAGCAGCGTACATGTCTCGCGACTGGATAAACGATACATTGAACGTGCTCCCATCTTTGTGGCTGGCATGCTTTTTCGCTCCAGCAGCATTATATAGGTAACCTCATAGATCTACTTGGTTTTGGGGGACATTTTCTTTGTCACTTTCATTGCCGGCCCAGCCTTTCCTTTTAGTTGTCTATGTGTTGCTCCCCAGTGGCGGGGCCTTTAACTCAGCCATTGCCTTTTTCGCTGAACATCATTTTTACATTCTCTACTGTATATATCAGCATTGCAAGCTTATAGCGACAGGTATTTTGTTTAATCAGCTTCCAAGTACACTGAGACCCTTTACTCTCTCTCCATTTCTGGATATTCGCGCGAGATATCCCGCACGATTCCCGATCCATTGTTTTTGAACACAAACTACTTAAATTGAAACGAATTCCGAGGAAACATTGGATACAAATCCTGAAGATTTAATCCAGTTTCTTGGGATTGTTGCTCGATCGATCCATGATAGTGCATCCTCATTTTCCTACACATTTGTAAACTTGGCATTTTTAATGACAACCCTTTGGTAACTTTACAGATGATAATGTAAACTCCTGAAAATGCACCCTTTTGGGTACATAAATCTTATATTGACTTGACTTGATACGAGCTAATGAGCCGGTAACGAATATCCCACTGCTTACTGAAAGCACAGAACTCTGCACTACTAAATTGCAGTCCATTGTCGAAGCTCACAACCTCGGGTATTCCGTGCCCCAGGTCTCAATTACCATCACATCGGGCATCGGTGTTATTAGGAACTGCCATCAGCTATTAACGACATTTAACAGATATTGTTGTTCAGAAGCGGCCTCTATTAGTGCCTTCAGCACACGACAGTCATGCATCTGGTTTCTTAGCAACAGTGGTCTCCACCTGTGTCATTGCACAGGCTGCTTGCGACCGACAAACCATTCTCATATAAGCGAATAACAATTTGTAAAGCGATACGGACCGGAACAGCGCATACATTCGCCACTTCAATGGTGTTCATGCCGGAGAGAACAGCACTAATAACTTGCTTTCTTAAGGTGCGACACATATGTAAGCATGTAATTCTGTGTATCAGTTTAGCCATCAATAGTCTTCCCAATGGAAGTTATATTACCTGAACGCCCTACGTTTTCCTCTCGATCGTCTGGTAACAACTGTAATTCGTTATTCAGTGAACTCATCTGTCCTTCATTAGATTACCCATATAAACTGGGAGAGAGAAATAAAGCGATTCCAACAAATAGTACTCGACACAGTGAACTCCGGGAATAGCTTGTCGAAGAACCGCGCAAGATTCCGGAAACCGCCATATTTAGAATGAGCTTGAATTTTTGTGACCTGTTCTCGAAGGAATATCATTGACGTAACTATAGACTGTCTTAATGTCTGAAAAGTATACCGTGGGATGTTGTTTAGGTGTGAGGCGCCCATGAGACCGACAGACTTTGAGAGCACAGCCGAAGCCTCATCTGCTAGTGTAGTACCCAGCCTGGTTTCGTGCATTCGGTCCTCGTGTGTTCACTGAGCAACCCAGTATGCGCCTGCTCACATTCCGGTGAGTTTCGACTGGCACTTGGTCCTTATGAACAGTTGGAGCGATATTTGTCAATATCGGTCGGAGAACACTTCCTTGTCACTATTTGCATGCTCGAGGGTAGTGCTCACCGGTAAATACGATATCGGGCTTGTGATGGAGTTGGTGTGAGGCAACAGCGTGTAAGGTAGATAACACATGTGTGCCCTAGCAGATTGTTGGCACTAATTTAATCTCGACACAGCATGATTTGTGCCTGATGGGCGCCCAAAATGAGACCCGATGCCATTTTTGGCCACTGCTCAAGCACTCAAAAGTAAAGCCGCAACCGTTAAACTACCTTATTTGCCGTCCCTCAAGACTCAGTAGTAAGACCAAGGTTATTCCTCGTGTTCGGAAACGACATTGCGTAAGTTTTGACGTCGAACTTCCTAGTCTTTGCGGATGACTTCCAAATTTAAAGGGGAATCAAATTGGCACACAGCCAAATAGAGCTGCTAGGTGATATTGACAGGGCTTATGAACGGTCTACTCAGGACATGCTTGCTTTTAACCCTGCTAAGTGCAAAATAATAAGCATACGCCACCGGGGCACCTAACAATATGGACTAGGAGAACACGTCCTGCAGTACGCTCCTTTTGACTGGGATCTTGGGATGCTCGTGCAGTACGATCTCGGATACTCAAAGCAGGCGGAGGTAGTGAAAAAACCGGCCAACACTTGGGCCTGCTGCGGAAGACGTTTGGTCAGTTTGATCATACTTTCTTTTCGAAAATGCTCAACGCTTACGTGGAAGCAAACGTAGAATACGCCATTTAGGTGTGACATCCCCGGCAAATTATGCCCACACTGCTCTTGAGAAGCCACAACGGAGAGTGACCAAATATAGTTGAATCTAAAGACCTTAGTAGTTTTCAGAGAACAATATCGTCTTCTGCGATGTGATCTCATACTTGTGTACCAGATCCTCATGGACTCTAGCCACCCATGTCGTCCCTTATTGAAGCTCAACCACAACACCTCACTGAGAGTCCACCATTTGTAGTTGGCGACACAATATAGCCGGCTGGAATGCCGCCGGAACTATTTTCCTTCTTGTGTATCCTAGAAGTTGAACTTCCTGCTTCTTTTTCTCATGTCTGCTAATACGTTATCCGAATGCAAAACTCCATTTGATACTGAATTACACCAACAAGTCACTGGGACACATGACAACGCAACCAATGTGGACAATTTAAATTTGCGGTACGTCCATTGCTACGCGTTTTTTGTTACGTTACAACCATTTTCGACCTCACTCAGTGTCTACGGAACACTGTTAGGCGTTTGATTTTATGCCAGTGATAACTCTATTGTTCAATTGCGAAATAACTGCCCCGAGAAGCTCATTCAAAATTCTCTCATGTGTCTGTGTAAAAATACTTTACGAACTTTTCCACCGAACACGTGGGAGTATTTTAAATGATGGTTACTTCGAAGTGTCAGAAAACGCACGTTATAAGGTAATTGAACGGAAGATTTCGTGTTGTTTCCGATGGCTGACTGCAAAACGTGTCATCCTGCATAATGGGACTGTGCCGAGAAAATTATTCATGGTTGATCCTTGAAAAGCCCCATCAGTTGCACCATATCACAACCTTTGACTCAGTGATCTCGGTCTTCGCCGTGTTCCGCCACCATCTGATTGTATCTGTGTATTCCTAACGGTAGGGTCGCGGGCTTTAGTGTCACACTAGACAGATGGAATACACACTACTGAAGGTGCTCCAAAAGATGGGGTCCCCATTCAGCGCTTTTCCAGACTTGCGATGCCTCTCTGATGCATCCAAATTAAATAGCTATTCAGTCACAAACCGAAAACAAACAGTACACCGTCGTCCGGTCAGTACTTTAAGCGGCAACGTCCTTGTCCTTTCTTAGTGTGAACTTTCTTGGGTTGATAAAGGGCGATGTATCGAACACATACATTGTCTGCCACACCTTTGGCCTGTAGTAAATTCGTGCGTTCCGGACCTCTGTGCAGATTTTGTGTGCACAATTTAACAGTCCAAGACGTACTACAGCGGCACCCGGCCCTGCCCTAGAGTGAACCCTACTTTGCTCCCCAACTCCCAACCCTGTGTGCTGCCAAATAGCTACGTAGGTATGGTTGAGTGAACGACTCGAGTTCCCGGGACTGTGCTCCGAATACCATTTGGTCATAACCTGTCCTCTATCGTTGTTACCGAGTCTCAACTCGTCTTCTCAGACAGATGGAGAAGGTACACAGTTCGCTTCTCCAAAATCTGTCCATCGCCAGTTCCCACGGGGTCCAGTGGCAACAAAAAGAGAACCCATCATGTGTGTTTGTTTATATAGTTCATTCCTGACTTTCGAGCGGCTCCTTTCGCGGGTTCCTTGCTGGTCGAGTCTTATGGGGCAGATTCCACATGACGAATAATGTCTTGCAACCCGATGCCGACGAATGTGGCGCACCGACCGAACCAAAACGTCCACACGTAGGATGCGGTCGTCACTGAGGTAACTCGTTGGCGCGAAAATCTGTATCTAGTCTGATTTCGCTTCTATCCCGAGCAGAAACATCCTTCGATTGTGTGCACCGGAGTTCATTTCTGCCCACCATCGTCTACTCCTGAGATGGACTGCAATACGATGGCTGCGTTGAGGCAAGTGATAAGCAGGAGTACAGTCACATTCTAGTCACCGGTGCCTTCAACTTACATACCCTCGAATCCCGGGCCCCACCAGGAGACCAATTCAAAGCAGATTTGCAAGATCTGGTTTCAGACTTCCCGCTTTATGGCCACGTCACTACGCCCACCAGATTCAGGGGAACTGACAGGCCATCCATGTTGGACCGAATATTCACCAATGAAGAATTAATGGTCGAGAGAGTAATAACCGATACTCCTTTGGGCCGCAGTGATCATGCGACGCTAGTGTTTATTATATGTGCTACGCGGATTATCCTAAAGAGCATGCCGAGGAATATCATGTCGTAACCAACTATGACGACCTGTTTGACCTCATTGACGCAACCAGCTGGTCGTTCTTAGCTGAAGTAACCCCTGAGGTGGCCTGCGGAGACTTCCTCAACATATTTACCAAGCTCGTGGCAAGGACATCTGAAACCAAACTCTGCCGGCCTAAAAGGATGAAGTCTTTCGCAAGGAGCAGGACACGTAAATGCATGGCATTAAGGGCCTTGGCATGGTACACCTATATAACCTCCCCGAACGACCATACCTGAGATGTCTACACAATACAAAGAAACCACTGTGTCAAACTCGTCCGGGAGGATAAACTTAAGAACCAACAAGGTTTGGTGGAAAAGTTTTGATCCAATCTCAAACTTCTATACAGACACGTAAACAATTTGAGCCGTGTTAAGCGCGGTATTCCTGCTCTGCACACAGCATGCGGCTTAGCCCAAACCGCAAAAGAGGCGGCCAACGTCCTTGGACAACAATTTGGCCGTACCTTCCAAAGCGCGCAATCATCATACATCCTGCCTAAGCAGATAACGCCGCCATCGTTCACCTTCGCAGCTGGACTGAACAGGCTGATGTTTCTGCGAGAGTTCAGCTCGGACGGCATTCGCCCGAAGGCATTGAAAGTTGCTGCCATGAGTTTGGCAGGACCACTAGCAATTTTCTTTCAACGACGTCTGAAAGCGATGCATGTCCTCACAATGTGGAAGCACGGAATCATCACGCCTATCTACAAAAGTGGTAGCCGTGCTGAACCAACAAATTATCACCCGATAACACTACTTCCTGTGATCTCCAAGGTTATGGAGTCCATTGTAACTGACGCTTTGATGGGGTACCTGGAGAACAACAAAAATCTCGTTCCGAAGCAGCATGGATTTCGCCAAAATCGCTCCTGTACCACTACTCTCTTGATTGCGCGTGCAAACTGGACGGAATCTGTGGACGCTGGTGTAGGAGTCGACGCGGCCTACTTGGATTTCTCAAAGGCATTCGACCGTATAGGCCATCGCATTCTCCTCCACAAACTCCAGAAATATGGAATCGGCGATCCTGTTCTGGGCTGGATAAGAGACTTTCTCGTGCAACGTCACCTGAATGTGAGGGTTAGAAGGAAGTTGTCAGAATCTACCGAAGTTCAGTGCGGCGTACCTCAAGGCTCTGTACTTGGACCCCGCCTGTTCCTGGTTTTCATAAATAATCTCGCGAGTGTGCTATCTTCTAACTGTTTGCTATTTGCTGATAACCTAAAGGTATGGCGCACTATAGCTGCAGTGGAGGATCATACAGTCTTACAGGAGGACCTGGACAATGCGTACACATGGTCCATCGAGAACATGCTGCATTTCAACAGCACCAAGTGCAAAGTTCTTAGTTTACGGCACAAGAGTATGCACAAGTATCGCCTAGGACCACAAATTCTACAGCGGGCTTCTCACGAGTGCGATCTCGGCGTGATAGTTCAAGACGACCTCGGTTGTTCGAGGCAGACTGAAAAGGCAGCTAAGAAAGCGAACCAGTACCTTGGCCTTCTTCGCAGAGCTTTCGGGAAGTTTGACCCTTCGGTTTTTCCAAAAATACTTAGTGCCTACTTGAGGCCGCACGCGAAATACTCTATTCAAACGTGGCAACCCTGGCTCAAGCACCATCTCACCGCGCTTGATACTGCACAACGTAGGGCAACGAAGAGCGTCAGAGGTTTGACCGGCCTCCCCTACCCACTCATGCTGAAGACTCTCAAAATATACAGTGGACGTTATCGGCGTCTAAGGGGCGATCTCATAATGGTGTACCAGATTCTGAGAGACCCCAACCACCCATGCCATTCCCTTCTAATACTCAGTCAAAACATCTCGCTAAGAGGTCACAAGTTTAAGTTAGTCACGCAGTACAGCCGCCTGGAATGTCGGCGAAACTATTTCTCCCTCCGAATGACACAGCCTTGGAACGCCCTCCCGGAACATGTAAATAAATAAATAAATAAATACATAAGTAAATTGTATATGGCTAGACGATGCGAGAAGCCGTTCCCAGAAGGGACGGATCAAATAATGGTACAGCAGTTTCATATCATGGTATAATAAATTTTTTTTAAAATGTGAGCACAAAATGAAAATTTGTGTAGCGCGAAGCGGTCCAGCATATTTACATTCCTCTTGTTCTATCGTCTGACAAGTTTTTAGCAGTCACATGAGAGTTGATCGCACACGAGAAAAAAAAGAGAATAAAGTGCTGCGGGCCAAAGAAATATAACCACTTGTGCATTTGATCACATGCATTTTCAGGCACAATTAACTCCGTTCTCAAAAGCGTTATCTAAGGACTGTGCTGTTCGAAACATTATTATCACATTTTGAAAGCTTAAATAATCTTTTATCGAAAGCTTAAACAAACGCAATGTGCAACAAGTTCTGATAGCTCTTGGAAGTTTGCTCCAAAGCTTTGAGCAGTGTAGTAAGAAGAAACGCTCCCTAATTCGCGTATTGAACTTTGGAATTATGACCGTTGTCTCCTTGTTTCGTAGCTCGTATCTAGTGTTAACGGCCATATGGACACAGTTAGCATAATTGTGCATGTGATGGTGAATTATTCTGTACAGGAAACACAAGTTCATCTTCATTATCCGTAGCCAAATTGGGTCAAGTCCAAGTTTTTCACTGCGCTCTCTGTAGGTCATCTTGGAGGAATATCCGCACAGTTTCTTTGTAAAGCGTCGCTGTACCCTCTCAAGAGCATGCTGGTCAGATTTCCGCAGATCCGACTGTAGTAGTGAGCAGTATTCCATGCCAGGTAACACATACGTTTTATAAAGCCAGATACGAGATTCTGTGAGTTGAAATTTATGACAGATATAGCCAATAGTCTTCATGGCTTTCGAAACTTGGAAGTCACAATGTTCCGAAAAGTTGAAGGTAGTGGAATACCACACACCCAAGTCGCGAATCACTTTGCACTGTGATATAAACGTGCCTTGTAATAATCGACTATCTGGTGGAACTTCGCATCTGTACGACAGAATATTACATTTGTCCACGGAAAAGGACATCTGCCACAGTTTGCTCCAGGATTCAAGTGCCGATAGATCTTCCTGAATGTGGCACAAGGCTGCGCGGGTATCTGCACGTTCTTGTGAGTAGATGATTTTAATGTCATCAGCAAACAGAAAAGTAGTACCATGTCTTATTCTATGAAATACATCGTTGACGTAGAGGAGAAAAAGAAGTGGACCAAGTACACTTCCCTGAATTACTCCACTGGTGACTGCTTTCGGTTTAGAGACACGGTCCCCAATACGCACCACCTGATGTCTGTCAGCTAGGTATGACGACAACCAAGAAAACATTGGTTTTCCAATACCTATTTCTTTCAGCTTGAGGAGTAGTCTTCGATGCGGCACTCTGTCGAATGCTTTTTGCATGTCTAAGAACAGGACAATAACACTGTTGCCTATGTCTATGGCAGACGTTGTGTGGTTTAATAAGTCTGTCTGGCATGTCGCACAAGATCTGCCCTGCAAAAAACCGTGTTGTGAATTGTTGATGACGTTTTTCTTATTCAAGAAAATAAGTAATTCATCTTTCACTATCCTTTCCATAATTCTAGATATTACAGGTGTGTGGTTGATGGGGCGATAGTTTTTAATTTCGTGAACGTTTCCATTCTTATGCCGCGGGATAACAACGGAAGTCTTCCAGTGCTTAGGATATAATGCACTGTTAAAAGAGAGCGTAATAATGTTGAGCAATAGAAGAGGCAAGTCGCTCCCACCGCTTTTTAACAAACAAGGGGGAATTCCATCAGGTCCTGGGTAAGTCGAGGAAGACAAGCGGGAGACTTGACCGGAGATTTTTGCAATAGTGAATTCCACTGTGCATAAACTTTCAGCAATGTGTGGTGTGACAAGCTCTGGTGTGGCTAGCGGTTCATCAACCATTGATTCGGCAAAATAGGCGCTGAAAGCCTCACAAATTTCACCCGGAGCATCAAGGTATGTGCCATCCGGCATAATGATAAAATTGATGGAATTACTGCGACGCAAACCTCTGGCACGAAACAGTTTGGGCAGTTCCGTTGTTTTATTCGGGCCATTCAAAGCTTTGTATTCTTCTAATATGAGATTGCGAACATTTAGATGCCCGAGTTCCTCGATGATCTTTGCCTGCTGCGGTATTAGCGCAAAGTCTGCTGTTAATCTAAATTTCCGCCGGATCTTATGAAGCTTGCGTGTGATACCTAACACTTTGCGATCGGGTTTTTGTTTTCTTAGGCGGGCACACTTTATAGGCACTAATGAATCAATGCAAAGACCGATGATATCATAGAACACGTCTGCTGCTTTTTGAGGGCATGAAGAGAGGAAGAAATCATCCCAGTTCATCGAACGAACCATATCCTTAAACGTGTTCCAGTTAACGGAGTTGAATAAACGATAGTGCAGTGAGTGTGGTTCATTGGCCATGCGTAATCTTAAACAGCATTTGACCACCCGATGGTCGCTCCCAGGGAATTCATTAAGGACCGTTACATTAATAGCAGGTATGCCCAGTGAGAAAATGAGATCAAGGATGCTGTTTCTTCTGGTAGGTTTGGAGACATGTTGTTGCCAACCATGCATATGAATACAAGAGATAAGATTATGCAATTTCAGAGGAGCAGTTCCTGCAGACCATGCAATCGATGGCAGATTGAAATCACCACCGATAATCTTGTGTTTAAACGGAAGGCTTGCGGCACATTCAAATGCAGACGTCAAAACTACTAAATCCTCTTGGCTACAGTTTGGCGTGCTGTATATACAACCAACAAGCAGTTGCTGGTGTCTGATCGTTATCGTAAGCCAAAGTGACTCTTGCACATTATTCAGCACTGGATTCTCGAATGCCGTTGCTGCCAGCGATTGTTTCGCGTAAAGTATGCATCCTCCTCCTCGACGACACTGCCGATTTCTCATAAACATATCATATCCGAAAATGGTTAGCTGGGTGTTAGACATGTCGTCATGGCACCACGACTCAGTTATAAATATTATGTCAGGATCGGTCACAGAAACAAATGAGCGTAGTATGTGGATCTTGGAATGAAGCGAACGAATATTAATCAAAAATATTAACATAGATGCGAGATGTGAAGAACGTTGTTTATGCTGCTTTATGAACATTGGGTTTGATAGCTTTGTGTCTGTGCCCATGCCAAAAATTGGTGAAACAAGGCGTGGATTGACACCTTCGTTGAAAAGGGATTGGGAGGTAGCCACAGTGGAGGGGGTTGTGACTGAGTATGGCCCTGTAGAAAATGGGATACGGGGCGGGTTCATGGTCGGCATAGCAGCTCATGCGGGCAGGAGGATTATAGAGCGGGCTTCCATGGAACTCGCTAGTAGACGCTAAATTTCGAGGCTGTGTCGCCTGCGTCGTGGCACTAATAGGTTGTTGATTGTATAGATTGGTGAAATGAGTAAATACGCAATCGTCATTTTCATCGTGGAATGTAACCTGCTTAGGTGCGCTGGAGTCGTAAGGCTTCACTATAAGCGGTGGAGGCACACTAGTGTCAATCCATGCAGCTCGAACAGAATACATCGTGTTTTTTAAACATGAGTCCGGATTTTGGTGATAAACAGATAAATCGCGTTCAATCTGCAAAGATGTTGGGGCACCTTGTGTGCCTTCATGGCCTTGATCAATGGACGGATGGCTATTCAGGTAAGGCGATGCTATGGATTTATCCGGTGACATTCTCGATAAATCCAAGTCAACCGTCATCATACAATCGATCCATTTTCCTGAGTCCTTAGATGTCTTAGATGATCCTATATACTGGCCAGGGTAGACTTTTGGCGGGATAACACAGGCTGAAGTTTGTGGCTGTGATTGAATATGGGGTTCAACGGGTACTGCAGTTGCTTTTGTCTGAACCACATTGTTTCCTCTTTTCTGGCATGAAACAGCATTGAAGAAGCTTTTAAGATTACCGGAACTGGCTTTTTGAGAGGCAGCACCGTGCACAACCGCAGCGCTAGGGTTTGCAGGCATTTTGTGTTTGGTCGGCTTATCACGCTTAACCGTGAAATTTCGTTCTGGTGGATGTGTGCCGGTGATCAATTTTGTGGCTGGCATAGCCGAAATGCCGAAACTGGGCGTACTCCTAGACACAGCAGATAACGGGCTAGACTGATCCGTTTGATCAACCGATCTAATTGGGGTACCAGAGTTGATTTCTTTATTCGCCACGTTATCCGTAACTGCAGCAGGCGTGAAACAAATGCCAAACTTGTCGCTGCCACCAACAGAAACATTTTCAGAATGGGGTTTAGCAGTCGGGTTTGCTTCTAGCTGTCGTCTTCTAAGCTCCCGCTGTAAGGGGGTTTTGTCCTCTATTATTTTCAGACGTTTAAAAATCGTATTATGCTGAATCAAATTGCAATTTCGAATGAATTGTCTAGCAATTAGTTCATTTTCAAACTGGAATAGTATGGGACAGTCATAGCGTATAAACTTTTTACGTAGCCTAGTGCAGCTGGACCAACAAGTTTGCATGCCGCACGCAGACAGTAGAACTCTCTGTAATCAATGCACCCACCCTATCCCTTTTCAAAAAACGCCTTGGCGATACTCTGTCACATTTACACTACGTGCTATAGCCCATGACCACCGGATGCTGGCACTAATGCACAACAGACAGTGGATAGTGCCATAACCCTACTCGAGAATGAGTCACTCCAAACCCCTTGCACGAAATTTGGTAAACGCTACTACTATAGAAACTGGATTTCTGTATCCTGTTGACCCAAGATAGTTGCACACGAGTAAGCGTTGTCCTTGCTATATTTTTTATTTTTCTCGACTATTTTGTTATCAATAACCACTCCCCTATTGCTTTGTGTGCGTACATTCTCATTTCAAACTCCCTTTATACGACAGTGCAGTTAAATCTGTAATCGCCGGAACTGACGACTCCATTATCCCTTCTCAATTTTTTGCCACGCTAAACACCCTACGGGACATGTCAAGCACCTGCTTTTTTACCCGTCATAAATCCTTGTTGATTGTTTATAGATTATTCAGGTGGGGTTGCAGGATTAGTCGATAGTAGTCAAGTACGATGCGCGTGATTTAGCGCGGATACCATAAGGCAGAAGGGTCGGACTGTTTTCGTAATGCCACAAATGAATGAAGAGATGAAGTGACCAGGAGTAAACGTCAGTGTCGTGACTCATCAGACGTACAAATGAAAAACCGGATGTAGGCCAACATGGCCATTGTGTAAGGGAGATTAAAACAAGAACGATTAATATACAATTGGTCGGCAAATGACACATAACACATATCAGTTATCTCTTGGGGACACTTCAGGGTGCCTCCGTCGTAATTCACAGTGTGGGATTAAGTTTTTCATATCAGTGCTGAATTACAACACTGGACTACACGAATTACTTGATTGCAGTTGTTCTGTTGTTAGTTCCTGTGGTGCCCATATCGTCAACTCTATTTCCCAAAGCGAACAGGCCTCATTGAGTTAATGAGGGCATAAAACGCTTCAGAAATTTTCCAGCATCTAAGTTATCAGATTAGTTATCCTCTGAGGCTATCTTGTCCGCAGTGGCCAACGATTGTCATATTGATAGATTGCAGTTTTCTTGCGTGAGACTACGAAAGAGGTCGCTGAAGTTGGTCCCTCTAATACTATTTAGTTTTTCAAGCGAAACACTGACCGAAATATTCATTTGTATTAGGATCATATTATCGCTTAGGAATAATTATAGATCGACGATACCAAAACCAGATTTAACAATTCTACAAAACGAATGCACAAAAGCCTCTTAAGGAAAACAGCTTTAGACCAATTTATTCCGCTACCCACGGAAACTCGTGAAGTTCCCCACTTGGATGACCTAGATGACACTTTGGCAACTAATAAATCCATTCTAACTTTGAAATCAACTAATAACTATGGCAACAATATTGCTCCCGGCTCCAGTTGGTGTTGAGTTAGCTCACCATTACTGTGTAACTCGTCTCTGCGAGCATACAAGGAAGAGTTTCACTGCGCAAATGCCTATTTCCACTCACTCCCTGCGGTCCACCAATCAGGAGCATAGACGCTCTGCAAACGAACACTCATTTAGTACTAAACCGAAAACCTCAACAAAAATTACTGTGCGCTTGTAAAAGATAAAATGCTGAGGAACAGCCTCTTTGTAAAATGTACTTGAAGCAAAGTCTCACATGGCATCTACCAGGACTTCTAAGCAAAATAAAAACATTACTATTTTAATGCTTTCATCAAACGCTGTCACCACTGGAAGCCTGCAGACAATCGGCATATCACCAACGGTGCAGCACTTGACTGTACAACCTGTGAGGCGCTTGCTAGCCAAATTCACGTTATGGAGAGAAACTAGCGCAACAAAACTCCTCTCAGGCTTCTTCAATATGTAACTAACCTTAATAGCCAGGTAGGTTATTAGATTGTCCAGAAATCCATCGAATAGTTGCCCTTCATTCCGCCTTTTGCTGGAAGCTTCTGGAAGCTTCTTTTATATGGTTATGTACAGGGACAGACTGGTACGATAATGTAATGTTGTACGTGTATGATACATTTTAGCAATGGCTGCGGTGTTGGCTAATGATCAACATGCTATTCGCGGATGCTTATTGTGCGAGTACCTACAAGGGCGCAAAGCAATCAAGATTTGTCGAAACATGTGTGGCGTACTAGGCACGGATGCTCTGAGTTACGGTAAAGTGGCATTTTGGTTCAGCAGATTCAAAGTAGGCAACTACGATTTGTCAAACATCGGAGGTCAAGGACGCAAGCCGGTAGATATTGACAGCAGCATCCAGGACGCTCTAAGGGGGGACCCGAGTCAAATTGTGCGTGAACTCTAATCACACCTTGGCCTTCCAAAAACCACCGTTCATCGACGTCTGCGCCAATCCGGAATGTTCCCAGAGCTCGGACAACTTCTGACACACGATTTGACTGATGAACAGCTTTTGTACCGTTGTGCTATCGCACTTTCATTGCTCACGCAAGAATGCAATCATCGATGGCTGAACGATATCGTGACTGGAGACGAAAAGTAGGTGCTCTAAATGAACCATAACTGACAGCGTCAGTGGATCACAGCAGATGAAACGTCAGTACAAGTCCCGAAAGCCGATCTACACGGCAAAAGAGTGTTGCTGTCGGTCTGCTGGGATCGCCGCGGCGTTATCTGTTAGGAATTGCTACCTGACAACTCCACTGTTACTGCCGATGTCTGCTGTCATCAACTGCAAAGATGGTCGACGAACACACGAAAGCACTCATCCTCATGTGGCAGAGATGAGCTAATCAAAATTCAGCAGCTCGGTGTCGAAACTCCCATGCATTCAGCATGCAGCCCGGACTTTGGTCCTACTGATTACCACCTATTCGGCTCGCTGCAATCTCACATCAAGGACAAACAATTCCATGACCGCAAATATATCGAAACATACCTTGCCCAATACTTTGACGGCCAGCCCAGCTCGTTCTATGAGTGAGACATCTACAAGTTGCCTGAGCGTTGGCAGTTCGTCGTCGCTAACAACGGATGTTACGTTGCTTAAATATTGTTGTTTGTTTGAAATAAATATTGTGTAAAATTGTGTACCAAAAGATTTGGTCGCATTTAATCTTGATTAATTTTTATTTGTCGTTAAATATAATGCATTTTTTGCTTGACATTCTTCATCCTTCCTCTGCTGTACTACTAATAAGAGAAACATGGTGTTCAGCGAAGATGCCAGTCACACTGTTTGGGATAATGCGTTATAACATCCATTCTAATAAGGCGGTGGCTGTCTGGTCTACCTCAAAAACATAATTGTTTTTCCCTTTGGATGAACCACTCCAGTACCGCAACTCTTCCGTTGACAGTGCTTGGATGAAGTTTACTGGCAAGTCCAGTGATCTGATTAAATCTGCATCGGCCAACAAACCCTTCGTTCCATAAGACCATAGTCATTCATTCGGACCAGAACCCGAAAAGACGTGATAGTAAGAGACGTAGCGTGGCACATGCATAAAGCGAACTTTAGCCCTGACAAGTGGAGTAACTATGTTGTCCATCGTAATCACTATACCACGCTTGTGCGTGAAGACATATTAATACACCAGCAGTCTAGCGGAAATGTCTAGTGCTAACAAACATGTGAACAGCCTCCGAAAGGTGAAAAGCGGTGTTCCCCCATTAATATTACCAGGTGGATGTGCACAAACCGCCGTGGATGCAGCTAAGGTTCTATGGGTCCAATGTGCTCCAAGTTTCCGACGTTCTACTAGTATTGTAGAGGGGCCGCTTCCAAGAATGCCTCGGGGAGCTCTTCGGAGCTAGCTGAGAGCGGATCGAGAAGGACGGCTAGCGACGAGCCTGGGCCCGGAACTACGGAGCGGGAATATGTGGACAGCGCAATAAATCAGACATATACGCCGCTAGCGCAGCCCACAGGACCGACGCCGAGCCGATTGACACAGCCCAGAACAAGCAAGTCGAGAGCTCTCGAACGACTCCTGGCCGATCCAAATCGGGTACAGAGAAGTGGGGATCGAGACGAAAACAGGAAGGCGGATCTTCCAAGTCAGAGCTTCCGAGGTGAAAGGACTGGCTCGTCTCTAATATCCGTACCGGTGTTGCGTTGTGGGACGGAAATCTAGTTGATATTCGATGGCGCGCGCGAGACCCTCATGTGCCCATTTTCGGTGTGCAATAAACGTCTACCCCCCGGTCTTGTCGTTCTCGCTACAGTATGGGTAACATACCTGTCCCAATCTCCCAGACGCCAGTATTTACACGTCACCTTCAGTTCGGCGACCATTTTGAGAAAGTTGTTCTCTGCGCACCCATAGTTTCCACTGGGTTGACAACATTCACCAAAAAGCACTGCAGGTGGTAGCTACGAGAATAGCTGAACCACTAACGAGATTTTCCCAAAGATGCCTAAACGAACGGCAGATCCCTAACGTGTGGAAGCAAGGCATCATTACCTTGATTTTCAATGGTGGTAGCCGTTCATGGCCCGCCAAATATCGCCCAGTGATTCTCCTGATGCTTTCAAACGTGATGGAATCGATCATAGCTGAGGCTATAATAGGCCACTTCGAAAGGTCTAATATCATAGCACCAGAGCAACACTGATTCTGTGAGCATGGGTCAAATACTACTAATCTACTTATTGCCCGTGGCAGTTGGACCGAGATAGCCGACAGTGTGACCGGCATTGATGTCATCTAACTAGACTTTTCTAAAGCCTTCGACCGCATAGATCACCTCATCCTGCTGCAAAAGCTTTCGGAGTTGGGAACCCTGTCCTTGGATGGATCGGAAACTTCCTTCTTCAGCGGCGGCTCCAGGTTGGAGTCCAGCGCTCATTTTCTGATCCAATTAATGCGGACTTCGGTGTCCCACAAGGGTCAGTGTTGGAGTCGCGGTTATTCTTGTGCCTATTTAACGACCTTGCAAGTGTCATCAAAGTAAATTTTCTGTCTTTTACCAATGACCTCAAGACATAGCGGGCAAGCGGCTGTCAGGAAGATTACGATATGCTGTAATGAGACTTAGAGCAGGCCTTTGAATATTCAAAGCCAAACTTACCCGTTTAATACGGACAAGTGCAAAACCGTGCATGTCCGCCACAAGCCCACCTACACATATAAGCTTGGAGACAACAAGCTGAAAACCGCCTCACAAGAGCGAGATCTTGGGGTGGTGATGCACGATGACCTCGGCTGTTCGGCGCAGTCCTTGAAGGCGTCCAAAACCGCGAACCAAACTGTCGGTCTGTTATGGAGGGCGTTCGGGCGGTTCGATCATTCCACCTTCTTCTAAATGTTCAATGCATATGTGAGGCCCACGTAGGGTACGCGATCCATGCTTGGCAACCCTGGTTAAACCGCGAACTGGCTGCGCTGGTGGCCGTTCAGCGAAGGGCAAGGAAATATGTGAAGTGGTTGTCCCACTTACAATACCATAGGCGACTGAGAGCCTTGGGGAATGTACAGCTGCAGATACCGCCGTCTACGATGTGAACTCATCCTGGCGTCCCAGATCTTGTAAAACCCCGATCACGTCTGCCGCCACTTCCTGAAGCATATCAGCAACACGGAATTGTTGGGTCATAAATTGAAACTGGCCACCCAATACAATCGGCTGGAATGCCGCCGGAATTACTTTTCCTTTCGAGTTGGTCAACTGTGGAACGCTCTTTCGGCTTTTGTCACTTCCGCGCCCACGCTACCCATTTTTAAAAACCACTCGACGATGTTTTACACCATCTACGAGGTTGATCTTGAGCGAATATGCATGCAAATAGCTCACATATGCACTCGTAATGTTTTCACTGTGTTTCAGCTGCATGTTGTCGCACACCCTTGTATCTACACTCATTCGTCGTGCTTTTAATAACTCCACCTTGTGATACTGTTTTCTCGAGTACACTCCAGTGCATTCTGCATTTACAAAATATTCTAAACTCCGGCCAGCGTTTTGCCGATATCCGAGCGCCAAACGTTGCCTAACTCCAAGCATCGGAGACATTATTTTGTCTCACTAGCTAGACCATTTCAACGGCATTCGAATGAACTGTCACACTTTCAAATCCAACGTTGCTTGGAGCAGCTACAGATCTCGACGCAAATTCACCCGGCGCGATCCATAAGTTTAAGCACGAAAATTCTCGATCATACCCTCGTGTAGTCTGCCCCATGTTCAAGCTGACACATTCGACTGGCATGCCAGAGATGACAGTCTGCGAGCACACAACTGTAACGTGAACACTGTGACCTTACCAACAATGTCAGTACCAGAACAACCTTTTACCATAGAGGCTGAGTCATTCAAATGGTTCGTAACATTTTCTCAACAAGCGCGATGCCCAGTGTGCCACAGTCTAAAGACCTATGTGGATTATGTTCCAAACTTGTTAAGGGGGGCATCTTGTGCCGTAACTCTTGCAAGTTTTTCCATGCGAGATGCCTCCGAATTAGACCTAGTCATGCCAGGTTATTAAACAAACCAGACTCTCTATTGTTCTACGTGGAATGCACATCGATCGCATTGATAAAAAGCGTGCTCCTATTATCTCAGAGGTATGACCAGCTGCTAGCCAAGTTTGAGGAAACGGTGACCACCAAAATCAATACGATTGGGGTAAGCAAAGCGGGGTGTGCAACCCAATCCTCCCCCGTAAGTCCTGCTCCAATCCACAGAAGAACGGCTAGTAACAGCTCAAGCAACACGATACTAAGAGCCCAGAAAAACAACTGCTGTTCCAATAACACACGTGGCTCATGGGACTCACGGACCAGGGCTGCTGACGAGGGAGTTCCCATAGATGTGATTTACTTAGACTTTTCTAAGGCATTCGACAGAGTCAATCACCCAGCACTTCTCCGAAAGCTTGCGGCCTATGGTATCCACGGATCCTTGCTCACATGGTTGGAAAGTTACTTATACGACAGAAGAATCGAGGTAAGGATCGCCAACACCCACTCCGATGGCCTATGCGTCACTAGCGGCGTACCGCAAGGATCAGTTCTCGGCCCGTTACTCTTTTTAGTCTATATCAACGACCTCCCTGCCAACATTCAATCACCTATGCAAATATTCGCCGACGATGCTAAGATGTGGCGAGCTATTCAGTCAACATCTGACCCTGTCTATCTGCAGGATGACCTGAACCGGATTCACGAATGGGCAGTAAACAACCAACTACCCCTGAACCCCGAAAAGTGTCACTTGTTGTCGCTGCGCAGTAACTGCAGCAACACATATCACCTGGGGCAGCGCGTTATAAAACAGGTGAGCAACGAAAGAGACTTAGGGGTCATCGTGCAAGAAGGTCTGGGTAATTCGCTCCAATGTTCAAAGGCAGCTAACATTGCGAACTTAAACTTGAGGCTTTTGAGGCGAGCGCTCGGTACCTACGAGCGGCAACTCGTGCCATTATTGATTAACGCCTACATTTGTCCCCACCTCGAGTATGCGGTGCAGGCATGGCGTCCGTGGTTAAAACGGGACATTCGTCTCCTGGAGCAACCACAAAGAAGAGCCACTAAGGCAACACGTGGTCTATCGGGCCTTAGTTATGAACTGCGCCTTCGTTCGATCGGTCTGTACTCCTTAGAATACCGACGACTTCGCGGTGATCTGATCCTCACTTACCGGATACTAAGAGAAGAGGACCATCCATGTAAGTCGCTGTTAACAGTATCCGCCGACAAACGATGCCGAGGCCATGCACTAAAACTTGTGACTCAATATTCCCGTTTAG
Organism: Dicrocoelium dendriticum; assembly: GCA_944474145.2. Lineage (NCBI taxonomy): Eukaryota > Metazoa > Platyhelminthes > Trematoda > Plagiorchiida > Dicrocoeliidae > Dicrocoelium > Dicrocoelium dendriticum. Next base: position 21,688,503 of record OX104071.1, read on the forward strand.
ATTGTAGAAAGTTTTTTTACTCTCTTAGTGTCTGTCCGCACTGGAACGCACTGCCATCGCATGTGGTGAACGCACCAAACATCGAGACATTCGAAAGACTATTGGACTCGCACTTACATGATACACATTATATAACGGTATGACAAACTGCAGTGTCTAACTTACTGATATTTTTGTGTCATACCTGAAACTTTTGTTTTCTTCCATTTGCCATCCTGTGGGTCTTGTAAAGTTATTGCTTTTTATCCCACCATACACTATTGAACTATTGAACTATTGGACTAATGCGGTTCCCAGTTCGATCGGTGTAACTACACGTCCGGCTGCTTTCAAAAGCACAAAGCGGTGCATAGATAAAGGCCAAGCTGGTACTAGCGAAAGTTGGATTACGGTTGCTCCCAAGAAGAGCCGTCATTTAAAATTAACATCACCCCAAATGGATCGGAAACTGAGGAGGGTAGCGGAGTATTCCTAGTCCAAGCACCACCTGTTTCCTGCGGTACATCTCCGAGTACTTCAATCACTAACAGCGACACGTCGAAAAGTGTAAAGAAACAACTACTTGTACTAAGCGTATTGTGCTCCAATATCCCAGATCAAGGTTGACATCAATAAGAGGCAGGCAATTGGGTGACCTTAACCAATGAAACATTATTAGTAGCCTAATCGGTTATCCTGCAACCGGTACACTAGGTGCGTATTACGCGACACACCAACTCTAAGCATTTCGGAGAGCCAAAAGTTCTGCGCGTTGTGCTGAACTCCATCATTGAAGTATTTATTTAGTTAGACTCAGTACTACTATCTACAGGTAGTCTCAGAAATGAACGCTGCTCCATCCGTATCTTTCTAGACATCCCATGGAACCAGCGTTATCGAGTTAACCGCACCTTAGAGGACTACCGGAAGGAAACTCCAACCAAAACCATTCCTCTTCAAGGGGCTCCTAAAGCTGAAGCATGTGATGAGCATGAATTAATAATCCATGATAAAGAACAGTGGTGTTATATTCGTGAAACACTCTGCTTGGATGATGTGTTAGCGAAATCCGTGTCACGGCTGCGTACATCACCAAACTACAAAGGAAGTGGCCCGGGAGTGTTGAAGGTGGTCATACAGTCAAAACATACGGTAGCACAGCTGCTAAAAAGCTAGTGCATGTTCGTTGCAGGCTACCATCTGAGGTTCGCCTGAAGACAGTCAGTGACATGTCTCCTAGAGATGATATGTCACTCAAAGAACCAAACGCGATGGGATCTATAGAAGAACAATGCACCAGGAATGTGTCTAATGTGCCCATACAACCTGTAGAAGATGCTATTGACCAAACACCTTACACTGTACGTAAAAGATTAGACAAGAGACTAACTACGCGGACGGTGAATAAGACGTTAAACCCTTCACCAAGTGCACACTGGAAAAGCGATTAGTCGCCGGCCACTCACTGGTCGGCGAAACTTCATGTATGAATTGCACAACCTCCGAAACACTGCTTAAATCTGAGAAACTTTCATGTATGTACACTAACGCCCAAGGGCTCCTCAGTAAACTTACCGAACTTCGGCTACGTCAGGTTGCGAATGCTTTGGACCTAATTTCTATTACCGAAACTTGGTTACACCAAGAGGTGACTGATGCTGAGGTTGAGATAGCCGGAATATCACTCATCCGGAACGACCGCCCCAGCAGAGGAGGTGGGGTCCTACTCTACTACCGCAGCGACCTACAATGTGCAATAGTTGATGATCTGGAAACTCATGTTACCGATTCACTCTGGTGCCGTCTCCGACTAAGACACAACGAGGCATGTCTCGTAGCTGTCGTTTACCACCCCCCAACGTCCACTCCGGAAATGGATTTCCGCTTGCTACGTGTCCTAACAGAGTAACACGCACTATGTACAGCCACATTCTCATCTCCGGGGACTTCAATCTACACGATCTGGAGGTATCGGCACCACCCAGTGAACAGTTCAAAGCAGACTTGCATGAACTGATCGCTAATATTCCCTTGTACAATCATGTCACCACGCCCACTAGATTCAGGACAGCAAACAAACTGTCCATATTGGACCTTGTGCTCACGAATGAAGAGCTCATGGTTGACGAGTTATTGATGGATAGTCCATTAGGTCTCAGTGACTATGTAGTAATAACGTTCAACTATATGTGTTATGCAGAGTATCCAGCTGAACACTCGGAACTAACTCCTACAATCACATGCTATGTCTTGAAAGAACTCGTTGACGCAGCTGCTTGGGAATTTTCAAAAAACAGTCCCTTGATAACGTTTGGACAGAGTTCCTTGATAGACTCAGCGACATCATCAACAAAACATCAGAGACCAAATCTCTTCGTCCCCGAAAAATGCCTTCAATTCCAAGGAGCAGGACTCGAAAATGCCTGGCGATAAGGGATGCAGCATGGCGTGCCTACAAGATTAACCCCGACTCAGAGACTTGGGGCAATTTCCTGACCCATCGCAACCATTGCACTGCACTTGTCCGTGAGGACAAAGTAACTTATCAACAGTGCCTAGCCAAAAATTCCTGGCGAACAACAAACTGCTGTATAGGCAAGTCAAGAATCTTCGTAAAGTGAAGCATGGCATCCCTCCACTTTTCACAACAGGCGGTAGAGTACAAAGCGCCGAAGAAGCAGCTAATGCCCTGCGGCTACAATACGCCCCAATTTTCGAACTCGCAGCCTCTACCTGTCCCATAATGTCATGCACATTACCGACTCCATTGTTTACACATGTAATTTTCAACCCATCAATTGTGCTAAGGAAGTTACTCTCACTGCGCGATCATAGCTCTCCGGGAGCCGACAACATCCGCCCGAAAGCACTGAAGGCTGTGGCCAACAAGCTAGCTGAACCACTGTCACAGTTCTTCCAAAGGTGTTTTGATGAACAACAAGTCCCCACTATGTGGAAGCGTGGCATTATCACCCCAATTTTAAAGGCGGTAGCCGTTCAGATCCTGCAAACTATCGCCCAGTGACTCTCCTCCCTGTGCTCGCGAAGGTGATGGAAGCGGTCGTCGCTGAGGCTTTAATGGACTACCTGGAAAAATGCAACATCTTGGCACCGGAGCAGCATGGCTTCCGTCAACACCGGTCATGCACCACCAACCTACTGATTGCACGAGGTAGTTGGACGGAAGTGGCTGATGATGGGGTCGGAGTTGACGTCATCTATCTGGACTTCTCCAAAGCTTTCGACCGCCTGGATCACCGCATCCTACTTCAACGGCTACAGAGCTACGGAATCGGAGATCCTGTACTTGGTTGGATTGGCAGCTTTCTTCACCAACGGAAGCTTCAAGTACGCGTTAGGGATCACTCTCTAACCCAATTGAGGTGGAATGTGGTGTCCCACAAGGCTCAGTGCTGGGACCGCGCTTATTCCTGGTGTTTATCAACGACCTGGCAAGAGTTATCTCCTCAAATTTCCTGCTTTTCGCCGATGACGTCAAGATATGGCGGGCGATTAGTAACAATGAAGATCACGATCTGCTCCAACATGACCTAGATTGCATTTATGAATGGTCAAAGAGGAACATGCTTCAATTGAACATAGCTAAGTGCAAGGTGATACATCTGCGTCACCAGCCGGTGAGCGCTTACAAGCTTGGAGACCACACCTTGGAGAAGGTCTCTCAGGAGCGTGACCTGGGTGTATTGGTACAGGAAGATCTCGGGTGTTCAAAACAAGCAGAGAAGGCGACGAGAACCGGCAATCAACACTTCGGCCTTCTTCGCAGAGCCTTCGGTCGGTTTGAACCCTCAATCTTTCCCCAAATGCTTAACGCCTACGTGCGACCGCACGTGGAATATGCTATTCAGGCGTGGCAGCCGTGGCAGAAACAGGATCTTGTTGCTCTCGAGACTCCTCAACGAAGGCAACCAAGAACGTCAGGGGCCTCTTTCATCTGCCCTATCAGCTTAGACTGAAATCTCTAAGAATGTACAGCAGTCGATATCGGCTTTTGCGGGGGATCTCATAATGGTTTACCAGATTCTGAAGAACCCAAACCACATTTGCCGTCCGCTGCTGGAATTGAACCACAACACTAAACTAAGAGGTCATCCTCTGAAACTGACAATTCAGTATAGCCGGCTTGAATGCCGTAGAAATTTCTTTTCCCTCCGCGTGTGCCAGCCTTGGAACGCCCTCCTAATTATGTCGTCTCTGCTCCCAATCTGGCGATATTTAAAAAAACGAGTTGACGATGCATTGTCTCATTTACATTTCATTTTATGAATTGTTAGCCAGGGGCTACAAAACGCAATCAAACGGTGTCTTGCCAAACTCCCAACCAATGGATTTATGGATTTATACGTTTAATACGCGAACATCTCCGCTATTCTACATAAGTCTATGGTGAGTCCACCAAAACGCTTTTCACTTTATCATGCAAGTTACTTTTCGCAATAATTTCCATCCCACGGGACTCGTTAAGCATTGCTTTTTTACCCGTAATACACCATTGTTCCATTAAGCTGATTTCTATTCGATGAGTGACGACTTGGCGCACGCAAATATTGTGCTCAACCACGCCAGAAAATCAGGGTAGACGGAACTACCTTTGTGTTCATATGGAATATATGCTGAGTTCACCGATGGGTTTCTTTCACTTTTGCGCAACGTTTTCGAACTAACGTTTATCCCATAAGCTATCCTACTAAACTTGGCAAGCTTTGGCTTTTTTATCCGCATTATACTGTTGTTCCATTATTCGGAAAAAAATCTTGATTCGCTGTGGTATACCATTCCTAATTATCCGACAAATCTCTTAGTAGAATGCATTTCCAGACCGCCTCATTTGCACACACCGTACCTGAGGACTTGTTAGACACTTGTTCTTCTATTGCCGATCTCTCATACACTAATAAAATTGTCGCTGGGGATTTTAATATGCCCGAAATCCAATGATCCCTTAATAGTGAGCCACAAAACGCAACAATTTTATGCCGACCTTAGGTCGACTGGCATGGGTACAGCACGTCAACGAACCTACCCCGTTTGGTCACACGATCTAATTTTTACTACGGGGCATTCAAATGTATCCACATATATCAGAAGCAGATTACCGGGGAGTGATCATAATAACGTCGATTGTTCTTTCCAACTTCTTTCTAAACCGATAGAATCTGTGATCAAATACCGCTCATTCTTTTCTATGAATTGGTCAGCCTTCTCAAATCTCATACGCTCTTCGAAAAGGGACCACAAGATATACAAAATGCTTGTAATGAGCTCCACCGCTATATTCAGTGTTGCATTGAAGCTGTGACCGCAGAATGCACTAACGTGTTGAAAAGGATTGCCGCAGCTGCAGGTATCTCGAAAACGGTAGCCACCAAACAACATAAGGTAGAGAAAATTTTCGAGAAGACAAGTGATCTCACTTTGGTGATGCTCCACACCAGTTTAGTTACAGCGTTATACCATGATCGTCACAAAATGGTGTGCTCTGGGGTAATGATACTGAAGGGCACGAACGTACCTGGCTCCATCACAAAAGTTTGGATCGTAGACTGAACAGGAAAACAAGTTATATTAACTGGATTGTAAACTCTGATGGAACTGACCTAATTGATCGCCCAATCATATGTTCGATCTTCAGTGAATACTTCATGCTTACATACAGTACTAATGCGGAAGAGGAATATCAACCCAAGCTGACAAACAAAAGCGGTAATATCCTCCAAACTGTTGAATTCAGGCTTGGCGATATATACTTCCATCTCAGACTAGTTCGGCCATCATGCTCACTAGGCCTTGACAATATCCTGTCAATTCTAGTCAAATACGTAGGCCTAGACAGGTCCCTGTTTCCGCTTAATGCATTTGTGCTTTCCATGACTAAATCAGTGCATCTTTGTACTGGAAACAATCGATTATAATACCACAACACGAAAGTTTTGCTATGCTAGATGTAAAAAATTACCGTCTAATCCAACACACACTCAATATCCCCAGAATCATGGACAGGTTAGTTGAAGAACGGATAAGCTTTATCAGTGAAAATCAGCACATTTTTTGTAAGGTTGGTCAAGCACAACCTATCAGTTATACGTTGTATAAAACTAGCAATAGACTCCGGAAGTGCTATCGTTGTCATATTACTTTATATGCTAAGGTCTTGAAACATGTTCCACGCAACTTAGTGCTATAGAAGCTTATAGCATCACAAATTCGCTTCGAAAGGTGTTGTCTTCCTACCTCGAGAGTAGAAAGCAGGTAATCAGGATTGGTAACTGTACATCTGAGGCCACTTCAATGTCTAGCAGAGTGGTTCAAGTGAGTTTGATGGGTTCATTTTTATTCTTAATCTACTTTAAGGACCTTGAAGAAATTATGTTCGGGAAGCCACTCCTCCATTGATGAAGTTAAAATGGTGTATGGTTCCGCCCCTTGACAAGGTAGTCCTAATTTGGCTTGTAATCAGTCTGATTTGTCCGTGTTAGAGCACTGGAGTAATTTTTGGAACTTGCATTTCGTCACTGACAAGTGTAATCTATTGTACTACTACTGTGACATACCACAGCAGGTCCAAACCTTAAATGACGCTCATATTCCTGTGTGTGACGCAGTCTGAGAGCTGGATGTGATATTCCGCCTCCTTTAACTTTTTAGAGCGTCATATTCTTACAGATTACTGCCAGAAAACAGATTTTCTATATAAGCCGAACTCTTGAGGGATTCCAGGCTTCAAATCTTTTAATGTGTGTCAGATCGAAGCTTACCTACTTTACGATAGTGTATGAAAATCTGAGAAATGTGGACGTCACAGCACTGGAAGACATCCAACGATCATTCACAAAGAGATGCTTGAAAATGCTTAACATTATGACTTTCTGTAAGCGTTGCGATGCTCTAAAACTGGAGCCGCTATGGCTGCGCAGACTCAAAATTACTCGGTGCCTTCTCTACCACTTTACAGTTCAGCCACAACTAGAGTTACAGACTGTCAAGTGTTATGAAATAAGAAACAGGGAGCATATACTGCATATTTAAAAGTCTCGTGAAAAGCTCCGTTTAAATATTTTAGTAAAATATGCGTTACCAAAGAAAAACTTCCATTGAATATCAGTGACTGCTCCACTTATTTGCAATTCAAACGGATGTTCAATTTTCACCTGACTGTTTTCAATATCTTGCCAACACCGCCAAAAGACTACTAGTTGCTTTGTATGAAGACGGTCCTGGATACGCTTAAAACTTACAACATCTAATTGTCAAGATTATAATTTCACCGTGATATGGATGAATACCTTAGTATGAATATGACAACACTTATTGCTAACAACCCAACACTCCTGTCTAAGCAATACCGGTTTCGTCTCCTTTGGCGTACTAGTCAGGAGATGAACTACGCGTGCCAAGCTGAAATCTCTGCACGGTCGTCGTTGTTCGCCAAGATTTCCCACCAAATTATGCTCGGCCTATTGGCAAAAGATTGTGAACATTATTGTGTTTTTAATTCCTAATACTTTATAGTTTTCCTAATTTCATTGTTGGCGATAACTGGGCTGATCTCTCGTGGTGACGGATTACAGTCTCTAAGCCAATAAATTATACCCATGCAAAGCATACGGCCACCGACTCGCTGACATAACAAAAAAGGGCGATACGTGGACACTCCACATGACAGAACCGGCTGAGACATCAAAATAGCCCTAGAAATTTTAATAAACAGGTGATTGATTAGTTGCTATTTTTTTACACCAGCACACAGCCAGAGTGAAACCCATCAAGGGAATGCCGTGCATAGAAGCAGGTCCTCTAAGGACGGTTCCATGAATGGCCATATTACTTTACCTGAACTTCTGATTAAATCTGCATATTTTAGTGTCCCCAGTTTCTTAATCTCTCTGATAAGTTCAAACTTGCATTCACTTCAAAAAACCCAATGGGGTCAATTATATCAAACGTGAACAATTCACTATTACACAGGAACTCGTTATACAAATTGATCAAACCACTCAGTTGAACTGTGCATCACACCGTTGAGGAATAAACAGTTTATTTATTTAGACATACGCATGGGCCGAATTCCTTAAACTTGTTGGGTGATGTTTCACGAATAAATCACTATTTCTCTACTTCGTGGTTTTCACATGCTTGACTTCCGATAAATGGAAATTCGAATGTACCACAGGTGAAGAATGTTTTGAAGCGCTTGTCAGTTATGCTCTTCATGGCTGTTTCATTTTAAATATCGCTCACTCCGGGGAATACCAGAAAAAAGGTTATATCTCTCAGCATCCATTTTTTGCAGGCAGTCTGACGAGAGTCAAACATTTTCCTAAATAAACAGTAAATAGTAAAGTCTCTCGAATTGGTCTGAGTTCTCCACGGTGCAGGAAGTTCCGGTGACGAGAAACTTGTTTACTGATGAGTAACTTAATCGAATATGTGGGCTTGGTTTTGCCATTCAGTGAACAGTGGACAATAATTTAAAATAAAAAGCAAGCACTTGACAAGTTCCGTAGGATGGTTAGGGTCAATATAGATGGAATTCAAATTTTATCTGAATCCTCTATTGAGATAAAGGCGTTGAGAAATAACGTTTGTGTAAGATGAAAATCGAATGTATCCATACACAAATACATGGGGTGCAGTGATCCTTGACGCAAAGCGTGTAAAAATAAACATGTGGCCACTCAATCATGTGTCGTTTAGTTGGAACCATTTGACGTATGAATCCAGTAGAAGGGTATGATTAATGTAATGCTCAATAGCACAGTTTAGGTAACGAAGTGCTGGAAGCGAAAAACAACATCAACTCGTTCTTTTTTGAAAATGTTCAAAGTAGGGGAGGATAAAACTGAGTGTGGGAAAGAGTTACAGGGTTGACAAACCCGAAGAGGAAAGCAGTTCCATCGATAATAGACGACTGTATTGTTCACTCAGATCCAGGCAATTACACCTGAGCCTTGTCTTGTGGCTAACGTTAAGCAAATGGGGGCACATGTGATTGGGATCACACAATATTTGACACACTAATATGAGATTGCCGCGCAGCATTCGTTAGCGTCCGCTGAAAACTCCCAATAATTGCAGCCTTCACTGGTAAGGGTGGTTACATAGGTCCATGACATTCTTTGTTTCCCTGCGCTGTGGTGCCTCTAGCACCATCAGGTCGCGCTTCAACCAAGGTCTCCATACCCGGATGGCGTATTCATCATGAGGGCGCACGTAGGAAGACAGCTGGATCAGATCACCCGAATGCTCTTCGTAGCAGGCCGACGTGCTGGTTGCCACTTCGCAGCTGTCTCAGACTGTTGTGAACAGGTAAATTCACTTTGTGCGAGCACAGAGGATCAGGTTCCTGAAAGTTGGTCTTCAATCAGTGTGCCCCAAGAAAAGACGTGTAGTCACGTCCAACAAGGCAACATTGGTCGATGTTGAATGGAAGAGCATGCTGAACTTACCAGTTCGAAACCGTGCTAAGATTGTATTGGAGCCCTTTGTGGTCTCTCTGTCCTCCGATCGCTCGCCATATATGTATACCTGCGAAAAATAGAAAATCGGAAGCAACTGATCTCCATAAATGAAAACCATAAAAACCAAGATTAGACAAGCCTTAGCACCGGTCATTGTGGTATACAGCACTTCATATCCAATGCACTGGACAGAGATTTCTGGACTTTCACCTCCAACCGACGTTCGCATAGAAAATGGCTTATCCAAGTCAGAATTGAGTCGCTAGTGCTGCAGAAGGAGAATTCGATGGTCTAAGCGATCGGTCTTTCAGACTTCCAGCTAGATGACATCCGCTCCTGATGCACCTTCAAGTTCAGTCTAGATATTGCTTGCAATAAGATTTTTAATGCATGAGTGCTTTGGACGAAATCCATGGTGCTCCGGGGCAATTAATTTGTGGCATTCCATATACTGTATAAGTACATCCGCGATGATTGATCCCATAACATTGGCGAGCAGAGGAAGCAGCGTTAATGGACGATACTTGAAAAGGACAGTGCGACTACACCCACAGGGATAGGAGTGGTTGCCCCTCACCTCCTTACTCTCTCTCTCTCTCTATATATATATATATATATTTATATTTATATATATACAGCCGGTTTATTCCTCGACGCTGCGAGGCACAGTCCAATAGAGTGGCCTAATCACAATGTAACCAAAGATCGCATAAAATAGTGAATCATGCTTGTTTTGTATAATGAATTCCAAACGTGCTTTTGAAGTCATTGGCAGTCTGAAGGTATCAGGATGATTAAGAAAATGGGGACAGTAACAAATACAGATTTAGGCAAAAGTTCAATTATAGTAATACGGCCAATCATGGAACTGTCCCCAAGGGACCTGCTTCCTTGCAAGTTGTGTCCTGGTTGGGTTTCTCCCGAATTTCAATATTCCAACTGGCTCTTTACCGGTGTGGCAAAATAGCAGCTAAGCCATCACCTGTTTAACAAATGTTTTCTTCATAAGGGCTATTTTATGCATGCATTATTGGCGATGAATCCTCAGTCTGTTCCGACATGCGGATCATTCAAGTGTGACATCTTGTACGCCATTGGGTCAGTGGCAATATGTCTTGCATGGGTATCATCTTTTGGCTTGGGATCTGTAATCCGTCACCTCAAGAGATCCGTCCACTCGTGGCCAACAGCGAAGTAAGGAAGAATATAAAGTATCAGGAATTAAAGAGCATAATACCAACATCTACCTTTTGCAGATTGGTTAATCACAAGTTCCTAGGAAGTCCTGGTGTATAACGACGAGGTTACAGAAATTACGAGAGAAAAGAATTTTGCATCCCAGCCAGGATTTTGTAAGGAATAAAGAGCAGTAAAGACAATCCAAATGCAGTTGAAATGTGTCTGCACTTGTGGGTGCTTTATCTCAAAAAACGAACAAGTGAAACCAGCGTAATTGGAAGACAATCATTTGATTAAGTTCAGACAATCGATCGCAAAACATATCCGTTACTTGTCGCTCAATGGAGATATGCAAGAGATATGCGGATGAGTATAGGAGTGGAAACATAGCGGGTTTCTACTGATATTTGGAAAAAGTCGGAGATAGACTAAGCATCTGCAACCAAATAGCTGCCTTGCTCTTTGTGTTGCAAATATGATCGGGTCCCACCCCAAACAATCTATGGTCGTTCATTTGCAAACTTAAGATCTATTTTGCTAGTGTCAGGGGAAACTTAATCATTTTGTTGAATACCCTCAAGCTTCTTGTACACGGTATACAACTAAGTAGCTTATTCCATATTAGGCTGATTTTTATAAGGTAAAAGTTCTGTCTGACAGTGGTCTTGAATGGTGGCACAATGACCATACATTCGGTATCCCGTATTTCGTATCTGATTTTCAACCGAAATTGCATAGAGAGGTGTTCACTATGTACGTTATGTCACAGAACTTTGTGAAGGAAACCAAGATTTGCAAATAATCTGCGCAGCCATAAGCGCTTAAGTTTTAATTCACTGCATCTATCTTTATAAGGGACAAGTGTAGAGTAACCAAAGATGCGTTCGATGAAGGCGCGTTGGACATTTTCTATGGCCATCAGATCACATGTACATAAATTTCTCAACGTAACGCTACAGTGTTCCAACAAGCGTCTAACATTGATCTTATATGCCATGAGCCTTGTCTCTTTCAGCGTTGGTAAGTGAGTAATATGTCCCGATACTTCCATTGCCTTGAAACAATATAGTTCGAATAATCGCTGAAATTTAAGGAGCTGGAATACCTCAGTCCTAAATCTCTGAAAGAAGTGCACACTGGAATGAGATCGCCATGAAGTAGAAACAATCCTGCCTCAATATGGCATCCATAAGTCATGATCTTGCATGTGTATGTGGAGAATTGCCACTTTGCAGCCCGACCCTCAATGGCTTGTAGATCACAGTTAATATTTGCTACCTCAGTTATGTATTCGGATGAATGGAACGAGTATACTACCTTCAAGCCATCTGCAAATAAGTATGTGATTCCGAAGCGTACGATAGATATAAGATCGTTTAGATAGAATAAGAAAAGGAGAGGACCTAAAACGCTGCCTTAAATGACTCCACTAGTAATTTATTGGAGGGTGGACCTGAACCCATTTATGTTCATGGTTGGGAGCGTCTAGTCAGAGAGGATAAAAACAAAGAGGTAGCGGATTTGAAATGCCAAAAATACGCAGTTTCGATAACAGCCTCTTGTACGGGACTCGATCGAACGCTTTCTGCATGTTAAGATATAAGACAATTCATTGAAGATCAGAGTGAATCGCCCTGATGAGATTATTTAAGAAACCAATTTGGCTTGTTATGTCCGAACGAGACTTTAAAAAACCGTTGCGAAGGGGAAAGAAGACTGTGCGACAAAAGGAAAGTAGTGACTTTTCTCTTTGCAATTCTCTCCATCAATCGTGATTTGATGGAGGTGTGACTAATGAGGCGATAATTACGAATATCTGTTTTAGGCTCAGGTTTATATCGCGGTATGATAACACATTCCTTTCATCCGTCAGGATACTAGCCTGACTGTAAGGATAGGGAAAAATATTCAGTAATAGTATTGATATATCATCATCACCACGCTTGATTACGAGGGAAGAGGTACCACCAGGACCAGAGTTATGAGATGGCCGAAGTGTTAATGAAAACGTCTGATAACCGATGCTGAAGTCAACAACTGAAATACTTTCGTGGGTGACAGATGAGACTGGATGTACCAGAGCCGCATTTCCGCTGCTGAAATCTTCAGCAAAGTATGCACTAAAGGCATCCGCCATTGCAGTAGGCGTGTCGACAACACTGCCGTCTGGTGTGATAATACTTGAGGTCAGGTGTGTTTGTCGCACTTTTCTCTTCTTCATTAAGTTACTTAGTTAACCAGCATTGTTTTTGGCGTGTAAAATGTGTTCCTCTACTTGTCTAAGACGCGTTGCTTTCCTGGAATCCATTTCAAATGCAAACATTTGCAGACGCAACAGCACACAGAAATCATGCGTTTTGCATACGTTCCAGCGAGTGTGCGCATTAGTTTTCTATCATTTTCAGCTATACTCGAGTTAGCCGTAGGTCTATGACAAGGTTTTATTTTGCTGATAGGCAATAATTCCAAGCAATATGGTATGTTGCGATAAAAAAGAGCAGTGACACCCTGAAAATCATGGGAAAGAAAGAAAAGGTCCCAATTTTTCGACCGGAGTATAATGGAAAAAGAGTTCCAGTTTGCACTTTGAGGGAGGAAAGAATGTTTTTTAAATGGACCAGTGGGTGGTCGGCCACTATTTTGCAGGCAACTAATTTGTGATCACATTCTGTGAGATCAAGTAGTACCTCAGTGAAAATTGAAATATGGAAAAGAGTAGAAACAAGATCCAGCACACATTTACACATCGTAGGTAAAAGAATATGCTGGATCCATCCTTCAGTTATAAGTAAAGTTAAAATGGTTGCGAGATTCCCAGCTGATACTAAACTAGAGCAGCAAAAGATAAATGGTAGTATTATCCTCTTTAATTCCTGCTACTTTATATTCTCCCTTACTTCGCTGTTGGCCACGAGTGGACGGATCTCTTGAGGTGACGGATTACAGCTTCCAAGCCAAAAGATTATACCCATGCAAGACATATTGCCACTGACCCAATGGCGTACAAGATGTCACACTTGAATGATCCGCATGTCGGAAGAGACTGAAGATTCAACGCCAATAATGCATGCATAAAATAGCCCTTATGAAGAAAACATTTGTTAAACACGTGATGGCTTAGATGCTATTTTGCCACACCGGTACACAGCCAGTTGGAATATTGAAATTCGGGAGAAACCCATCGAGTGAATAACTCGCATGGAAGCAGGTCCCTTGCGGACGGTTCCATGATTGGCCGTATTACTTTAATTGAACTTTTGCCTAAATCTGTATTTGTTACTGTTCCTATTTTCTTAATCATCCTGATACCTTCAGACTGCCAATGACTTCAAAAGTACGTTTGGAATTCGTTATACAAAACAAGCATGATTAACTGTTTTATGCGATCTTTGGTTACATTGGGATTAGGCCATTCTTTTGGACTGTGCCTTGCAGCGTGGGGGAATAAACCGGTTACATAAAAATATATATATATATATATATATATATATATATATATATACATATATATATATGGATGGCGGCATCCGGTTTCGGATTTGCCTGTCAATGTGGCAAGCTACAGGACGCCTGCGCCTACAGAGGGACCATGGATAGCTTGCGCTGCACCACCCACAGCTCCAACCACATACCCTTCTGCCTACCTTCTCTGCAGGACTCGTCGTCGCTTATGTATTGGTCCGGAGTGGCCTCACCCATGGCTCACACCTGAAATGTATATATGAATATATATATGTATGTATATATATTTATATATAGTGAGGGGCAACCACTCATATTCCTGTGGGGGTAGTCGCACTGTCCTTGTCAATTATCGTCCATTAACGCTGCTTCCTGTGCCCGCCAATGTTAGGGGATCAATTATCGCGGACGTACTGATACAGTATTTGGAAATTCACAAGTTAATTGCCCTGGAGCAGCCTGGATTCTGTCCTAAATATCCACAAGAACTCCTTCAATGTGAGCTTTACGGCAACCGTTAATAGCAAAGGGAGGAGGAAAAGGTCGCTTTATTCCATAAAATGGGGCAGTTTGGGCGAGTTTAACTTATGCATTTGAGGTGGTCTTTTGGAGTTCCTCGAAGGGATTGGCAAAGGAGGTGGGGGGCAATTACATACTTGGACAATAAAGGGTATTATTTATTGCCGAATAGGGTTACGGACCTAATGATCAAGGAGTCCGCAATCGTATTCTGAGAGGTTAGGTTTTTATATTTTACAGATAACTTGGGATTGTTGTCGTTTTTAGCAATCTTAGGACTGTTTGGTTTCACCCGGATACTATTAGGGATCTTTCTAGGAATAAAAGGCTTTCGAGGATGACTGCTGTTACCATAGTTGATGGCATGCTTCAGAAACTTGCTTCCTGATATAGGTTTACCTTTTGATGCATTAATCGCACTGCGGTCTATTCCGCCTGATTCAATTGTAGATAGTTTTGTCATCGGGATGGTACAGTCAGGCGCTTTTACCTGAATATCTGAACGCTTACTGAATGAATCAGTTTCAGACGGGAACTTGACAGACGGGCTATCTCTGGATCTGAGCATGAGATGGCATCCTGTGTGTACTGCCCTCACAAATGTCCTCCATAGCATTTGAGGAGTCTGA
>OX104071.1:21704245-21719245 GCA_944474145.2 Dicrocoelium dendriticum
CAGTCATTGTTGTGTCCATGAAAACAGAACAATAACTCAGTAGGTTAAACGAATGTATGGACATGGTGTACACTTAACAGCAATTGAAAGAATTAAGCCATTTACCCGAATTAAAGTAGCCAAACTGAAACAAGCACATGAATTCGTCCATTGACCGCTCAGTGGGCGTATAATTCATGACGAATCAGTTGCAAAGATATTTCTAATTACCACATTGTCCCTCCTATGATTGTAACTATATTAATACTTCATGTCAGCCGTCAATCGATTACATGCAAAAGACGTTTAATTATTTACACATGGAGAGGACATCATGAAACCAAACGGCCGGCAGGGCGAAGCATCCAACTTGACACTTGAAGGCGTTCCGCTATTCGTGTTATTTCTGTCTCACATGTTGTCATTCATCGAGTACTTTGAGAGTGTCGTATGCGAAAATCCCGTATTAACTCGCGTGCCATCTGCAGGTTTGTATGCACCTGGTGTACACATAGATTCCAAAGGGATACGAGGTCCGGATTTCAAATCGCCTTTCCGGGAATGGGGCAATTTCACACTAACTAGGGTCTCAGTCGTTTGTATTTAGATTGGTAGGCATCTCGTTTAGCATGTTCGGTAAGATCGGTAGTTTGTTCGAATTTACAGGCTACGCTTAACCGGACTCGAATTTCACTTAACAGCATCAGTTCGGATAGAGCTTGGGACGCTGCTGTATTCGATATGGTCCTGTAGCTGGCCAAACCTGATACCAAGTCATGCTCAGAAGAGCAAAAGGACTTGTGTCGATTCCTTCAACGTCCGATTTAGCCGTTCAACTAATCCATTAGCAACAAAATTAGAAGGCACCGTACTGGCGTATTTGACGCTATCGATCCGAAAATATTAGGCATAATCGCCACTTCGAAACTGAAGGGCATTATCAGTAAATAAATGTCATATCCACTTTATGATGACGCCAGTAGTTACGTCTATACATAGGATGATAGCTTCTGGCCATTTGCAAATGGCAAATAACAAGCTTCGTTTCCGTAGAGGTGCGTTGTCAAGTGGACCCATAATGTCAATAACCATTTTTGCCCAGAACTTCATGGGATGCTCAAGTAGCTGAATGGGAGCTGATCGCCTCTCATAATGCAATTGTCCACTATGGAAAGCTCGTAGCAATAACTCGGGTTGGATTCTAGTGTGATTAGGTAATGCATTAAGCAGATGCTCCCAAAGTTTCACAACGCTGGAATCTCCGTCAGTATTTTCGCGTATCCGATCGAGCGTTATAGCAGAGGGTGCTCGGATTGAGAGACGGATGATCGTTTACACTTCATCTAAATCATCGTTCTCCGCTTCGTTTAATAGTGGAAGCCCGGAAAGTGCATTGGCAACCTGGTTAACACCACGCATTAAGTATCTTATTCTGTAGACCTAGTTTACTAGGCGCAGGTAGCAGTACGTTAGATGCACCGTCTTTTGACTCTTTTTGACCACGGTTCAGTAGTGTCATATGAGCAGAGTGATCAGTAGGTAAACAATGGACGCCCGAATACTTGTGACTTGTCATAGGCCGACATGCAAACCAGAGCCTCATTTCCACCAGTACAATAATTACTTTCAGTGTCCGACAAAGTTCGTGAGGCTAATTCATTACTTTCCCTTTGCCCTCATGTAACCGGGACAAAACTCCTAAACCAACATCCGAAACAACTGTTGAAACGAAAGTTGGACAGTGTTTATTGTAGATCGCTGTCGAAGGGGTGGACGCAACCATCGTTCATATGACTAGATAAGATTCCTCTTGTTCAACAGTCTAGTGGAATTCTTTCTGACGTGTCGATTCCCTGAGCTGTTCAATGACGGTGGCAAAATTGGGTAGATGTCAGAGATAGTGAGAACACAGACCCAAGAAATGCATTACCCGTGTTGTTCTACGGTTCGGAGCGGTCAAGGATAGCTCGTGTTATGTCAAGTTAGTCTAATACCACCAGCAGAAATCATATACCTTTATGAACTCCACTTCAGTCACGGAGAGCTGACACTTGCCAGTATTTCAGCGGGGATTGAGCTCGATCAGCCTAAGCAGTAGGTTGTGGAGGTTTTCCCTATGTTCAGTAGTGTTGTTACCAAAAGCACAATTATTATCCATTTAAACATTTTTAGGTCGAATAAGGTGATAACCTAGGGCCGAGCAGCTGGCACACTGACACAACCAGTATTGTATGAGAAACGCAGTCAGACGTCGACAATCGGAAATCAGTGGCATGTGGTGAAATACGCTGCGAGTATCTAGTTTAGAGAAGAGTCTAGCATTGGAGAGCCTGATCATCAGTGCATTGGCAGAAGGAGGTGCGAATTTATCCACAATTATGTGCTTGTTAAACATTTATAACTCGATGCACAAACGTATAAATTCATCCTTCTTGTGAACTGCAACAAGAGGATGAACTCACTCAGTGCAATGGGTCGATTCGATCAAGTAGTCGTTGACCATTTGTTTCAAAGCTTTCGACAATGCGTCGCGTTTTGTGGAACCATCAATTCGACCTAGAGCACGCCAGCATCCTCGGAAGGGCTAAAGGCCGGCAAGCACGTGAGTGCATTGGAGCCTGGTATTCAAAGCAGAACTCGATCAATAAGAACTCGGACATTGAAGTCGCTTACGAGGCTCTGCGAACCAGGCCCCTGAAGCCGCACTGATGATGTTGCATTGTCAGACAAGGAAACGTCTGCACAATAATCACTCAGCTCGGAGAACAGCTCAAAATCTGCATCCACACCCCGAGCTACGGATATTTCACATATGCTTTCCCACAAAACTGGCCGGCAGACTGGGACCATTCACGACAATACATCGTGGAATGTGATCTGAAGTCGTGGTTGGCAGACCTCTCTGTTTGGCCGGCGTACTTGCGACCTCGGTGACGAGAGTCTGGCTTATCCATGTTGGATTAACATATAAGCTTTCCAACTTGGTGCAATAACACAAGTTCGGCGGTGGCGGTGCCAGAAAATTGTCATTTTTGTCCACTTTCAACAGCAGCGTAATAACGTCTTTATCTCAGGGGCGCATGTAAGCCCTTTCTCCCTGCTTTCTGTATTCGCGTATCGTGTTACAAATCTCCTAGGGTATCCTCTTTCACGCAATGTTGGTGACACGTGTTTTAGCTCATTATCAATAGTATCTTTAGAGCAGATTATGCAAACTCTCGTAAAGGCGATGAGAACCAACACTTGTCCGCAATTTAGAGGGCAGGAACACAGGTATTTTCCTGGCCAATTATGCTTACGATGCACAGATGCGTCTGAATTCCACTTTAGCTTACCATCCCAAATTTGGAAGGTGGCATACATGTTGTTCTCCATCGCGAACTTGATTGCGTGGTGGCGTTCGTTAAGAACATCGAGTCAGTACGCTACCTGCTGAGTGATATCAAGCACAACGGACGTATCGCTCAAGTATCTATTATACAAGTAAAATAGCGTGTGTAACCACGCAGTACAGTGGTGGACTGTGATGCGAATGTTCTATCAGAGTGAACAGATGGATCAAACGAGCGGGCGATACAACCGATGGGAGACGGATATAACAGATTCGATCGCTGGATATGGATTGGCCGACATATGTGGGGGTTATCCATCATTTGTTTAACTGAATCAAAGGAGAAACCTCATCAACTCAGAAGGGTCGTTAATTATGAATGTGAACGCGTAACTTATAATCGAGGAGTTTGTCTTGCTAAACATGCTGTGAATTCCGATGAGTTGGCTTTGCCAAATAAACGCGTCTCTGAAGGACTGAGCTCAGCGACATGGTCTACGAAAATATCAGCCACGAGTGATCCACGCCGGACGCCAATGGCTAAGTCATCAATACAACAATAATTGTTCCACTGAATTGAAAACTTTGTCCTTTGCGCATAAATACCAAAATTCCCACGAATCGTTCAGGATAATTAAACGGCACAGCAATGCTCGCCTACTTCAGTGAGTCGGTGGCTGAATATATGACCAGCTTCGCCTTGCTTGGTAAGATTTATGACGTCTTCGATTTCTTCGGCCCAGTGTTTAGGGTGGTGTGACTGAGAGCAGATCAACTACCTTGTTCAGTCATTGTCCCACAGAGGTCTTTCTTGAACCAGTGGGTCAAATGATTTGAAATAGCACGCGAATGCTCCCAATGTCGACTATCTCCATCACAGGAATCCCGCAATTTCATAGCACACTGCAGCTCACTCCTGAGAATTTCGGTCAGACGTTACTTCAAGATGTTTCGGATATTCCGAAAGTACCTTCGCGACGAAAACATTTTCCGTGTTGCAATCGAGCCGACCGAAGGCAAGGCATTCCATCAGACATTCAACCGATCCAGTTTGAATAGGCAATCGACATCATAGCTATTCCTATTTTCGGTCGCCAATGCCGGTGGTCAACATTGCCTTTCCAAATTACGATGTAGCCGCTCGGACTGCGAGTGAACGCGGTGAGTAACCCAGTCACTGAAGTGTTGCAATTCACGGAAAAAGAAAAAGTGAGCTCGCGCTAAATATATACATGAGAAAAAACGATGATATTGGACTGATGTGAATAGTCAGTGGTAGTGATACCAACAAATGAAGGCCAAGGCGACCCTCATTCAATGGAACTCAAGTGGTTCGAGGCGAAAGGCCGTGCCGTTAGTGCATATCAGTGGGAGGTGGGCTTCCCCGATATCACTACAAGCATCGATCTCGAAATATCCACCGAGATGTTCCAAATTCGGCAGGCGAACATCCTGACCATGGATGTCACTTGCGAAAATCAAAATAACCGCAGCTGTTGTGATTCGAATTAGAGACGGGGAATGCTTTTGGAGATTATCGTTAACGTCCGCTGAGCTACGATCACCGAGCGCTTCCGCTGAAGTGACAATAAGATGTCTCCGACCGAGGCCTATCCACTGCGACTGGACCCCGAAGACCAATTGGACATAAGAAACCCCCACAAGTCTACTGAGACTACGGCAGCCTAGACACCGGGGGTCGATAATTCACCAGCACCGAAGACACGAAACATCACAACTGAAGCCAGGTCTATAGGTGCAGATGCACTACGACGCTGCCGTCCCGCGTGCGTCTCACTGTGGCAACGAGAGTACAAAATCAGCAAGTGCTACCTGTCGAATACTCTGAGATTATGGTGTGGAGTTTAAAAAGCTCGTGCGAAACAGCAACTTAGTTTTAAAAAGTGACCAAATACGACCATGAGGCCAGAAATGGATGTTTGACGATTAATTTGAGGAAACTTAAAGACGTAGAATGGAATTTCTTGGACAGATAACTTCTGATTCCAAGCATCGGAGAAAACCCAGACTGGCAAGGAGGTCTAGTCTCGGCGTGTAACTAGAGAGCCCCGTGGGTGGAGATCTTGCTTGAAGGGTAGCTAACAGTAATCCTGGAAGACTCAGAATCCTAAATACGGAAGTTTAAAGCGATAGAGCGAGGTTTACGAAAATACTCTAGGGCCGAGATGAAGTGAAATTCGAAGCAGGCGCAGTAACTGCGGTTGTGTGTGCTTCAACACTGCTGGGAAAAGACCAACTGTTTTAACGCAAGTGAACTTACACCTCAATGACCAATGCTCATCTCCCTGTACTAGTCGGCCGAATAGCGAAAAGAAACACATGCACACCGTAACTGCCACAGTTCAGTCATGTGCTAGAGCTCTGTGAGGTTGTTTAGATAGAATTTACGTGAAATATATAAACGTTGATATATATATATATATGTATATGTACATATATATGTATATATGCCTCTATGCTATTGGCATCCATTCTGTTCCGTAGACTATCCGCAGTACGTGAATAATGCTGCCGTGGAGAACATCCTGGTTTCCGTCCCGGTAGCGGATGCGTGGATCTAACCTTCACCCTACGGCAACTCCTCGAACATCACCACATTTATCACAGACCCTCTATCGTTGCACTCCTATACATACGTGCCGCTTTTGACTTCTTTGATCGACCTGCTTTATGGTGTTGCTTGCTAGAACACGGGGTGCCAGCGAAATATACCGCCATCTTACGAGCACTTTACCTTCATACATCCGGCAGAGTGAGGGTCTATGGCAAGTTTTCCTCGCAATTCTCTGTCAATAGATGTGTGCGGAAAGGCTGCCCTATGTCCCCATTCCTCTTCAATTTCGAAATCGAAGACGTTCTGTCGAATGCTCTAGAAGATTTACAAGATTTTGGCCTGAGCTTCTACCGGATGAGTGTGCGATCGGTTTAGATTATACTGATGATATCGCCTTGCTTGGTGACGATCCTCAGGGTATGCAACTCATTCTGGATCGTTTGGCGGTTAAAGCATCTAAGTGGCATGAGCTTCGCCCCATCGAAGTGTGAAGTACGGCTCAAGGATTGGCTTTCACCTGCTCCCGTGCTCATTCTCGAAGGAGCACAAATTGTACAGGTAGGGTTTCGTCTACTTTGGGAGCTGTGTTTCTGCTGAATGCACTGCCATTGACTGTCCTTTGCGACCGTGGGCGAAGGTTGTTTTTGACATCATAGGTCCATTTCTCTCCACTCCCCAGTACCATAGGAACTGTTTGGTGGTTGTCTGCTTTTATAAAGAATGGCCGGAAGTTCATTTTTGTGGAGAGGTGACTACTGCCAGCTTTATTGGATGGCTGAAATACATGTTTCCCGTTTCCGATTTCCAGAAAAGATAGTAGCAGTCAATGGTCCGCAGTTTACAAGCTACGAGTTTCTTTCGTTCATTCAATTTCCCGCTATCCGACACTCACGTTCAACGCCGTATACTCCAGCGGCAAACTGCATGGTAGAACAGTTCAATCGATCCTTGAAAGTGAGTGTCCAAACTATTCGCTTACGTGGTACAGATTGGAAGGTTGCAGTTCTACAAGCACTATTTTCTTACCGAACCGTACACTACCGAGCCACAGACCAAACGCCGGCTGAACTCATGCTTGGGCTTGCTCTTCGGACAAAGTTGTATGCCGCACTTCTGATTCCTGCTACCCATAATTCTGACGAGTGAGATCGTGGCCATCGAAATCAGACCACTTACCGGAAGCTTACTATTCTGCTCCAGCCGGAACATTCGTGCGCGTGAAGGTAAACGCTGCATCAAAATGACAGCCCACGTTATCAGATCCGATACGAACAGCGCGTGCATGTGGGCCAGGCACTTGCCAGCTGAAGCATGACCACACAATCAACACCCGGAGATTATTTACAAGTATCAGACGGATGGAGCATGTGTCACCAACATTCACTGACGAAACTACGCAAAGCACGCAGCTCCGCAGGACGGGCCGAGAACAAAGACCACCGAATCCATATGGTTTAGACGTATTACATTATTAAGCGGAGCGATGATGTGTATTCTGTCAGCATGCTTAACGGCTAGTCTAAATAGACTTGTACACGCAACCCTAGACACATACACAAAGCGCCCAATTATCTGCCTCCCTATTGGTTCCTCCTTCTCCTTGCGACACCTTAATGTACTCACGTATTTAGACACTTATTAGATTACGGTAGTTCGTTTACCGGAGGGACCTTCTTACTTCGGCTCCTGCATTTGACTTTTCGTACACAACATCCTGCATGGCAACAGGAAAGTGTCCTCAGTAAAAACAAGTGGACGCTTTGAAGGTTAAAATAACCGTCAAATCCAAATGTTGCAAAATACTGGAAGAGCATGTTTTCCGGTACACTACAAGGGCATCCCCCTAGAAGGCTGAAGGATGGAAGCCTTTGATGGAGCTGTTATTGGGGGAAAACGGAAGGTGAGGATGGGTGCATGAGCTTGAGCAAGGGCTTTTAAGGTGGCGTGTGTAGCAGAGTTCGCTGGGTCCAGGCTTTTGTTATTTATTATTTATGCTGATGGTGTGGACCAGAGTGCATCATCGGTGGGCCGTCGGGGCGGGTTGGTCGGACTGCAAAAAAAACTGGCTAGTCCAGAAAAACGGCCGACAGGACCTTCCCTTTGCTGTAGACCCGACGGTGCGCTTGGGAGGTGTCCTCCCCCACCGCCCTTCAGTCCACGGTCTTCGTCCCAAGAAGAAATCCGGCGTCCTCCTCGGTAATGCCTAGCCTTCTTTTCGAGACCAAGGCGTTCGTGGCTGTCTGCGGCCCAGGGCGACTGACTGTTTCTTAGGTGAGGAATGAGGCCTTGGGTCGGCTGGCGAGTCAAGATGGATTGCGTTGAGTTGGTTGGCTAATGAATCGATGGTTGCCTTGGCGGTTCCGGCGGTTGAGTTTCTGCAACGTAGGACTCAGAGGCTGGTGGACAGATGTCAGGGAAAGTGGCTTGACGCCGGAGAGAGTACATGACATGCATGATAAAAGCAAATACGCATTTTAAGTTTTCAAAATGTTTTGGGTTTTTTGTCGATTTCGCAAAACGTTTGTGGACAAGACGCACGATTACCACTAAAGACGAAAAATGCATGTTAAAGGAACTGGCAAACGTTTACTAAATCTAAACTACGGACCGGACGTTTGACCTGTCCACCGCATCGGTCGTTTGCCCGGGGTTGAGGCGGTGTAGTTTGAGGATCAAGCGGAACGGAGCGTTCGGAGATGTCCAGTGCTCGGAAGTCACGTGCGGGTGCTTGTGTGATAGCATCAGGATGGGTTGCAGGTGGTTCGTCAAAGAAAGCCCCTTTGTGACGGTCGATGGACACAGTTGTTTGATGACCATTTTAGTCTAAAGTGAAATATTTCGGAGTTCGTTGCAGGACTCTGAAAGGGCCAGTGTAGGGAGGCTGGAGAGGGCGCTGCACTGCGTCGGGGCGGAGAAAGACGTGAGTGCAGGTAGAGTGTCCGCTGTGAATTCGCACATCTCTAGTCTGCTCACACGGCGGTGTCGGGCGTAGTTAACGCATACCTTGAGCTAGGAAGGACGCAAAGTTAGGCGGAGGCATACCCGACGATGCGGGATGTGAAACGAATTCTCCTGGCAACTTGAGCGTTGTGCCGTAAACCAGCTCTGCCTGTGCACATTGCAAGTCGGCTTTGATGCTGCTGCGAATGCCTAAGAGTACGAGCGAAATGTTTTCGCTCCAGCTAGGGTCGGAGGAGGCGCAGAGCGAGGCTTTAAGCTGTCTATGGGAGCGTTCAACGAACGCGTTGGCTACTGGGTGATAGGCTGTGGTATAAATGCGGCGATAGCCTAAAAAGTTGCAGCACGTATCGAATTGTGAAGGTTCGAAAGGCGTTTCTCGGTCGGTTGTGATGGTGGATGGGCATCCGTAGTGCGAGACCCACCGGTCCAAGAAAGCCTGGATAATATTCTCAGCTCTGTAGTCTGTTACGGGAATGGCTTCTGACCATCTGGTGAAGTGGTCGACACATGTAAGAATGTATACGAATCCGCGTGAAGGTGGCAATGGACCTACCAGGTCTAAGTGTACATGCGAGAGTCCGGGGCAAGAAATGAACCAAGAGGACTGCGGGTGTGACGATGTACTTTGGAGCGCTGGCATTTAAGGCAGGCGCGGGCCCAGGTACAAACATCTTTGTTTACATGTGGCCAAACGAAACTTTCGGTGACCAGTTTCAAAGATGCTCGGATACCAGGATGTGATAGTGAGTGGAGTGCGTCAAAGACTGTGCGTCTGAAGGAGACGGACGCGAGGGGTCTAGGACGACCTGTGAAAGTGTCACAGAGAATGGTTCCTTCCGTGGTTTTGAGAGGAACAGGTTGCACCTGCAGCGAAGTGGACTGCAGTGTGCGCTGTATGTCTTCGTCTTGAACCTGAGCCGATGCCATGGCGGCAAGGCCGATTGTAGGCAAAAACTGGAGAGTGAGGTTGATACGTGAGAGAGCGTCGGCGACGGGATTGTCGACACCTGATACATGACGTATGTCAGCAGTGAAGTGCGTGCCAAACTTTAGGTGTCTAGTTTCCCGTGGTGAAAATTTATCGCAAGCAGAGTTGAAGGCGAATATAAATGGTTTGTGGTCAGTGTAGACCGTGAAAGTGCGACCTTCAAATGTGTGCCTGGAAGTGAGGAATGGCTAGGTAAATGCGAGCAGTTCTCTGACAAAGGTGATGTAACGGGATTACGCTAGCTGCATGCGCTTGGAGGAAAACCCAAGGGGTTGTCATTGCCCACAAAGCTGTTGTTGGAGGACGGCTCCTACCGCGACGTCTGAGGCATCAGTCGTAACAGAAAGAGGTGCAGTCGATTCGGAATGAGTGAGGAGGCCTATGTTGGAGATAGCATTCTTGAGCTCGGTGAAGCCTACCAGTGCTGTGCCAGGGAAAGCGAACTTACCTTCATTCCCTCTGAGTAGTTCGGTCTGAGGCTGCATGAGCTGAGCGCAGTACGGAATGAAACGTCGATAGTAGTTGACTACACCACAAAATCGATGGAGTTGCTTGAATGAAGTCGGAGCTGGGAAGTAGTTTATTGCCTGGATCTTATCAGGGAGGACTTCAATACCAGACGATGAAACGAGGTGGCCTAGGAATTCTACCGTTGATTTGCCGAATTCGCAGTTAGTTAGTTTGACTGTGACACCGTGTTGGATGAAGCGTTGGAAGAGTGTTCGAAGATGCTCGAGGTGCTCTTGTTCCGATGAACTGGCTACTAAAATATCATCGAGGTACAAATAAGCGAATTCTAGGCCACGATCGACATCGTGCATGAAGCGTTGGAAGGTTTGTGCGGCCTTGCACAGTCCAAATAGCATTCTTAAAAATTCAAACAAGCCGAAAGGGGTGCTAACGGCTGTTTTAGGAATGTCATTTTCTTCTACAGTTATCTGATGACAAACGCGAACCAGATCGATCTTGCTGAAGATCGTCTTACCTGTAAGGCATGCAGTAAGGTCCTGCATGTGTGGGATGAGATAACTATCTGGGACGGTTAGCAGATTGATTGCGCGGTAATCACCACAAGGGCGCCAGTCACCAGGTTTCTTGTGGACCATCTGCAGGGCAGAAGACCAGTGGCTGTGGGAAGGAGGATTATCCCATGTTTAAGCCTATGCTCAAACTCCGCCCTAGCCATCTTTAGTTTCTCGGGCGATAGTCGGCGTGGACGGCATGAGACGGGTGGTCCATTCGTCCATATGTGGTGCATGACTTGGGATGCCACGGGCAGAGCAGCATACATGGGCTGAAAGAGCTTGGAATATTAAGAAAAGTGGTTGGCATAACCTGCCGATTTCTGAGGAAAGGCGTAGACTGGTACTATAGTTGAGATATCGACAGTGATACCACGTACACTGAGTTTCGTTGCAGTGTCTACTATCATCTGACGTTTCGCATCGAGCAAGAGGTTGAAATGCCTGAGAAACTCAACGCCGATTATGGCAAAGGGGACCGCGGCGACGGTGAATAACCAGCGGAACTTGCGCCAAAGACCTAGGTCCAGGGTAATCGACCGGTGACCGTAGGTGGCTGTTGGCGTGCCATTGGCGGCACTGAGGCATGTCGACAAGGAAGCGATAGGCTCACCTGGCCTAGGGGGAATGACGCTGACTTCCGCCCCAATATCAACTAAGTACTTGGTCTTGGAATCATAATCCCTAATGTAGATGAGACGACTATGGGCTTTGCTGGCACCTTTAGTCGCCATTACGGGCCGGCCTGAAAGATTCCCTGCTTTGCATCGGAGAAACTACATGCTTACTTCCACTTACGGGCTTTGTTACCAAAACGCGAGTGGTAAGAGCAATAGCCTGAATTGTTACGCTTCATGCGACGGGATGATGAGCTAGAGCGGCTGCGCTGCTTACGATCTAGGGAGAGTTTCTCGACTTAGCGTTGTAGTGACGCTATTTGCGATGATCTAGCGTCGATTGACGACAACTCACTAGTCGCTTATGTCGCTGGGGCTGCGACGGAACGAAGTCGAGTGAATGTCTTAGATTCGTTCGTTGGCTGATGTCGTTCGATGACACGGTCTGCCAGTTCTGCAACCGCTGCGAGGGGCAGGGCGCTTGTCACGGCAAGGATGGCCTGTGTGTTTTCCCGGAGACGCTGCATCCACACTTCGCGGAGAACCCTAGCGTCCAGGCTGGATGTACCTAGGAGCTGTTACATCTGTCGCAACAAGGCTGGAGCCTTCATGTCGCCTAGTTGTAGATCCCTACACAGTTGCTGCAGTCGAACCTTATCAGAGGGCGTGATTCCCTGGATGGTTGTCTGCTTTAAAGTCTCATATTTGACATCGGGAGGAGGGCAAGCTATGATGTCTCTCACCTGGGAGAATGCACTTTGCGAAAGCCTGGCCATAAATTGATGATATTTAACATTATCAGCTGAAATGTTACAATTGTAATATGTGGATTCTAGGTGCGCGAACCATAACAACGAGTCATTCTCCCGAAAACGTGGGAGGCTTGCTCTACAGCACTAGCCACGTACGTAGATGGCCTATCATCAGGACTATTCATCGTGAGAAATGAATAAGGATATATGGCAGGTAAGAAAGCAAAACGATAGCGAGTAATGAATCAAAATTACTAGAACAAGCTTACCAAAATGCAAATTCAAAATGGCAGACGGCGTGTTTTTGACCGGGATCACCAATTGTTGGGTGGCTCCTGGGATACCAGTCGGGAGTTAATGACACACAAGAGACGTTTCAAATACGGAACAGTATATAAGTGAGAGGCAAATGAACCCGATGTGTATTGTGTAAGCTACAGAAGTAGAAACCCAATCAACAAGAGCGTAAACGATGCAGCAAGCTACTCATCAAAACGATTTGTGTCAACGGAAATGCCGTCAGTAAAACAAGTGGACGCTTTGAAGGTTAAAGTAACCGTAAAATCCAATGTTGCAAAATACTGAAGCAGCGTGTTTTCCGGTACACTTCACCTGTTAGGCTAAACCGTCAATCTAGATCATTCTGCAGCCACCATGGACTTAGTGTCTGACAGAGAGTTATAAACGCTGCGAATAGGATCTTAGCTCGATTGTTTACGGTCAGGTTACAAAAGGTGAAAATCAGCAAACCTGTCCGATGACGCGAACGGAGGAATCGAACGCTGATCGTAAATAGAGATCCGACGACTGGATCTCTGGTGATCGAAAACAAGTCTGCGGAACTGCTGCGAAACAAACGGTCTGGGCTTTCCAGTCGGTAGATCACAATAGAGTTTAGAATCGGAATTAACAATGGGCATTTAAGAGAATTTCAATGAAGTGTTTGTTTTCAATCTACGAACTGACTATCATCTTCTTGGTGAGCTGCAATATCCTCGAGGTTAATAGTTTGACGTAAGATATGGTGAAGATCGATACGAGACATGACGTCAGCAACAGTGTTGTTAGTGGCATCAACGTGACGAATGTCTGTCGTGCATTATGATATGTAGTCTAAATGACGGGTCTCACGGGGTGAAAATCTATCCGAGGAACTGCGGAGGGCAAAAGCTAGCGGTTTGTGATCCGTTATGATAGTGAAGGTGCTTCCTTCGAGTAGATGTCGGAAGTGCTTAATGGCGAGGTAAATAGCCAGAAGTTCATGACCGAATGTGCTGTATCGAGTTTGAGCAGGCTGAAGCTTTTTAGAGAGGAAAGACAAAGGTTGAGGTTGGTTGTTGATCAGCTGCTGCAAATCGGCGCCAACGGCAGTTTGTGATGCATCAGTCCTGAGAACTAGTGGTGTATCGACAGCGGTTTTCATGTGGCTAAGTGCGGTGGCGTTGGATAACGCCTGCTTGATCTTATCGAAAGCCACAATAGCTTCTGCTGTTGGCTCAAACTTTCGGGACTTGCCTTTTAGTAAATCTATCAGGGGCTGAAGTAGCCGGGAACAATCTGGAATGAAACGATTGTAATAGTTGACCATCCCGAGGAAACGACGCAAATTTTTGAAGGACTGAGGCATTGGGTAATCCGCGATTGCCTGCGTCTTTTCGGGGAGTGGGCGAATACCATTGTGATCGATTCGGTGACCGAGAAAATCGACACAGGATTGGCCGAAAATACATTTGTCAACATTAATCGTCACGCCATACTGAGCAAAACGCTCGAAGATCAGACGGAGATGTGACAGGTGTTCCTCATCGTTCGAACTGGCGACGAGAATGTCGTCGATGTAAGCGAAGACGAAGTCTAGACCCTTAGGACTTGATCCATGAATCGCTGAAAGGTTTGGGCAGTGTTTCGCAATCCGAAGGGCATACGGACGAATTCATAGAGACCGAAGGGGGTAGTAATGGCGGTCTTTGGAATGTCGTCAGGAGCGACAGGGATGTGATGGTATGCACGAACTAGGTAGATTGTAGAGAAAACAGACTTTCCGTGCAAGTTGCTAGAAAAATCATGGATATGGGAAATTGGGTATCTATCGGGAACAGTGACATTGTTGAGCGCACGGTAGTCGCCACATGGTCTCCAATCGCTGGTCTTCTTGGGCACCAAATGAAGCGGAGATGCCCAGCAGCTTTTGGAAGGGCGTATGATCCCGAGGTTAAGCATGTGTTCGAACACTCTCTTGGCCGCTTGTAGTTTGTCCGGTGGAAGGCGTCTTGGCTTGGCAGACACAGGAGGACCGGTTGTGACGATATGGTGACAGATATCGTGCTTGGGCTCTAGAGTGCCGTCATCTGCTCTAAGGAGGGAGGGAAATTGTTGCAGCAGTGATGAGTAGCGTGACTCTTTAGGCAGAAGTACTTGAAGCTTAATGGAATTGACCGTAGCGAGCTGTCCGGAAACAGTTAACGATGTAGTACCATCTCGTAGCTTGCCACATCGCAGGACTACAACCAGGCCGAATTTGGTGAGAAAGTCAATACCAATGATGGGCTTCTGTACTTTGGCAATCAGGAAGATGAAGGTGAAATTTCGTCGTAAACCAAGATTAAGTGTCAGCAGTCTCTGGCCATACGTCGCGATCTTGGTTTGGTTAGCTGCCTGTAAAGTAATTCCGGATGGTCGCAGAGCACGTTTTTCTAAGGATCGAGGTATAACGCTCACCTCTGCGCCAGTATCAAACAAA
The DNA here is from genome assembly GCA_944474145.2 of Dicrocoelium dendriticum. Taxonomy (NCBI): domain Eukaryota; kingdom Metazoa; phylum Platyhelminthes; class Trematoda; order Plagiorchiida; family Dicrocoeliidae; genus Dicrocoelium; species Dicrocoelium dendriticum. The sequence continues at coordinate 21,719,211 of OX104071.1, forward strand.
AAATGAAGTTCGGTGGTGGAATCGAAAACGTACAA
>OX104071.1:21724245-21727418 GCA_944474145.2 Dicrocoelium dendriticum
ACTCATCCGCGTTGTGTGAAAACAACGCACAGTCGTCAGCAAACAGCAACATACGGATAGTTGTCTCACAGACTAGAGTTCTCGCACAGAAACGACGGATGTTCAGCAACCCACCATCAATACGGTGCTCCACACGAACACCGTAAGCACAAGCCGCATCAAAAGCACAAGACAACATTGCATGAAGATAGATATTAAACAGGGCAGGAGCTAAGACACAGCATTGCTTCACACCAGAGACAACTGTAAAGTCATCCGAGGTCTCTCCACTCAGCTGCACCCTCGCTCGCATACCACTGTGCAGACACTCAATTAAACTTACAAACTTACGCGGGCAACCAAACTTACCCAACACCAGCCACAGTGCCTCGCGGTTCACCGTATCAAATGCCTTGGTGAAATCAACAAAAAGCGAGTACAATGGCTGGTGTCGTTCTCTGCACTTCTCTTGCAACTGACGAGCCGCAAACACCATCTCTATAGTGCTGCGACCCGAACGGAATCCACACTGCTCTTCCGCCACGTTAGGTTCCACAATCTGACTCACGAGGCGATTGAGCAGGATTCGGGCAACCACCTTGCCCACACAACTCAGCAAGTTGATGCCACGATACTTCGCGCAACATTGCTTGCTACCTTTGCCCTTGTACAGTGGTAGCACAAGGGCATCCTTCAGCTCAGAAGGCACCTCCTCCTCAATCCACACGCGTTGCACCAAGTGGTGCAGCGCAGTCAACAACGCGGGTCCACCGTGTTTCAATGCTTCAGGCGGGATCCCGTCACCCCCGGCACACTTGCCGTTTCGCAGCTGAGCAAGTGTTCTCTGCGTCTCATCCACTGTCGGCGTATCTGTCAGACGCATCTTCACCTCGGGCTGCTTCAGGCCATTCAATGTAGGCCTGTCAATCTCTGCACGATTGTTCAAGAGAAGATCAGTGTGTTTTCGCCAGACCTACATTATGTCTGAAGTCTGTGAGCAGGTATCACCTGAGCTACCATCTATTAGCGCCCTCAGCGGCTCCAATCTCGGTCCATACACTGCCTTCAAGGAATCAAAAAATTCCTTGTGTTGATGGCGTTCGGCGTAGCATTCCATCTGCTTTGACTTCTCCGTCCACCATGCATTTTTAATGCGACGGAGCTCTCGGGTCAGTCGCCGTCGAAGCTTGCGAAACTGACTCCTCTTCCCCAAGTCACTGGGGTCTGCAACATGTGCAGCAAATGCTGCATTCTTCTCTGACACCAATGCGTCAATCGTCACATTGTTGTCATCAAACCAATCAGGCCGTTTACAGTTTGCGCGCCCGATGGTCTCCTCCGCAGCAGCTGTCACCTGGTCGCGAATGTGGTGCCACAGGTCGCCCACTGTGGCTATACAGTCCACATCACACAGGCGTGCAGCCATCGCCTTCTCCAGCTCAGTACGTTTCGCCACAGTGCCGAGGGAGAGAATGTTAAATTTACGCCGATTCACGGCGGGAGTGCAATACATAGATTTACGAACTTATATGTACATTTTGGTCCGAACCAACTTGTGATCAGTGCCACACTCAGCTCCACGCAGTACACGTATCATGCGCACTTCACGCATATCCCGCTGACGTACGATGACATAGTCGAGCAGGTGAGCGTGACCACTCCGTGGGTGCATCCTAGTTGCTATATCACTCGCACTCAGTGCAAACCGAGTGTTCGTGATCGTCAGGCCGTGAGTGGCACACAGTGAGAGCAGCCTGTCACCGTTCGCATTCGCTGAACCAATGCCATGCGCACCGATAACATCTGTCCACGCTGATGCATCACGCCCAACGCGCGCGTTGAAACCACCCAGCAGAAATAGTCGGTCGCTCCTCGGCACAGACCGTATCACGGAGGATAGCTCAGTGTAGAATTGATCACGCGTGTCACCAGGATAACACATGGTTGGACCGTACGTGCTTATAAAAGTAGCAAACTTACCTCTTCCGAGTCGCAGGCGAACAGTCATCAGCCGCGCGCTGATGCCCGTTGGTTCACCCACCAGCTGGCCATTCAGGCGGTCGGATATTGCAAATCCCACCCCATGTTCACGTGGTGCTGAGGCGGCGTTCCCCACCCAGTAGAATGTGTAGCCAGCACCTGCTTCATGTAACTTACCTTGCTCAGCGAGCCGAGTTTCACTGAGCGCCGCAATATCGATGTGGTAGCGCGCCAGCTCCATTGCGACCAGTGCAGTGCGTCGCTCCGGGCGCTCGCACGAGTTCCGGTCCAGGAGTGTGCGCACGTTCCAGCACCCGATGCTGAGTGCTTTGCGCGCAGGCATACGATCGCATTGGTGGGCAATCGCACGCGAGGAGGTCGTTGTCCTTCGGAGGTTTGCTTGAGGGACTCCACCCGGAGCCTTTGGCTCAATAGCCTTACCCACAAGGCAGTGGGTGGTTTGGAGGTTTGCTTGGGGGACTCCACCCGGAGCCTTTGGCTCAATAGCCTGACCCACAAGGCAGTGGAGAGCAGATCCAGCTCGGGAATGTGATTGCAGAGACAGATTGGGATATGCTTGGCGGCCGTCACACGCAGCCTTTGAGGTTCTGGAACAGTTATCATATGTTTTGCGACCGTAATTGGATACGCACCTGCGACCACGGCCAGACGCAGGTGGGTTTTTGGCGGGTTTGCACCAATTTGACCAGGGGCTGCCTGGCTTGAGGCGGGCAGTAGCAAACCATTGAACACCCGGAGGTGTCCTCCCACCGTCAGAGACAATGCTTGGCACTCGTGCTCTACGCCAATCGAGCATTGAGAATATCACCCGTAACCTGTTGTCTCCCATGGCTAGGTTTTACGGGAAGAGGGCCATCGACCACTGCCTAACCTCCGGAGAGGATGGACTAGGATACTGCCAGGGCGCCCAATCCTGACAGGAGAACGACTCGGGTCCTCAGCCAAAGCCTTCGATTAAATGAACACCCGAAAGGCAGCGGGTCTAGCACATGGTCAGTTAGCTGACTCATGCGGATTGGTGTTGTCCTGGATCTTAGCAGGGAGAAGGGCGAAACCCAACTCCCACCCAGCGGTCGCCACGTGGAGGCGCCCAGGACATGAGACTATGGCGCAACAGTAGCAGCAGTGGGTAGACCATCTGTCAGGATCTAGCCACCACCAGCCTCAGCGCACCATAGGCTCTCCCGCCTCCC
>OX104071.1:21727913-21821584 GCA_944474145.2 Dicrocoelium dendriticum
GTCTAATCACGAGGGCAGTTGCTGAAGTGCGGGAGAAAGACCTCATACATGCAGAGAAGAAGCGGCAAGTGCGGAAGCGGCAAGCACCGATGGGTTTTACTCCATCGACATCGAGCGCATGGTGCTGTAGCACATGCGGTCGCGAGTACCTGAGTCAGGCAGGCCTAGTGAGCCATAAGCGAGGCCATTCTGGACCACCAACGAAGCGACGACGGGTCCTGCAGAGAACGTAAACAAAGCCGGCGCAGCGTTTGTAGGTACGCTGCATTCGATTTACTAACTGTGTGCTTGCATGCTAAGTCTATTTATTAAAAATGGTGGGTTTTCAATTCTGTCCTAATGTTTTTCTTTCGCATATAAATGTCTACCTATACTCTCTTCTATAAATGTACACGTCGCTTAAGCCAATTGTAGTAAATTTCGATAACATTTTCGTGATTGTGGCATTTCCGTAAAATATACTTTTCGATCTCGTGAACTTATCTCGGATTTGTTTGTAAACAACTTATTTCATATGCTTATTAATTTAAGATTTATGTCACTTTTTACTTATGCATTACTCGATTTCGCTTCTTTGTTATCTTTCTCTCAAGTGATTGGATGTTGTTTGATATCCCAGGTGTGGCTGCGCTTGATGTGTATATTGACAAGGTGTCTACCTGTCTAGTACCCACTACCTCGTCCATACTGGCTCCAAGAGACAGTGGGTCGTTGCTGGAGGGAACAGGGTGCACGGTCTTTGTGGCCGTGTTAGGATCAAAGAGTGGTTCCATGCACTCAGTGTGGAGCAGACTACGGTCCAGCCACCGCCTTGTGTGCGCTTGATTACCCAAATACAGCGTGCTTGTGTTTGTGAAGGAGTGTGGTCCGGCTCCGTTGATGAAACGTGACTCCTATCCACATGCCTCCCGGTCTTATTCCTTCGGGTTTACACTGGATATGGGATGTGTGGATGGAGCTGTGTGTGGTGCAGCGCAAGTTACCCATGGTCCGTCTGTAGGCGCAGGCGTCCTGTGGCTGGCCACAGTGCCATGCAAATCCGAAACCGGATGCCGCCAACCATATATATGCCTCCATGTTATTGACATCCATTCTGCTCCGCAGACTAGTCCCAATACATGAATCATCCTGCCGTGAAGAACAAGCTGGTTTCCGTCCTGGCCGCGGATGCGTGGATCAAATGTTCACGATCCGCCAGCTCATCGAACATCGCAACATGTATCACAGGCCCACTATCGTTGCATTCCTAGACATACGTGCCGCTTTTGACTCCGTTGATCGACCTGCTTTATGGTGTTGCTTGCTAAAAAACGGGGTGCCAGAGAAATATACCGCCATCTTACGAGCACTTTACCTTCATACATCCGGCAGAGTGAGGGTCTATGGTAAGCTTTCCTCGCAATTCTCTGTCAATAGATGTGTGCGAAAAGGCTTCCCTGTGTCCCCATTCCTCTTCAACTTCGAAATCGAAGACGTTCTGTCGAATGCTCTAGAAGATCTACAAGATTTTGGTCTAGAGCATCTACCGAGTGAGCGTGCGATCGGTTTAGATTATACTGACGATATCGCCTTACTTGGTGACAATCCTCAGGGTATGCAACTCATCCTGGATCGTTAGGCGGTTGAAGCATTTAAGTATGGCATGGGCTTCGCCTCATCGAAGTGTAAAGTACTGCTCAAGGATTGGCTTTCAGCTGCTCCCGTGCTCAATCTCCAAGGTGCACAACTTGAACAGGTACAGTTTCGTCGACCTTGGGAGCTGTGTTTCTGCTGACCGCACTACCGGCAATGAAGTTTCTCTTTGTATGGTTAAAGCTCGATCAGCATTTGCCAATCTGACGCACTTGTGGCGTCGTCGCGACGTCTCATTCTCGCTAAAGAGCCGCGTTTACAGCGCATCTGTTCGCTCAGTGTTGTTGTATGGGAGCGAGTCTTGGCCGATTCGCTTGGAAGACATGCGTCGTCTTTCCGCTTTCGATAACGGTTGCTTAAGGATTGCTTATGGTTGGTGGCAACATCGAGTTAATAGTTATGAAGTTCGACGTCGCATCTTGGGGAATGTGAGTATTCCCTTCAACAAACTGGTTTTGCTGCGCCAGTTGAGATGGCTCAGTCACGTCCTACGCATGGCACCTGAGCGTCTACCGCGTCGCGCTCTATTCGCTCGTCAAGGACCAGGCAGGAGGCGGCCGCGTGGTGGTCAGCCTTCCACTTGGCGGCAGCACATGAAATCGCTGACGTCGTGTCCAGCCGCTGTTGGATCCGTAGGTCTTCCAGGATGGGGACCCAAAGATGAGGAGTGCCCAATGGCTTAGCACTCTTGAAGACATGGACTGCAACTGGAGTCAGTGGAAGAATTGTGTGCAGTATTGTACTGATTCATAAGTTTAATACTTCAAACATTGAAAATGAGGAAAATGTGAAAAATCGGAGTGTGAAAGATAAACCAAAAATGTTTGGTTCTACTTTTCGGCAAAATGTTTCTTCCTTCCTGCGGCATATTAGCTGAAATCTGCTGCTCACCTTCAACTACTATGCCACGATAATTATGGTGCGACGACTTTCCCTTATCCGCTGATCTGTATGGTTTTTTGTTGGCTCTGTGTCTAGTTGCTAGACTGCTGAATTTATATATATATATATATATATATATATATATATATACATATAAAGGAAGTTGTATTTTGTGAGCAGATAACTTGCCAGCTGCCTACCCGACGAAGAGGGTTGACTATAGGGACTCCATCCAGAGCCATTGGTCATAAGGCCTGACCCACAAAACAGTGGGGCGATTCACGCAAGTTGCCGAATACGAAGACAGTTGACATCCAGGTGGCCCATTCGCCTTCTTTGTGTTCGGTTGCAGTCCACACAAAAGCCGGTGGCCAGCAAGGTTGGTCATTCGCCCTCCGTTAGGTACTCACCTCTGGTTACAGAAGTGAGCGGTCAGTGATTTTTGGGTTTCGGAGCACCCGCCGTGTGTGGAACTGTGACATGCAATCTCTATTGTGGCGTCCGTTGATTTTGAAGTCAGTCTCTGACAATACGATTGCTGGGACAGTCACCGAAGTGGAGGGTTATGGTGTGGTTCGCTTCTATCACTGTACTCCACGACCGACGGTTTCGACCTGGTTTGGACTCATCAGGTAGAGATAGCCGAGTTGGGAATGGAACTCGGCGCATAGTGCTTAGCAGCTATCGCCATGATCATTAGGCCATTGAGCTCTGTGGGCAGTACTTGACACAGCGGTTAGCAGTTGATTTTTGGGTGTTGGATCGCCCGCCGTGTGTGGTCAGTGACCGTAAAGCCAGTCATATTGGCTATGACACAGCGCCGTATGAGCTCTTGTGATATTTGATGGAAACCCAATGATCAGAAAAGAACTCATCCACGCTCTGAGACGCTGCCGCTTATAGTCCGCAAGTAATCATTCATCTCGCCTGTAAACCAAACGAGATTTATTCGCGGTTAGTTCCACAAGGCATTCCCCAAGCCGCAACCTGGGGGCGTGCCCGATAGCGTACAGCTCCGCCAAGGAATGGACGCTGATATGCTTGTGACCGTGCGTCCAACATATCTAGACCCACAGCGACAGATAAAGTGGTAGATTATGGTAGATTGGAGATGACCGGGCACTTTGTCTTTGGATCTAACAACACATAGTGGTCAAGCGGATAGAGTGGCGATGGGATTTGCCTTAGGACCACTGTTAGCTGATGTGTACATAAGAATGCTCGAAGATGGTCCACGAGAACTGGTCAGTGCAGAATTCAAATTTCACCGCCGTTACGGACATGATAGCTTCTGTATAGTTGACTGAACGACCAACCTACAAAATATCGTCCAGTGTTTCAATCGAACACATCCCAATGCAGCATTCACGATAGAAGAGGAGAGTGGTAACCAACTGACCTTCCTGGATGCAAACATTACGAGAAAAAAAGATGGATCAGTCCAGATAGGACTATACAGAAAATCGTACTGGACACGTCAATACATACATTTTCAAGATTTTGTATCACGCAACCGTAAAAGAATGCTGGCTCACATCTTAAAAACCGTGTATACTGAATCTGGAGCGAGGACACCATCGCGCACGAATTGAAGCGAAGCAAAGAAGTACTTCTGGGAAACGGTTGCCTAGAACGCTTCATTGACGCTCACACGAAGCAAATCAGGCCGAAAGTTGCAAGGCGCACTGTCGAAAAGAAACATCTGTTTCTCGCTCTTCCATTCAGAGGCGATAAAGCGACAGAAGCAGTTGGACGGCGACTGGTACAAACATGCGAGAAAACCTTTAACGCAGCCCAATTAAAAGTTGTCTTCATGAGCAAGTCATTATACTTGTTCCTACATTCAAAGACAAAGTGTCCGATCATCTCAAATCTATGGTAATCTACCGGTTTACTTGTCCCTGTGGGTACCGGTAAGTTGGACGCACGACCAGGCATTTGTGTAAAAGCATCAAGGAACATCAACTAGGCGGCCACATGAATCAACAAGATAGAACCAACTTATATGCGATCACAAACCATCTGGTTAGTATTGGCCATCAAATCGATTAAAGGACTGCTTTTGAGATCATGTAGAAAGCACTATACCAACAGAGACATCGGCTGGGGAGCAACCACTTACTACCGTGGAAGCGGTATGCATAAAATTAATGAATCCGAACCCATGCATCCAAAAGAAACACATGCACGCACTGCAGCTCCCATAGCCATCATCCAAAAGCGAAGTCGGGCCCAATTCAGCAATCCCATGTGACTTCATCACACGATCGTCGAATGCACCTCGAAGAACCCGATTGGAATGTTTCTGATCAGTTGTTACTCACTGTATCCACAAGTGATTTTGTCGGCTTCTTTTACCGTGTACAGCTGTATTGAGTCTGATGACGAACAAACTGAAAAGGATTGTTTGCTCTGAAATTGTTGCTTGCTTGATAGTCATCACTTAAGCACGCCACCTTAAGATTCAATCTCGTTACGGTGGATGCAAATGTAATCGTTCTCAGACTAGGTATGTTGGATGCAGTCAAGAAGACTAACGGACAGTAGGAGAGTAAGTGAGTTTAAATGAAAAGAGGCTATTGGACACCGTGGTAAAATAGACGCATGTGACACAGCACAGCACTAGTGCTGTTATTCCTCATGCTTGCAGCAGCAAACAGCGCATTTACCATGCGTTGCGGCGATTATGCATACTTATTCAGCCTACTAGTCGCTTTTCGATATTAGCGCCTGGTGTCCACGCTGGTGCCTTACCAGACTAGCTAGACTGAAGCACTCACGATCGCATGTGTGTTACAGCACCACTTTAGCTGCGCCTGTCGCTTTCATATCTTGCGTTCCTCTTCAACATGCAACAGTACAATCTCGTGCACCTGGGCAGCTACGCTCTTGATATGCGATAACCATCAACGCGAATGCCTTGCCTTTGATTCTCAACAAATAAAAGCAACATTAAGTCGTGACAAACTCTAGTTGATCATGGCCTGGTAACGTAACCAGTTTACTGAGGCTACGTTGACCAGATGACAGGTGTTTCGGACATATACGAACCCCCTTAAGTATCGTAACAGAAGTATGCAGTCCATAACATACAAGCCACTGCGGCGAAACACTTTTGCATCTGAAAATCTGTCACATCAACCGATGCGCATAATCCGTCGGAGACACTGTTGATGAAATCGCTACAGATATCTGACATCCCTCCGGCACATTGTCCACGTTTCGCTGCCGTATAGAAGAACGGACAGCACCATCGACTTGTACAACAGCAGCTTCGTTTAAACGGTAAGGTGGCGCATGCTCTACATACGATTTCCCAACTTTCCAAACGCAGCAGCCACATTCGATACGCATAAACGTAGCTCCCTCATCATCTGCAGATCGGTCGAAAGCACATTACCCAGGTAGCGAAATCTCGAAGTGGTTTCCAAGACGTCATCACCGATTTGGATTCGCGGCAAACTTACTGATGCTGTTTTTGGTGTAAGTTGAAAAAGACAAACAATCTTGCGTCACCGGATAGAGCTTGGATCAGCGTTCACACTTGTATTACGTCACCCTAATCCCCGCTTCCTCCGTTTCTCCGAGGCCGTTGCGATAAGTCGGCCCTGTGTGTTCAAAAGCAATTATTTATCAGCTTAAGACTGCCGTGGACATAGGGGTGAAACTTCCGTCATTCATTTTGCACCCCATGCTTATTCGGTCACACACATATTTAAGTATATAGTTGCATACCGGTTATTGTTAATGGTACTGAGGAGACAATACGAAATGCATGCATCTACCAGTTTTCGTCTTCTTACCGTGCTTTTCAAATTTCTAAAGGGAACTAACTGCTTTAAAAATCTTGCATGTGTTGATAGTGAGCACGAATTTGGCCGTTGTCAAAGCGAGAGCCGAAGTCATGCGCTGCAACTCATCCGCAATGTGTGCAAACAACGCAAAACCGTCTGAAAACAGCAACACACTGATGGTTGCCCCACACGCCATGGTACTCGCCTCGAAACGACATATATTCAACAAGCCACCATCAATATGGTGCTCCACATGGACACCGTAAGCACGAGCATCATCAAGAGAACAAGACATCATTGCATGAAGGTAAATTTTTGAACAGCGCAGTGGATAAGACACAGCCTTGCTTCGTACCGTAGGCAACAGCAAAGTCACCAGAGGCCTCTCCACAGCTGCACGATGCAGACATACCATTAAACTCACAAACTTACTCGGACAACCAAACTTACCCAACATCAGCCACAATGCCTCGCGGTTCACTGTATCAAATGCCCTGGGTGAAATCAACAAACAGCGAGTATGATGGCTGGTGTCGTTCTCTACACTCCCTCTGCAAGTGACGAGTCGCAAACCCCATATCGATGGTGCTGCAACCTGAACGGAATCCAACTTGCTCTTCCGCCACGTTCGGTTCCACAACCAAACTGACGAGACGGTTGACCAGGATTCGGGTGATCACCTCACCCCCACACAGCCCAGCAAGTTGACATCAAGATAATTCGTTGCACACTGCTTACTCATTTGCTTTTGTACAGTGGTAGTACAAGAGCATCCTTCAGCTCGGATGGCACAGTTCTTCACACCACACGCGTTGCACCAAGCGGTGCAGCATATGCATCAAGGCGCGTCCGACGTGTTTCAATAATTCAGAGGGTATACTTTTGGTTCCGGAGCAATTGCAGTTTCGCAGCTGAGCAAGTGCTCTCCTCGTCTCATCCAGTGTCGGCGTGTCGCTAAGATACATCTTAATCTCCTGTTGCAGCCCAGTCAATCTCTGAACGGCTGTTCAGAAGAAAGTCAAAGTACGTTCGCCAGCTCTATATTATGTATGCAGTCTGTGAGCAGACAGCGTCTGAGGTAGCATGGAACAGCGTCCTCAGTAGCTGCAAGGCGGTTTCATACACCACCTTCAATGATCCGAAGAATTCCTTATGTTTGCAGCGTTCCGCGTAGCATTCCATCTGCTCCGCCTTCTCCGTCCACCATGCATTCTCGATGCGACAGAGCTTTCAAATGGGTCGACGTCAAAGTTGGCGAAAATGATTCGCCTTCTCTGCACCGACAGGGTTTTCCACATATGTAGCGAATACCGCATTCTTCTCCGACACCAATGCGCCAATGGTCGCACTGTTAGAATCAAACCAATCTGGCCGCTTACAATTTGCGCACCGGATCGTTTCTTCGGCAGCATCCGGCACCTGTTCACAAAGGTGGAACCATAGGTCGCTCACAGAGGCGATGGATTAGATATCGCCAATGCGGGTAGCCATCGCATTCTCCAGTTCCACCCTCTTCTCGGTAGTATCTAGAGAAAGAGCATTAAATTTGCGCCCTAGGTTCACGGTACGAGTTCAATACATAGATTAAGAATATATATGTACAAGTTGGTCTGCACCAGTTTGTGGTAAGCGCCACACTCATCTCCACGAAGCACACGTGTCATGCACACTTCGCGCATGTCACGCTGACGTACGATGACATAGTCGAGCAGGCGAGCGTGACCACCCTGTGAGTGCGTCCAAGTAGCTATATCACTCGCATCCATTACAAATTGTGTGTTCGTGATCCTCAGGCCGTGAGTGGTGCACAATGAGAGCAGCCGGTCACCGTTCCCATTGGCTGAGCCAATACCATGCGACTCGGGGACGTCTGTACACACCGCGGTTGCATTCTCCAACCCGGATGACCAGGAAGTTGTTTGCTTTATTGCTCGAAATGAACCGATTTGACAAGAACGCAGGTGTCCATGTAACTTCCCAAAGCAGCAGCAAGCATAGCTAGCTGCATAGAATAGGTGCGCAGTAAACTATTGCACACTTCGGAATGCAATCTCGTTGTGAAAACCAATTGATCATTGTTTCTAAAGGCCTTCATAGAAGAAGTTTGGGAAAAATTCATTTTATTTGTGACAAAGTTACAAGGGACATGGATTTTCTGTGGTAACATTCCAGACAGAGAAAAACTAGTCAAAGTGTCAATCGCTTAACTCGCTGGAATCAGTATCATCGTCGTTAGAATCGAATACATGAGAGGATTTTGCGGCCGACGTCCGATGATTGATGGTGTGCGTGGTGAGCTTGGGCTCCTGTTTTACCACGTCCTCATCATCATCATCATCCTCCCCCTCCTCTTCATCGTCTGCGCTAAGTTCAGCTTCGCTCTCTGTGACTGTCCCGCGGGAAGATTTGGCTGAAGAGGAAAAGAAAGCAGTTCCATTTCAAGGAGAGTGAGCAAAAGAGGACAAATACACATACATAATGAAATGAAGCAAGATGCAGGCACCTTGGGAGTAATATGAAGCGTAAACTAGGTCTGGTTGATGGGCTACGTAGACTCTACACTTTATATGCGATTACGGTTGAAACGGTCAGAAAGCAAAGTTAACGACGCATGTGTTGGTAAGAAAAAGACATTGGAAGTACGCAGGTATGCCGTACCAATGCTTCGCTGCCCCGCAGGCAACACAAGTCGTGCGCGGGCTAAGGATAGTGCGATGGTCCCCTGTCCCCCATGAAAGCTCGAACAGGTGACCTCCGGGTTGCAAAGTAGATGCCTTGTGCATTTTGCAACCAGCAGCTAGATCGAATACAGAAATGATCCAAGTAGCCAGAAAATCAACGTTCAGGTCAACCCAAGAACATAATAACTTCCAGTGAAGTTAGGTCGTCGATGAACCCACGTGCCTAGTGAGGTAGGCACATAATCTGTGTGACGGACTTGAATTATCTTGAAACGGCCTAATACTTCAGCTGAGCATTATCGAGACAACGGGCTTTTCGGGGGAATTTCACTTCTCCTTAATAGGTTTCTCTTCACCCGATAGACTAGGTAACAATGCCTAGTCAGTACATAACGGTCGTCAAGAACTCGTCTTTTTGAAAGCCCGCTAACAGTACATAAGCCTCTTCAAACTACGCCTCTGAGTTTGGATGCCGAATATGCAAAGTCCCGAATAATGTTGCAAAAGCTACTCCAGCGGGGTGCGGTTTAGTATAGACTGAATGAACTACGTGATTTGTCTCTGAGATCTTTCTCGCAATTCCGCCGAAAACACTTCCATTTTAGCAACTGCGCCACCATCGCAAGCCGACGTGTACAGTTCGCATGTAAAAAGACGTGTGCGTGTCACAAAAAGAATGGCGCATGAAAATCAGAAAATACCTTCAACATCGGAGTGAAGGGGTTCGCGTTTTTCATGAGCCTCAGCGTTTTCTTCGCCACTTTGCTCATCTTCGTCCTCCTCCTCCTCCTCTTCAACATCGTGCTCTAACATATATAAGCGGTCCGTTTGGGCTTTCAACTCCTCATCTGTGAAATCTCTGTGATGAACGATTAGACGAGTCATTGGAGCAGAAGGAGCCCCACCCGCGGTACTGAATGTACCGGAATGAGCCAGTTTTCGACGCTTACTCAGTCTGACACGGGTCTCGAGCTCGTTGTAAAACACACCTACACAAAGTAAAGAAATGAAAAGATATGGACAATCCGGAATTCAACAGTTGTGACGCAATATACTGAGGTTGCCACGTAGTGATAATCCCATCGTAAGCTTAATAATGGCCCAAAACAAATGCAATCTATAAACGAATCGGACCAGTGTCACTCGCATGTGGAACCGAAACAAGCGTGGCTGTGAATAGCAAACGGTGTCGACGATGTTTCGGCAAATTGTGGAGGAAGCTGCCAAAAGAACCATTTAGTTTTCGATACCAAGCTAAGATAAGGAAAAATTGCTCTAATCATTTTACAGACAAAAGCGAATTGTTTTTGCAGTATGAGAATGTATGCGAGTAGAGATTGAGGAATTCAGTTAGGTATTGGCAGTTGGTTCGGCGTAGAATAAAGTATGTAACAGCTCAAAGAACGTCGTGGCACGGGGTAAGTGAGAGTGCTTTACAATGGGATGATGCGTGATCAAAGCTTTGTCAAGTATCGACAACTCATGATCATCAACAGCAGTACATCAGCCATCTAAATTGATCCCTCGCTGTCATACAGCCACGGTGACTTAGGGAACGAAGAACAATAAGAGGTAGAGAAGAGAGACTTAGCGCAAAACCTTTATGCTCTAAAAAACACTCAGGATCAAGGCACTTACACCTTGTCAGTACCATAACGTCAAAAACAGATGGCCACCGTGCGAAGATAAGGCGTTATCAGCGAGACAGCTTCCTTGCGGCTTTTACCACCCTGCGTCACAATCAGCCATTACCCCACAGATAACACAGCACCAAACACACTTTAAACAGCCATTCTGAGTAGGACACGACAGCAGACACGCCACGGGTTAAAACTGCGAGCCTTGTGCTGTAACATCTCAAGTTAAGCACAAGGCGGGTCATGTAGACTAGCTTGGAAGGGGAGACGGACCGATGGGACCGTCTGGTTGAAACTGATTCCTTTCTTCGCTGCTAAGTTAATTTTTACCCACCGCGGGTCTTGCTCCACTCTACAGCTGGCAAACAAAACAACAACCTCTTCCGTAAGTGGTGACCAACCGTACGTAGCACGCGCCCAAACCAACACAACTTATGAAGTGATCTCTTGTTCTAAGAACTAACATGATTATCACTACCTAACACTTGCCTACATACATAATCGCTGCGGATACGCTGGTGACACCCGACACCAGCAAGGCTTCGTAGGCAATGATGATCAAAAAGTTGAAGGCGCCGCAAGTCCTCAGGTCCAAGTGCCAAGTCGGACGGCCCTCACAGTTGCTTTGTAAACAGGACCTTTCAGACTGAAGGAAACCTACTTCTGACGCCACAGATTCAAAAAGAAGTGCTAGCGTTTTGCAGTGCGTGAAATGACTTCGAAGACTATGCACCCATCGTTGCTGATGCAGCTACCAAGGTAAGTGAATTGAACAACTAGCTGGAGTTTTTCGCTATCAAGGGTCAAGGGATCATCAAGTGGCTGGTGATCCTGAAGCAACATTGCACACTGAAAGTGCGAAGCGCATGCCAAATGATGAGACAACACTAGAGAGGTTATTCAGGGTTAATTGAGCCGCCCCAGCATCGTTAATGAGTAGGACAACATCGTCCGCACAATCGAGCAACTAGATTTTCACCAAGCAGTACCTCAACGCCTGCATCGCGAGATTCCGCAAGGAGACAGTCCATGATGGAATTCACGATGCATTTAAACAAAAATGGGGAAATCGAACAACTCTGATGAACGCCACTTGTCGAAAAGATATCCGACAGGTCACTGTAGACCCAGATAAAATCAGTCGTGTTCAAGTACAGAGCATGGAAAAGGCTCACATATTTCATGGAAAACCTACCTGCACAAGTATCTAGAACCGAATGGATGGACGGATTGAGTCGAATGCACTCTTGAAGTCGAGGAACACAGCTGTTGTCGATCTGTGGTGGGCGTGGCGTTGCTCTAACACCTGCCGCAAAGTGAATATATGGGCTATACGGCCACGTCCTGGGCAGAAACCAGCCTGATCTTCCTTCTTCCGGGATTCCTGTTCCGCAGTGAGGCGATGAAACAGAATGGAGGCTAGCAATTTTGTCACCAGCGGCGTTAAGCTAATAGTTCTGTGGTTAGCACAGTCGGTGCGACTGCCCTTCTTGTATATTGCCACTATACCCGATTTAATCCAGTTAGCCGGGACGGTTTTCTCCTTCCATACATGTTCGAACAGGGAGTTCAGTGCTAAGCCTCCATCCTTAACCAGTGCAGGTGAGAGAAGATCCGAGCCAGCAGCATGAAAATGATTGAGGGCTGTGATCGCGTTTCGGACCTCAGCTTCCGTTTGATTCTCTAAACTAACCGTACATGGCTCATCCTTCATCACTTGGGTAGGAAGATTTCCGGGAGCAGGTGGCCAACTGAATTGATCATGAAAGTGTCCCGCCCAGCGTACCACACAGCACTTCTTATCAGTGCATCCGCGCCGTCTCTAATTGTCTCACTCAGGTGTGGTTCCCTAAGACCAATTGTGTGGATCAACAATGATTGCGGTGACTGCCTACTGCTCCTGCCTCCTCCTTTACAACGCGTAGCCTACGCTTTATTTTGCGCCTAATAGTCAGTCTGGTCACATTGTGCTCAGAGTCAGTCGGGCGTATTCTTCTGGGTTCCAACAGGTTCACCGACTTCTCGGATATCCAGAGAATAGTATGGTGACGATTGATAGTGCCGCAAGCAGAAGCTCCAGCATCGTGCACTGTAGCCCAGATCCCATTCCACTGAAGCTCAATGTCATTAGGACAAAAGAGCGCAATTTCTGTAGGCAGTGCATCCCCGTAGTCTTGCCTGACAGTGCTTAGATAACTTCTCAGCTGCCAATCGAAGGAGACTATTGGTACGCTTCCCGGTAATGGTCATGGAAAAACGACAGCATACCAAGGCATGATCAGCGGCGGCGCGAGTATTTTAGAAAGAGCGACAGTCCATGATGGAACCATGCCACCTGTAACGTATGGGGAGTGATCTATTTGGGTCTATCGCTGGTCAGCTACAAAAGGACACCAAGTGGCACTTCAGCCCCCACTGTCTAAAAGTGGTGCTACTAAGAAACAACTGGACCTCCGCATACAGCCGCAACAGACGCTCGCCGTTGTCCGCACGGTTGGAGTTAAGTCCATATTTATCGTCTAGCTGAGCTTCTGAAGAGCTCAAACGCCCTACTTGTGCGTTCATATCCCCTGCAAGAAATACGATACCTGGATTGGTAACACCGTGTAGCGGCGCGTTAAGTTCGGGGCAGAAAGCGTCAGAACTGCAGTCGGTGGGAACATAAGCGGAAGCCACAAACACAAACAGTATCTTGTACTAATTCGTGAATGAACCATTAGTTGATGTCGTCAAAAGGGCTGCACACAAACTGCTGTCGTCCGGAATGTAATCAACCAACGATGGCTCAGCCTTGGAGCTTAGAACAATGTCTACTACAGCCTGCCCAGTGGTTGCCACATCAGCGTTTCCGGATGCGTGCAACCAATAACCAGGGGACAAGCCGGGCGTAGTCAATTCGACGACCGTGTAAGGGTCATTGATTCTAGTTTCGGATACACAACACAGGTCAATACTCAGCGTATCCAAGATGCGTGCGGGCGCAGGCAGTCGACTTATTCGTTTTAGAGCACGAACGTTGAACGCGTCGAGAACTCATGCACAGCATAGAGGAAAAAGAAAATTCATGTAGTCTAAAGGCCAAACGAACAGGGTTCAGTTCAGTTAAACAACTATAATCCGGTTACCACGTATCACGTCGCCAAATTAAGGATAAATGACAACGATAAGACAATTAGATTGAGCGCAAATAGAAGGTGATGAAGATGCAAGCAAGGAAGAGGTGCGTCAAACTAAACGGTATTGAGTGAAAATTAACTGCCACATGCAAGAAAACGAATGCAGGAATGACACTAACTGTGTGACTGCGCAATGTCTGATAGGGTCACCATCTACTGGTGTGGACCATCCCGAGTCCCCCATCCTGACTAAGTCTAACAGTCAATTTCTTCGTGTCTTTATGCCACGTCACGGACTGGCTGTCTTGAAGTTTCGCCCAACTTGCTGCAACGACGACGCATAATGCACGCCAAGGAAACGGGGAAAAGGGCATACAGGGGTCACGATCAAGCTAACGTAAGCGGCTAAGCCATAGCAGACGCTCGAGTGAGGCACCAGAAAACTTCTTGCAAAAACCAACCGGCGAACCTCAACATTGCTTACCCGGTGTTCCCATCGTATGTGGGCAATAATCCGCAAGTGCCGGTGGTCATACACGGTCAAGCGTTTAATGTCCTCACTGCGCACTCTTGTGGCAGAGCTGTACGCTATCGGACGCGTCCCCAGGTTACGGATTGGGGAATGCCTTCCTTGTGGAGGTAACTGCGAATAAGTCTCGCCTGATTTGCAGGCGAATAAGCAGTCACGGACCACCAGCGGCAGCGTCTCAAAGCGCGGGGGGTTCTGGGCTGGTAACCTGGTTCTCCATCAAATACCACAAAAGCTCGTACGGCGTTGTCTCAGAGCCAATGTGACCGGTTATAGGGTCACTGACCACTCACTTCTATAACTGAAGGTGAGTATTTAATGGAGGGCGGATGGATAACCTTGATGGCCACCGGCTCCTCTGTGGACTGCAACCGAACACAAAGAGGACAAATGAGCCACCTGGCTGTCAACGGCCTTCGTACTCGCCCCACTGTCTTGCGGGTCAGATCTTTAAGATCAAAGCACTGCTGAAAACTCTGACGCATGAAGCAACGCACCTAGAAAATGTGAAGCGCTATTGTAGAATGGTCGATATAATACCGAGCAGCCACTTGAAGCAATCGATCGGTGCATGTGTCTTGGTAATTATGTCAACATTCGTGGTACCATCACTCAGGAAGTTACTGCACTTACCAACAAAATGTATTTGGCCTTTCAGAGACTCAAGTGGGATACCAGCTTCTCAGTCAAAGACATGGTGCATAGCGCTGCGATTAGGTCAATATTTTCATACGGCCACTTCGCGCTGAAAATATTAGAAGATTGACCGAGTCTAACCACCAATGCTTGCGGAGTATTGCTCACATCTGATAGGAATACGAGGTGAGCATTTCCGAGATCAGCCAGTTGGTATGTAGGAAGAAACCCAGGTGCCTCAATGAAGTGTCTGTTTAGGCACTTACGTTGGCCAAGTCATGCCCTCTGTATATCCCCTGAGTGCCTTTCCCATCGTATAATATACGCTGTTGTTGCACATAGTCGAGCAAAAATGTCGGTCGATGATGGGCCATGAAACACGAGGGGAGAGACCAAGAAACTTAGTCAGACTGGGGATGTGGGCTTCGTGATGAGTCCCATCGGTAGTTGGAGACCCTATCGGGCACGAAGCAGTCACGTAGTCAGTGGTGCTCCGGTATTCAGGTTCTCGTATTAAGTTGTTATTCTTTCATCCTGATTACTTTACGAACTTCTCGCACTTAGCTCCCTTTTTTGCATTTTAGTTGCGATTTACTCAAAGTAGCGCATTAGCGTTGTTTGTTTTAATCCTGATGATGCGAGTCGCGGCAGCTGCATCCACTGCAGTTCGGTGCTCAGATCATGGCTACTTAACTGAACAGATTTGACCGCTTTCTGAAAATGACTAACTGAAGGAAGTCGATAGAGCTAACTGACAGGTGATTAGGACAGTAGGAATTTGGAGGGACAATTGTGTTCGCACCGGACAACGATGTCGCTACGATAGAAACAACGTTGTGAAGCCGAAGCAATGGAGATAAATTGATCCAGTGAACTGATGCCAACAAATAAGAGGGATTAAAATGCAAAGTTAAGTATTTCTGTCCACGCTCGAGGGCTCAGAAAGAACAACTAGCATGTCACGAGATAGACCGATGAACAACTTCATCTTGGAAACATCAAATTGTTTTATGTTTCGGGGATTTTCTTTCCATATCTTGCTATAACATTACCAAAGTACCCATTATCGCATAGTGTTGATACAACGCGCTGCAGTTCACTCGTGATTGGCTCTTCGGAACAGATTCGGCGCGTTCTCCTGAAACATGTGCGAACAAAAGATCGCTTACAATTCATCGGGCAGTAACCGTCAAAGTTTAGATAGTGTCCTGTTCAGCTGGGTTTGTGATAAATCGACCGCATTAGCGATCCATATGGTCTTCTCTTTAAGGAAACATTCGTGTGAAACATCTCCCCCAACTCACTTTTCATTATGAAACTGATCTCCGGATGACATTGGTTTAATTCCACCAACATATTCTCTGCCTTCTGTCCACAAAAGTGTCATCTACACAGCCGGAATAGAATGATGCGCTTTCTATGGTCCGTCGTAATTGGTTATTGTTTAGATGGCCCATGAAGATATCATGTACAACAGGTACAAGCTGGCTGCCTATCGATACGCCTTCAATTTTTCGGTAGAGGTTAGCATCGAAGCTAAACTGAACATCCTTGGTGCAGATGCGGAGTAGAGTAGTAGCTAAACTTTGACAGTTACTGCCCGATGAATTATAAGCGATCCTTGGTTCGCACATGTTTCAGGAGAACGCGCCGATTCTGTTCCGAAGAGTCAAGCACGAGTGAACTGTAGCGAATTTTATCAAAAATACATGATAATGGGTACCCTAGTAAATTTGTAGGAAGATATGGGTGGGGGAATCCCCGAAATATAAAACACCCTGATGTTCCCAAGAATGTGTTCATCACCATACCTTTCAAAGGGGAACAAACTCATAAGAAGTTCTGCCACCGGCTACAGCAATCCACAAAGAGGTGTTATTACGCAGCTGAGCTAATGCCATTGCATCAAACTAGAAAGTTACTGCACCAATCCAATCTAGATAAACCTCTCCCTCAAATCACCGCCTCCTATGTTCACCAATTTAACTATACGTTCGGTAGCATGTACATTGGTCGGACTGAGAGAAGATTATCCACAAGGATTATGGAGCACCTTCGAGAGGTCTAGGGATGAACGGGCCTAAGCTACCTGCCAGCTCTATTGCTCGACACCTGCAATATTGTAATGTGTGTCAACACCCAGGTAACTCGTTCAAGGTCATCAGTAGGCAGAATAGTCTATCACTGCTCCGGTTAAACGAGGATTCGGCAATCCGGTGGCTGAAGCCCAAACTGTGCAGGCAAGTTGACCTGGTGTGCAGCTTAGATTTGGCATCGTGTGGCACTGGATCAGTCAGTGAAAGCGAGGACCCCAATCGACCCAGGTTCAAATCGATTGTCTTCTTGGTTCCATGTCACATGCGCACACTAAATCTTCCCACTGTACGTTTGTAAGCGACTGATGGAAAATACACGAAATAAAATGCATTCAGTCTATCACGCGAAATGTTGGTTGTTATTGCTACGTTGAAAAAGGTTCAGAGAGTTAACAGTTCAATAGCAAAAACGTAGAAAACGTTGTTTTACAGGTAAGTGATGGATTTCATAAGATTTAGCCCAACTTGCCATCCTTGCGGAAAACAAAAAAGTAATTCTCCTCGTAATTAGCCATGGTTTTGTTTTTCACGTTCCAGTTGTATTCACGAGCCAATTCATATTCGTAAGCTGCACCTTCAGTGTATGGTATTCGGTTTTCTGCATCCAATCGTCGCAATTCCTTGGTCGATTCTGTTGGTAGGAAGTAGGCCACAAAATGGTCCCCAGATTCATCCACCATACCACTACACGAGAGGTAGAAATATGCAGGTGCAAAGCGACAGAGTGTTTCTGGTAATTAAATCGGAGCTGAAACTAGACTGCATAGACCGGCTGCCCAAGGGGCTACGGGCGAAAAGCAAGAGAATTGAGTCAGTTTGACCGATGCGATACGAAACTAGTAGAAACGGGGTGTCCATGCATGGTCCAGAGAAGTAGAGACATGGGATGATCAAGGCATTTAGACTACCCGGCTCTCATGAGACTCCACAATCTGAGTAAAGACCAGAAGAATTCTGAACGCGAATCCGAAGTTAATACAGACGAGACATGCCCTTAAGGATGTTTTGTCGTACAGATATGTTGCCTGTGAACCGCAATTCAGTTGCGCTTAGAATAAACAGTGTGTTGTGATTACAAAAGTAATGGGACTGAAGGTCCACATAGTTGGTTCAATACGTTAGAAGTGTACCAATATCTTGTCTGATAGAATCAAAACTACGAGGAGTCTCAACTTCGTCAACGCGACGCTGTAAAAAAGGAATAATGAGATAGTGGCCTGAACGGAGGTGAGACAGTTGAAAGACACGGAGCACGTAAACTTTAAACTGTCCCTAACCACAGTAACAGCTCAGAAACAAGTAGCCCGGGAAACAGAATTCCGCTGTGGACACTTATAACCATTGTGACTACAGGTCAAAAATAACAGATAGTACGATATCAGTCATTGTATGCGAAACTGGACTATATCAGTGAGGGAAGGAGGTCGACGGTGAACTCGTGTAAGGTGGATGCCGATGAAATATGAAGGTAAAAAAGGGAATCGTCAGTACGTCGGCACATAGTACTGACGTTGTGCCGCCGCGCAACCACCAACAGTCGCGCGTTGGCTAGGGATAATGTGAGGGTCACCCGGTCCCGTACGCAGACTCGAATCCGTGCCTTCGGATTACAAAGCAGGCTTGTGATCCTTTAGTCCACAAATGGGATATAGTCCTTCAAATGCATTAAATAAGGAGCTGTTGCTTTTGGACATCGTGCGTCGGTGGGATTGTCGTTCAAATCCGGATTGAAGATAGCATTTGATGGGCTGTGCCAGAATACAGCGACAAAACACAAGCAGTTCATGTATGGGACTTTCTCGCACGTAATGGAACGTGTTACCATATGAAGTGTTGTCTGGTAGAAGTCCAGTATCAGCTTCGTGCAAGTTGTAATATTAGCAAAAGACGACAGGTACATCTGCCACTCTATCGACTCAATGAGTAAACATAGCAGCCTGAAGCAGCAACATCCAGTTAAAAGGTAATAGGCGCCATAAAACCTCACACGTATTTTAAGAAAACATTAAGTGTAATAGTTAAAATGTCCTGTGGACGATTCCAAGGCGTCACTGCAGAAAAGAAAACGCGAAAAGACTCACCGTATCATTGCTTGGTTAACTTCTTCATTCTGTTTTGATGTGGGTTTGTTTTTTCTTGAGGGATCGTCATCAAATATAACCTAGAATCAAAAGTGGGCGTGGGGCATCAATGGGGTAAGCAGAGTTGATCTGGCTTAGAGCATTCCAGTGCATAAATGATGCGTTATAAAAATGTGAGTGATGATTTTGCAACAAATAAGCAAAAGGGTGTAAGTAGAAAGAATTTAGCGATCCAGTTCGGTTGTTGAACTGGAAATCGAGAACCAAAACACATCGGATTCGGCCATTGTGGTTTGTGAGGATGAATACAAAAGAAACTGACAGTATTGAATAAAAATAAAGTGAATGCAAATGAGTCAATAAAATTCAATGAAAAAGTGTCAGAATCAAGTTAAGGTAGGCAAAATGAAAGCCTTACAGCGAGATAGGAAAGACCATTGATTCCACAACGGCGTCAGGCCAGATGAGACTTCTAATCTCTAACGTAGCTGGGCCCGAGGTTCATATTTAGGAAGATAGCAAGTACCAGTTGGACCAAGCCACTTGGTCAACCTACTTATGTTGCGGTCATCACTATGTGACTTCAGAGAACAGAATGTCCTAACGGCAGACAATGCGCACCGGGTTAGCCAGTCAGTCGACATGCGAAGAAAATGTATGCTTCAAATACGGAAGATGATCTAATGCTACAGCAGAGCTTATTACAATACACAAACCAGCGGCATATGCAATACCCGCTCGATAATATCGCCAAATATGAACAGTGCTATGGACGTACAAAAGGCCAGCGATTAGTAATTTAAAGCCTTCAATGCGCAAAAGCTGCACAACAGTATAATAAACAGCAGTACTGCATACCAACGCCATGATATCCTGTCGTACACATAAATAGTTCACATGGAGGAGGAGCAGTGAATTTTGTTGGTTCCGAATTCACACGTGTAAGCTACCCTCTGTATCGGCATGGCCACTGAGAGAGAGCATTGAAGCGAAGGACAAAGTACAGCGATGCGTTACCTTTGAAGGAATATAGAAATTCAGTATTTACAGACCAGCAGATAAGAATCAAGTCATAGAAGTACACCGTTGGTGATATTCAGGCAGTCCATAGGTGACCGATAAACACCTTGTCTCGTCGACGACCAACCAATGGGAACATGATTGCCGTAAATAATGTCTGTACACATTTGGCCGAAAGAAACCAATGAAGGGGAATAAAAGGAAGTTAAAACAGCACCAGAGCATCAAAAGCCATGATCAACAGCGATGTTTCCCACTTCCGTCCCAATTAATAGAAAAACCATGGACATAAATGGAGCGTAGTCAAATGCCGTAATTCTATTGGCTGGGTCATATGAATTCAAGAATGCTGAATGCTACCCGTGATAGTGTTAGCGCGGCTAACGTCCGACTGAATACTCCTAACGCAGTTGGAAGCGGTTTGAAAAAACGATAACTAACAGAATTCCCGATAATTATGACGTGGCTTACAGTGGTTAGTTTGAAACGTACGAATGATTGCCGACAATCGCTAATTCAAAGGAGCACCATTCGCGCACCATATATACGCCAGTTATCAGTAAGTCGCTACGGGATGCCGTCGAGTTCAAGTGTCCTGCTCCGGTTCAACAGAACACATTCATTGTTGACTTTTGGGACTCATAGCTTTGTGAGATCAATGTTCCAGAAAAATCCAGATGACTCGATATGCAATGGTAACACACTGGGACAGCAAAATATTCCCTGGTTATCTAAATCTAATCGTTCTAGTTAACTCGTCTGACAACGGGTCGGCTGTTAGTCTTTTCAATTGCGATTTCACCCAGTGATACATTTCTCGAACAAATACTAGATAAGCTGAAAGAGTACTAAGCTGTACTCTGGCACTGGACGTTTCCATCTGCTTAGCCATGGCCATAAAAAGGCTCATGACCGACCCACAGATTCACGATTGGATGATGGTGCAGACTAGTACGGAAGATCTGAAACTAAGCACTTGAAATAAAATTCCGCGCTTTAATCAACGTGATTAAGACTTAAAAATATCTAGCCGTCCCTGGTAAACTAAGCCGGATGCGCAAGTGGTTTTCAGGGCCTGTTTCATCCGAGGTGACTCAAGTCGGCATTGAGTTCATTCGCCTCGTTCATAGCTAATAAGATATTTTAACTTGGAGTAATGGTTGGTTGATAGGCTGCGAGTTCAGATGACAAGTAAACAGTCACGAAGGTAGGCGATGTGTTGAGCTATGCAAAGCATCAATTCAAATGGCTGATGTACTGCTGCTAAGGATGATGGCGATGAGGACGTGCGAAGTAAAATAGGAATCTGAATCAACGCTCAAAATTGGCTGATATTCTTGAACGGAAAAATGGAACGGCGATATGGTCGATCCGCGTCCAGGGCTGCTTCGTTCGAATGGAACCAAATTAAGTAATATTATCACTTGTGTCGAAAATATAAATGGTAGTGAGACGAGCACCGTGGTGCGCATAATGTTGAAAACAGACTGTCATCATATATCTGACTAACGCAAAACGGGAAACAGCTTTCCACGTGATGCGCGGACTCCGATAAGTCGAGCCGCCACATAATGTCATATACAACAATCAAGATATTCGTGCATTCTGATTCAAGCAGATCACATCCTTGATAATCCCAAAAATGGAGTCGGTGTAAGCGCACATCGATAAACATAGACATCATACCTTCAGAAGCTGTCATTCAGTATTGATGAAAAGAAGTGAAACGACGCACAAGTTGCTAATTCCTAGGAGTTAGCTG
Source organism: Dicrocoelium dendriticum (assembly GCA_944474145.2). Taxonomy (NCBI): domain Eukaryota; kingdom Metazoa; phylum Platyhelminthes; class Trematoda; order Plagiorchiida; family Dicrocoeliidae; genus Dicrocoelium; species Dicrocoelium dendriticum. Next base: position 21,749,780 of record OX104071.1, read on the forward strand.
GGTAGGCTACCCTTGGCTTACTGGCAGAGCGTAACATCAACCGAGTAAACCACGAACCATTGACTGAGCATCACCAGAAACACGGAGAGCGCAGCCGCTGTCACCAGAGTCAGATAATAGAGGCATATTTAAGATTCTACTGCATTGTTCGCGTGTTGCAGAGACATAGTACAAATCTTTTTCAAGAGTACGGATCCAGCGATGGCTGTCGACCGATCCAACATAGAGTGAGAATGTTGAAAGATCACATATTAGAGACTGGCTTGACAAACGGTCTCGGTATACCACTGACACGAAAAAAGAGATGATGATGTGTCAGCTGTACGCCGTAACGGCGCTTCGCTGCCGCGCGAGCACCACCAGTCGCGCGTGGGCTGAGTATACCGCGAGGACGCCCACCCCTACGCGGATTCGAACCGGTGACCTTATGGTTGCAAAGCAAACGTGAAGACCATTCGGCCACCGGCCACCACTCCAGATGGGAGAAGCAAGTGCAGCTTTACTTCCGTCAGTTTCCAGTCAACCAACATTCAGGCGTGCTCGTCGGCCTGCTGTCAGGGGATGCTTTTGATACCGTTGATATCGAGAACAAAGAAAATAAATGCAACAGCTGCATACCAGCTGAGCTACCAGCAACGGATGAGCATCGTCCCGGAAACCTACCAGCCGGCTACTAGGCAACAAAAAAATGAGTATGTAAAATTATATTATGCTACGAAATAAGATCGTGGTTAGAGGGGAAGCTAAAGGGGATGGAGAGGGACAAAAAAACTTACAGCAGGAACGCCACTGAGGTCGGCTCCTAGCCATGTCAACAAGAGTATCTAGCCAAACGTGTTCATTGTCTTTTGGACCCCAACCAGGGAGCCGTGACGATCCAACCGAGGTCAGCTTCGAAGTGAGGGCCTTCATTCCTCTCGACCAAGTCATCGCTTGGCCACCTCTTCTTTTCTTCCATCCACACCACCGGCGAGCAAACAACGCACGTCGCGGGAGTCGGTGGGCTGGCATGCGTAACAGGTGACCCAGCCATCAAAGCCTAGTGCGTGAAATGACGGTGCTAAGGCGTCGAAGACGCTCGTTGCTCATGCCGTCTTCGCACCAGATGTGAGTCGAACTGCGAAGGCACCGGTGGTCGAACGTAACTAGCCTCTTTATGTCCGCTGATCTAAGTGGCCAGGTTTCAAACCGTACAGCAGGGTCGAACCTACCGTTGCATTGTAAACTCTACTCTTCAGGAGAAGAGAGATGTCGCGCCGGCGCCACAAGTGGCGAAGGTTAGCAAAAGCGCCTCGAGCTTTTGATATACGGTTCGTGACCTCATCTTCAATCCAAAGTGCGCTGATCCAAATTCCAAGATATTTGAATTTCTAAACAACTTCTACCTGATACGCACCAAGGGTCAGCGTAGGAGGCGGTCCAGACCAATCTTGGAGGAACGGTTTGCACTTCGAAGGTGCGAAGCAAAGCCCGATGCGCCTGACAGCCAGTACTCATCTGTCCAGTGCAGCTTGGTATGTCTGGGAGCTGTCACAGATGAGGGCAATATCATCAGCATACTTCAAGTCAAGAAGTGGTTCTCCAGGGAGTAGCTCAACACCTTCTAAGTTGTGTCCTGTGAATACAATCTCCCTGAGTTCGTCAATAGGGAAGTTGAAGAGAAAAAGTGACAGCGGGTATCCTTGTCTTACACCGCTGGATATACTGAAGAGCAGCGACAGCTTGCTGTAAGCCCTCACTCTGCCAAGGCTACGTGCGTATAGTGCACGACGAATATTTACCTATTTCTCGGGCATACCTTACTTGAGCAGACAGTCGCAAAAATCACATCAATCAACCGAATCGAAGGCACCTTTGATGTTGACTACGGTGGGCTGCCAATATGTGACGGTGTTCTAAAAACGGACGCAAAGTGAAGATGTGGTCGATGCAGCCAAGACCCCGACGAAATCTGGCTTGCTCTTCACGAATCTGGCTTTCACGAGCGCCAGTCAATCTGCGAAAGATTACAGAGGCAAGTACTTTGGAGGCGATGGGGATCAGACTGACTGGTTGCCGTATTCCGAACGGGAGCCTCTTTTGAAGATCATAACTATAATGGAGCGACTCCAGTCGGCTGGGACAATTTCCCGCTCCCACAGTTTCACTAGTAATTCGTATAAATCATCAACAACAGCAGGGCCCAGAATTTGAAGAGGGCTGGTCCCGCGGCCTTGTTCAACTTCAACAGTCCGATCTCACGTTCGACTTCGGAGCGAGAGGGCGAATCCAAAGGGACTGCCCAGGGAGCAGAGCGATCACTGGCCAGCGAGAAATAGTACAATTCCGGTCGAGTAAATTGACTTCAAAATTCTCAGCCCAATGCTCCAAACGTTTTGACGAGTTGTGGATAGACTGTTCACTCTCATCATATATTGTTTCACTAACACCAGGTTTTCTGCTGCCCGTTTCCCGTATCAGACGGAATCACTTACGATGGCTACCAAGGGCAGCGGCCATTTCCATCTCTGGCGCACGATGAGACCACCAGGGTTTGCGATCTCTCTTCAGGCTAGCACGGAGTTTTCTGAGTCTCATTGTGTTCGCTTCCAGCCGGAATGTGCCGGCGAGCATCGATATGTTCCAGAGACTGTGAAGAGACCTAATGTCCATGTTGGCGATTAGACTTACCACACGAGGATTTGCCTGCTGCTAGTAAGATCTGGTGAACATGAGACTAATGAGATTCAATTGCATCCAGTGAACGCTTACTCAACTTGCATGTCAGCGTACTTCGATACGCATTCAGAACAACTAGTTTCGTCAGTTGGCTGGTGTCAATGCGCTCACAGCATCGTCGTGGGCGCCCGCCAAAACGCATCCGCAGGTCAGCACATACAAGTGAATAGTCAATGTCTACAAATGTGCTCCAACTCGAGTGACGGTTCTGGACGCAGCCTCTCCAGCGGTAACTGATTTCAGTGTGACTGGTTTGCGTTCATAGCTGGTTAGAGGCTGGTGGGCGCGAAGTCACCCTCCGGCGGGTGCTGTGTCGGAAATTAGTGCCCGCAAGAAATAAGCGAGCATCTTCGCACAAATGAAGTAACCGCTCACCGTTATCATTACGGGATCCTAAACCGTTTTGGCCGCCCAGATGCAGTTCAACAATGGATAATTTTCCAACTTAAGCGTTCAGATCCCCCGCCAGCACAACAGTGTCCGTGCTTCTTCTGTGGCGAAGGAGCTCGTTCAGTTGATGATAGAAGTCGTCTTTTACCGAAACATCGCTAGAGTTTGTAGCACGTAGGCAGCGATGACGAATAGACACTTCTTAACCCCGCGCGACTTTGAAGCTTTGAACGAGTCAGCCAATCGGACGGCACACATCCGGGTACTGATTGGGATCCAATCAGCTAGAGCAGCTTCAGCGTGGGGACTCAGGGCAATGCCAACACCAGCTTGGTCAGTGCTCGAAACTGCATCGTCACCGGATAGGTGCAATGAGAAAATACTGCTGGTGTCACCTGAAGAGGATCGCAGAGTGAGCTCAGAGCTCGAGTCTTGCAAGCAGGTCTCCGATAAGCAGCAGATATCGATGGAGAGGGTCTCTAATGTTCGGGCAAGTGCTGCCTGTTGACCGATCTGTAGCAATGTGCGTACATCGAAGCATGCCAATCTGAAGGATGATCGAGGGCTCCAAATGGAAATCGATGAACTGAGGTGGAACGCTTGGTTGGACATGGGCTTGTCGACTGGATTGGAGCGACATTACATGTTTGCGTGTGAGTTGAAACTAGAGGATAAAAGCCTAGCAAAGCATGTTGGGGGAGGGCCGATTATCGGGGGTTGAAAATGGAGGAGATAAAAGTGGAGCTAGAACGGGACGATAAGGGTAAACAAAATCGTAAGGAGAGGAGTAAGAAGACGGGAATGCTTGCGCAAAAGCATCCAAACCCCTATTCACCCTACTCTACGCAGCAGATACGGCACCGTGTATCGTCCTCTGCGACAACCAGAGCATCAAGAAAATGTTTGAAAAAAAATTCATTATATTGCATCGTATGTATGGCATCATTTTCCCTTGAAGTGGACCAATCAGAATGACCTGCCTTGAAGCCCTCCAGTAAGCGCACTGCTTAAACAGCCAACAAGTGAGTTTTTACGCAGCTGGTAGTTGCTATAGTCAGGAACTTACAATTAGGTCTTTTCTCTTATGAACAATTTATTATGATCCTATAGTTTGACTGTACATTCTGTCTTCCGGGTGCTCCATACAAGTTCCGCCAGAGGCCTTTGTCTTTTGATTTTGGAAGTAACTGGATTGTGACCAGAGTGGCTGCATCAGTTATCTGTACTGTCAAGGGAAACACAACAGTTCGGGTTTGCCTTGTTCCAGTGAACATCTCAGCGGCAGTGTTCCAGGACGTAGTGGGTTTTCGCCTGGCAAGCGGTTTAGCAACACTGTGACGTGGCGGATGTGATTCAGCACTAACTAAAGTCACCAGTCCTTGTTTTGCTTTAGCAAAGCATTATAATTCCTCAGCTGGAGGCTGAATCTCTGGATGGACTGGGCCTAAGTTTGGCAGAGCGCCAAATAAAAGAGGTATGAACAGAACAACCGGTCACCGGCTTCCAGTGGACGTGATCTCCTGATTCCGTCCCGCTGCCAGGCGGGTAGGCTATTAAGCCAAAGGTTAGGAGCAGAGTCCCCAAAGTCAATTCTCTACCTCGGCCTAGACAACCGGGTAGTATCATGACCGCGGAGAAAAACTATGGATTTACCTTCTTTTCATGCTTCTGCTACTAGTACTTTTATCGTTCACCAAGTTACATGACACGGTAACAATACACTTGTTGCCAAGCTCACCTTAGTTGATTCTACCTCCGATGCCGCTTTTGAAGAGACCCGCAGAGCTCAATCGACGACCATACTTGGACGTTGATCTAGGTTCCGATTGGCTTGCTTACACGCATATGCAGACTGGTCAACAAGCCGGCCTGGCGCGTACCATGGAGTGTTTCGCCATTGACGTTTTCTGCGTTTCCAAAACCCGGTTGCAAGATTGCAGCAGTGTACCCGGGCTGTCGTCCGTTTCTGATCGCGGAACCATGTACCAATTGCGCCTATCCACTGGCGCAGGAGCAGCTGCAGCAGGTTTGGTTGGCGTTGAAAAAGCAGTAAGAAATCCGAAACGGCGCTGCTCGAATGGTTCCCAGTTAACAGTCCGCTTCAGACATCATGTCGTATCAACAAGAAGCACAAAGAAACATGCAACGTATGTGTTATCTATGCCTACGCCCTAACTGACTGTAGCAGCGACTCCGTCAAGGATGATTGTTACTATGGACTTCACCTTCTTGTGAGTAAAGTGGACAAGTCGGGTGTCATTATATTTTCTGGCGGTTTTAATGAACGGGTCGGTCCTCTTCTTCTACATGAATGCCAACTTGGGGGTTAGCACCTGCCTAACAAGAGATAAGAGGATTTTTCAGATATGTACTTCAAATACAGACAGGTGCAAGGTGAAAGCAGCCGAATCAAGGGTTATCTGTAAGAATGGTGAACTTGGAATATTTGTCTAAGGAAGAAGATGTGGTTTGGGTACCCCTCGTCGGGACGAAAGCCATCCTAACTTTCAGTGATCCGTTTCTCATGAGAATAAGCGAGTTACCGCAGCATGATGAAAGTCTGGGGTGAGACCGACACCACAGTTAGTTTCTCACCACACCAGGTGACCTTATGACGATGGGAAACACTGTCAACAAGCGCCAGTCGGAAGGTACTTCCTTTTTGAGCCAAACAGTGCTGAGCAGAAAATCCAAGGTTGGTAGTGAGTCGCCATCGTCCTTCAGGAACGACGGTGAAGCGTCGTCTGGGCCAGGCGTTCTGTTCCATTAAAACAGCACTGGCACGTGCTCGAACTTGTTACGTCAGCACCCCAAGTGTGATCAGGAGACCGAACTAGTAATTCTGAAACAATGTGCTTGTGGAGTCGATCTTCAAAGTGCACGGATCAAGGTCCTAACCAATGTGACTGAGAGTATATTAGTTGTTCATTCTTTTCAATTACTTTTTCACTTACGGTAAACTTTCGCGGACCTTCGTGTTGTATACACTGGAATGGTATCAATGGTGTTGGTGTTCCTTTTTTACCAATGCTCCTGGCCAATTCCCAGATGTCTAGCAAGGTGACGCTAGGACACCTCGACGCGCTGGGCGTAGTTTGCTAGTTTGTCGCATATCGTCACGACAGTTGGTTACGCTGCTACCGAAGCACGCCGCTCACTTTATTACAGGGCTGTAAATCGGTCAAAACCATCCTTAGAACATTCCCAGTACAGCGCAGTGGGAAAGTCACCGGTGATCGAGAGCGATTTCAGCACCCATCCATTAGACACCAGCAAGGAAAGAAATGGAGTGTGGAAATAGAACAACATTTCAGATGTCGGACTACGGTTGATCAAGTAAATTGAATCCTAACAACCTGTCACTAAAAGGATTAAGTCACATAAAAAGCACGCCAACCATGCAAACTTGGCCTGTGGCAGATGAATACCATCCAACCATTTTATCATCCTTGGATAGTAGAGAGCAGAAAGGAGATCCTATGTCAGCTTCACCACTTTCCGGTCATTGCAGGGATGAGTTCATCATTACGAAACGGAGCTCTGCAGAGGACCGCCACAACCGCAATGGGAACTGAAAGATCCCGGTATATTCAGTAAGTGAGAACCCAACAACTTTCGATACATTGCTCCGACTATATATCACCGACGAGTTCCGGCCAGCGGTCCAAGTCATTCCGTAAACGAGCAGATAGGCCTAGATTGATCCGTACTGTGAGCCTCCTCGGTTTGAATAATTTCAATTTGTGTCCTCTAGTCGAAGTTCCAGCGTCGGATCGATAAATGGGTCGATCCACTAAAGGTACGCTTCGCAGCCGACGTTACGTTGCCAGTGTCCAACATCGAAGAACTGCCGCGGGGTCAAGGCAACGAGACGGCTTGTGCAAGGGTTCTCTGCTTGCACAACTCGGATTTGGTCAGCATGGTAGCGATCGCTCCAGTCGTCTTCAATAGACGCTTTCTGACCGTTTTAGAGCGACGTAACGGCACGGGGTAAAAAATGTTGTACACGTATGTCATCTGGATTTCGTGTCCGCTTGGGAGCAAATGTTCCATAATAGCGCTGTTGATGTTACTAAGCATGCCTCTTCGTAGTGACTCAGAGCAATGTTCTGCTATCCGTTTTAACACCTGGTTGTGTCCAATATGTCTTGCACTACAGACGCAAGTAAATTGATACAAAATTGAAGATTTAGACTGGAACTTGAGTCCGTCCTTCAGACATTGTGTTACAAATAGAGTAGTCTGTGAGAACAAAAACGAGTAAGAGGCCTGGTAAGTTTTGGCCACTGCGCTTGACAATCTTCATTTAAGTAAGTCAAGAGCGGCATCCTCTTTGAATGGAACTGAAAGAAAGAGGTGGTTTCTTGGTACAGTCAAGGCGGTTTCCAGGCGCATCCGGACAGTTGCGTGCTTCTCGATAAACGAAACGGAGTATCTATTCATTTGCAACGTTCTGAAGACGCCATCTTTCTCGGTATCAAGTGTTCCCTAGCTACAGGTTCTCGCAGTACGATCATGCAAGCAATGTACTAAGTTCCATTTGTGCTGCAAAGACAAAGCTTAAAAAGTGGGTGTATTGGCCGACCCATGTAGGTTTCCGAAGAACGCTTCACTCTAGAGAGCCGTCATTAAGTCGTTACAGCAAAAGATAAAAATGCCAGTTGTTCTTCGCATCCGAGCTCATTCGTGAAATGCAATGGTGGATGTGGTCTCTTGAATTGACCTAATAGACAGGAAAAGTCAATTGCGCACCATAAATAATAAAGGTATTATCCATGTACATGGGATAAGAAGCAAGCAAGAGCAAGAAGCACACCTCAGCTATTGCGCGCAATACAAAAAAGAAGAGTAGGCATTATAGATTACAGTCGGCCAGTGGCCGAGTGGTATGCGCGTCTGGCTTGCAACCATAAGGTCACCGGTGCGAATCCGCGTAGGGGTGGACGTCCTCGCGGTATACTCAGCCCACGCGCGATTGGTGGTGGTCGCGTGGCAGCAAAGCGCCGTTAAGGTGTACAGCAAGCGATTTACTTATTACTTACTTTATAGATTACAAAGGATAAAAAAATAACATGCTAAAATCCCATTATGCATTGGGTTTAAAATCGTTGTTAGAGGAGAGAGCTAAGGGGGAGGGGGGAACAAAAGGACACAACACAAAGGTAAATGAGGTCGGCTCTTCGCGGTATCAGCTAGCGTATAAAACTAAACATGTTCGTCGTCTTTCGGACCCCAATCCGGCAGTTGGGAAACACCAAACGACGGCAAATCATCGCCTGACCTCTCCTCCTCTTTCTCCATCTAAACTCTCGGCGCGTAAACGATGCACGATGCGGGAGTCGGGGTGCTGGCATGTGCAACACGTGACCCAGCCATCAGAACCTGGTGCGTGACATAATGGTGCTGAGCGGTTCACTCGCTCTTCCTGCACCAAATATACGACGCCGAATAGGCTCATTGCTCACACGGTGTTCCAACCAGACATGAACTAAGCTGCGAAGGAAGCGATGATCGAAGGTAACAAGACTCTTTAATCCTGTCGAGTTGATGGGTCAGGTCTCGCAACCATAGGGGAAAGTTACTTATGAATGGAAGGATGTTGGTGAGTATTTTGTTCGTCGCAATCAGCCGACAATTCAGATATGTCGACCAGCTGTCCGGAAAAGCACCAGACGGCCGTTTCGCCCTATTGGGGCTCATCAGTGGTGCGCATCCTTCGGTCCTCTGCGGAGGATCGAATCCATGACTGCTAGTGGCTCTTGCCAACTAGCCCACAGCTTATGCAACTGCGCCATGGAGGACGGTATCTAACTATCGTGAATTGTTAGCTAAATGCGATATAGCCCGACGCATCCTCCACTGCGCACCACTGATGAGCCCCAATAGGGCGAAACGGCTGTCTGGTGCTTTTCCGGACAGCTGGTCGACATAGCTGAATTGTCGGCTGATTGCGACGAACAAAATATAGGGGAAAGTTGTACGGACGTCTACATTGCAAACTCTGACCTTCAGAACGTGATGTCACGCCGGCGCCACAGGTGATAGAGATTGGGAAAGGCGCCTCGAGCTCCCGCTATACGGTTCATGGCCTTATCTTCAATCCCGAGGGTACTAATATAGCTGCTAAGAAACTTAAATTGCTGGACAACTTCTGGCTGATCACCTCCAAGTGTCAGCGTAGGAGTGGGTCCATGCTAATCTTGGAGAAAGACTTTGCATTTCAAAGGTGCAAAGTATAGACCGAAATGACTGTTATAATCGCAGTTAATGGGGTGTACAGCCGTCAGAACAGACTTTCACAGCACCGGACAGTTTATTGACCAGATGTCAAGTCCCATGAAACAAGCAAGACAGCCGATAATATAGGTTAAGGTGAAATTGTGTGTCAGACGGGCCACCTCGCATAGTCGGCAGCTTCATGCATATGAACAACAGTAGAGCAGTGGGTGAGAGTGAAGTTCATGGTCAGCGGTGTGGGACGACGGTGTACAGTTAAGGCACCGGATAGTCTGGCGTAACAGCTCACATAGATTTAATTTATCTAGTGCCGCGTGTCACGTTCGGGAGCTGTCACAGGTGAGCGCAATGTCGTCGACATACTCCCAGTCAAGAGATCGGTCACCTGGGAGCGGGTTCAGACCTCAGTCGTCCGGTTCCATGACTCCGTCAATGACGAAATCAAAGAGAAAAGGCGACAGCGAGCAACCGTATTTCACATCGCTATAGATATTGAAGGGTGGGGAAAGTTTGCCGTAAACTATGCATGTACGGCGCCCTGATGACATTTACATATTTATCGGACACATCTTTACTCACTAGACAGTCACAAAGGGCACATCGATCCACCGAATATAAGGTACCTTTGATGTCTAGGTACACGACTATGGTGGGTCGCTAATAAACATGGCAGTGACCCAACAATAGGCGTAATGTGAAGATGTGATCAAAGGGGTCTCGAGTTCGACGAAACCAGGTCTGCTCTTCGCGCACCTGGCCTTCACTAGTACCAGTCATTCTATGGAGGGCGATAGGGGCAAGTAACTTAGAGGCAACTGTAAACATACTGATTGCTCTATGACTGCCGCATTTTGAACGGGAGCCACCCCTGAAAATTAGGACTATAACGTAGCGGCTCCTGTCTGTTCGAACCGACTCTTGCTCTCACAGATTCATTATGTAAATCGTCCAAAAGAGCAGGCCCCAAATTTGAAGAGGGCTAGATGAAGTCCGTCTGATCCGGCGGCTTCGTTCAGTTTCAACAGTCGGATCTCACTTGCGATTTCCGCGCGCGACGGCGGATCCAAGGAGGCGGGCCAGGGAGAAGGGCAATCATTGGCCGATGGAGAAGCTGGTTACTTTGACTGATTGAATTGCTTCTCAAAGTGTGCGGCCAAACGCTCCAAGCGCTTTGACAAGCTGTTGATCGACTGCCCACTCTCGTCGCATAGTCTCGCTAACAACAATTCTCTTGCTGCCCGTTTCCCGTATCAAACGGAACAACTTAAGGTGGTTACCAAGGGCAGCGACTGTCTCCATCTCCGATGCACGATGAGGCCACCAGACTTCGCGGTCCCCTTCAGGCTAGCACGTAGTTTCGACCTGAGATCTTTGCGAGTCTCATTGTATTCGCTTCCAGCCGGAACACGTCGGTGAGCATACGTAAGTTTCAGAGACTGAGTAGAGACTCAATGTCCAGATTGGCGATTTGATTTGCTACATGAAAACATGTTTGCTGCTAATAACGGCAGGCGGATATGCGACCACTGATCTTCAACTGTGTTAAGTGAGCGCTTACGCAGCTCAGATGCCACCGCAATTTAATACCTACACAAAAAATCTGACTTCACCAGTTGGCAAATATCTATGCGCTCAAAGCGCCGTTGCGGACGCACGCCGAAACGCACCCGCGAATCCGTGCAAGAAACTGTGTAATCAGAGTCCACGATCGTAGTTCAAATCAAGCGGCAGTGTTGTACGCACCCCCTCCAGCAGTAAGTGATCATAGTGATCGATTTGCTTCCATGGTTGATCCGAGGCTGGTGGGTGCCATGTCACTATTTGCGTGTGCTATGTCGGAAGTTGGTGCTCGCAAGTGAGGATAAAATACACACTGGTGCAGCAACCGCTCACCGTTATTATTACGGGAGCCTACATCGTGTTGGCCACCCAGATGAAGCTTCTCAGTGGACAGTTTTCTAACTTGGGCGTTCTAATCAACAGAAAGCAACACAGCAACCGTACATTTTTCTGTAAAAGAGGAGCGCGTTCAGTTAGTGATAGAATTCGTCTTTCACCGAATCAGCGCTACAATTTGTGGGTGCGTAAGCCGCAATTACAAACGAGCACTGTTTGTTCCCACGCGACTTCTATGCTTTGAACAAGTCAGCCAAACTGACAGCGCACATCCGGTTGTTCGTTGAGATCCAATCGATCAGGGCAGTTTCAACCCGGGGGTTAAGAGCAATGCCCATACTGGCTTGACCGGTATTTGATGACGCGCCATCAGGCAAGCGCAAAGAGAAGATGCCACCAGTGTCGCACGTTGAGAATCACAGAACGCGAATCTTGCAGATAAGCAGCAGATATCAAATGATGGAGTCACAAGTGTTCGGGCACGTGCTGTCTGTTGGCCAATCAGCAACAAAGTGCGCACATTGAGGCATGCCAGTCTTAGGGAGGATCGACGGCTCCAAACAGAAGCAGATGAAGTGACTTGAGTTTGGCTGGAAGTGGACTATTCGACTGGATCGGAGCGACACCCTCCGACTGCGTATGAGTCGAAACTAGAAGATAAACGATTATTGAACCAAGATGAGGTGAAGAATTGAGGGATTAGAAAAACGGGAGTGAATTTGGAACCGGACAATAAGGATGAAAAAGCATAAGGGGAAAATGACGGAAAGCTCTGAGTAGTCGCATCCAATCCCTATCTACACTGCTCGATGCAGCAGACAGTGCGCGTTGGTTATCCTCCGCGACGGCCAGAGCGTCAACAAATTGTTTGAAACAAAAGTCAGTGTTGTATTGTGTGGGCAGAGTACTGTCAGGTTGCTCAGGTCCAGACAGAAGGAGGAGTAGGTACAAAAACCTGACCGCAAGGCAGCGGTTTCGACAATGATCTACAATCATCGTTATCATCACACACGTTAGCTGCAGGTGAAAAACACCTCAGCTATTGTGCCGTAATACAAAAGACAAGAAGAAAAAACAACATTGGTACGCCAGCTGAATGCCCAGTAACGGATGGACATCGTACCGGAGAGCAAACAGTCGGTTATTGTGCTGCAAAAAGTTATATTACGCCTAGCGAATGACATCGTGATTGGAGAGGGAGGCTAAGTAGAAGGTGAATGGACAAAGTAACTCACAACACAAACGCCATTGCGGCCGGCTCCTAGCCATATCATCAAGTGTGTCCAACCAAACGTGTTCATCGCCGTTAGGACCCCAGCCACGTAGTCGGGATGCACCAATCGACGCCAACTTCGAAGTGAGGGTTTGCAATTCTCTAGACCAAGTAATCGCTTGGCCTCCCCACCTCCTTTTCCAACTGCACCCGCGGCCCGCAAACAATGCACGTCGCGGGAGTCGGTGTGCTGGCATTCGCAACACGTGGCTCAGCCATCGGAGCCTAGTGCGTGATATAATGATGCTGAATGGTTCACTAGCACTCCCTGCACTAAATACGTGACGACGAACACGGTCAGTGTTCCCGCGGTGCTCCCACCAGATTTGAGCTAAGCTGCGAAGGCAGTGAGGATCGAACGTGACGAGCCTCTTTATGTCTGTTGATCTGATGGGTCAGGTTTCACAACCATATAGGACGACTGCGTTATATACTCTGCCCTTCAGGGCGAGAGTAATGTCGCGTCTGTGCCACAGGTGGCGGAGATTGGCAAAAGCACCTCGAGCTCTTGCTATATGGTTTGTAACCTTATCTGCAATCCCACGGGCGTTATTATAGCTGCCCATGTACTTGACTTCCTGAACGACTTTTAGCTTATCACCACAAAGCGTTAGCGCAGGGGTGGGTCCCTGCCAATCTTGGAGAAGTACTTTGCATTTCGATGGAGCAAAGCACAGCCCAAAACGACTGACAGCCTGTGCTAATCGGTCCAGTGCCGTTTGACATGTTTGGGGGCCGTCAGAGATTAGGGCAATATCGTCAGCGTACTCCAACTCAAGAAGTCGCTCACTGGGAAGTAGCTCCACACTTTCTAGGTCGTGTCCAGAAAATGCTGATTCTATGACTTCATCAACTGCGAAGTTAAATAGGAAAGGTGGCAGTATGCAACCCTGTCTCATACCACTGGTGATACTGTAGGGTGGCGACAGTTTGCCATAAACCTTCACTCTGCCCGAATTATGCGCACACAGCGCTTTGATAATGTTTGCGTATTTATTAGGCACACGTTTTCTTAGCAGACAGTCTCAAATGGTACATCGAGCGACTGAATCGAAGGCACCTGTTATATCAAGAAACACGACAACGGTGGGTAGCCAATAAACATGGCGGTGCTCCAACAATTGACGCAAGGTGAAGGTGTGGTCGATGCAGCCCCGAACTCGATGAAACCCGGCTTGCTCTTCATGAATCTGGGGATCACGAGTGCTAGTCAGTCCGTGGAGAATGACAGACACAAGCAATTTAGAGGCAATTAAGATCAAACTGATCCCTCTATGATTTGTGCATTCCGAACGGGAGTCTCCATTGAAAATTGGGACTACGACGGAGAGGCTCCAATCTGTCGGGACAGTCTCCTTCTCCCAAAGTTTCACTAGCAACTCGTGTAAATCATCTCCTAAAGCAGGTCCCCAAAATTTGAAGAGGGCTGGGGGAATTCTATCTGCTCCTGCGGCCTTATAAAATTTCAACAACCTGAGCTCACGTTCGACTTCTGCGAGTGAGGGCGGATCCAAGGAGATGGCCCAGGGAAAAGGGCGTCCAACGTCCGAGAAAAGCGATAAATCAGGTTGGTTAAATTACCTTGCAAAGTATTCGACCCAACGCGGCGTTTTGAGACGAAGTCTATAGGCAAGCCAGATATTCCGACGGAACCCATATTGGCTGTCGACAGCAAAGCGGACTGTCCACTGGAACGAGAGCATAATGATCACTTCTGCTGACGGACTGAGGACCTGTTAGATTGGTGACATCTGACTGAGTTGGGAAAAGCACAAGGTCCAGAATGTGCGGCATCCGGTCTGCGATGATTCAGGTTAGCATAGTGACATTATGAAACAGATTGCAATCGAGAACGGTCTCGATCGAAGTAACATCAAAGAAATCAGGTAGATGACCTCAAAGAACTAGGCCCCAATCGATAGAAGAGGCATTAAAATGCCCCACGGTAAGACTGTCCTTTCCTGCAGAGTGCTTCCTGATGGAATCGAACAGGTGAACATTGAAACCCGGTGGCGTTCTGTAGACGAAACCAATCGTAAAAGATCTGCATCCATAATAAACATAGTATTAGAAGGCATCGAAAGCACCATCATCGCTAGTAGCTTCAACCAAATTGGCCTTGATATCCGCCTTCCAGTAGAGTAGGACATCGCCACCGGGTCTTTCTACAAGGCGGTCTGTCAGACAAACTGTGTCATGAAATAGGCACCGAATTTACGATGTCCGGAAGTAGCCAAGTTTCGGTGAGGGCCATCATATCTGGACGAGTATCTGAAGCAAGCATCCAAATGTCATCAAGTTGAGTGCTCAGACTGCGTACATTGGAGGAAAGCACACGCATGTCCTGGGTTGAGGAGAACTGACCTCCAACGGGTTCTCGGGTTTTTACCGAATTACGCTAAAATTCACGATGTGGAGGTCAGCCTCGGCATTTGCCCGGCAAGATCGGAGCTCATTAACGGCGTTGTTCCATTTTATTCCTATCCACTGGAGCAACATCATTCAAGGCGTAAAACAGCTCACGTTTTAAATGTGGAGTTCGTTGGAGGATGCGCTGGCATTCTGCCTTTTGGCACATAATCTTGAGTGGGTGTATCTTGTAAGTATGCTCTTCCTTTCTATCCAGACGGGAGGTAAAGAAAGTGTTTATCCTAAGTCCACCAACGAATAAAATTGGAATCGTCCGCACAAGGAACACGATCATCCACCATCCTTTCCGCAGAGATGTCTTTGGTGGATCCTATCACGAGGATGGTAGGGTGCGGCCAGTGATCAGTGGCTGAGGTGGAGACTCAGCCTTTGATCGATTTTTCCAACTTGTTACTTCTGTCGAGAACCGATTTCATATTGGAATTGGAGGACGAAGACCTGAGTTCAGAATTGGACTTTGTCTGGATATTATACGCAGTTAGACTCCGATCACCTGGGGCAGTGGCAGTTTTCCTCATCACGAGTGCGTATGTCTCAGTCGCGGGCTCACTAGGCAGGATGTGTGTCAACGGCTCCGACTTGAGAAGCAGATGGAACACGGATTCGCTTACTCGCGGAGATGGCTGAGTCGACATTAGGTGTAGACGAGTGTTAAAAAACAAGACAGTCCCAGGGAGTGGGTGTTTTAAACTTTGTCGGAGTAAAATGAGGGCCCATGAATAGCAGTCCAGATTGAAGACGTCTACTGTTTAATGAAGTACGGAAGCGGTTACAAAAAGCAGTGATAGCCGAAGTGGTGTATCGTTGAAGAGGCTCATAATCCGGAATAACAGCGGACAATATGCAACCGCCCGTCGCATTCAGAGCACTGTACGGCTTTCGAACGCAAGGTCACACCTTTGCTGCAGTCTAGGCATTTGGAAGCCATAGCTAGACTTAGATCCAAAGTCCGAAAAAATAGCGGGGTCCAGTATGTATTATCCGGGAAACCCCTCGAAATAAATTAAAGGCAAAAACCTCACAAGAAACAAAAACTTACTAGTTCTGCAAATATAGCAGTGCAAATAGCGAAGATAGAATAACTTTCTCGATCAAGAGAATATTTGAAAATAATCAGCGATAATTAAAATTTCATTCTACATAGTGGTGAAAACCGTTTGGGCAAGTAATGGAACACAGTTGGAACAGTGGATTTTGCACTACTTTCCGAGTGGACTGATTAGTTTACAGACGTTCCGTTGCCAGACTAGGCAACATCATCAGCGCGGCTTCAGGGACCTGTTTCGTAGAGCCAAGCAAAGGACATCCATCGTGATTGTTTAACGGAAATACGCATCAAATGATAAAGTAACGCCGTTTTCTCACAAAAATGGCGTACATCCAGTTTGGAAAGCGCGTAGGTTGGAGTCTATAGTTAAATACTGACAAGATTTTTAAAAATTTTTGGAACATTATATCTAGGCCATGAGAAGTCATGATAGTTCTCGTAATAAGCAGGATAAATCTTAGTAGTAAACCGGGATTGAAACAGCCATATAACTTACGGGAGTCACAGGTGTAAGCCTACAAATACCGTCTAAAGTTTAGTCGATAGGAAAAACGGTACAGGTTGACTAAGCAGATGGCCAAGGACAAACAGGTGACAATGTCACGCTGCGCTGGAAGGATGGGTAGGTTCAATCAAGAGCCATGCGTTACAGTACTCCCCTTCAAACCGGCGATGGCCTCAGCGTTTCAGACTCCCTTAGCTGGTTTCAGTCTGTTGTAGTGTGACCGTCGAGGAACTAGGAGCGCCAAGCCTCATGATTCAAAATCAGATCTGATAACACTTCATCCACGACGGACGGTAATTCCTAGTTTCGACGAAGCATCGCAGGGACGCTGTTGCTAGCGCTACATTATGCCAGACCATATCATCAACCTCAAACGGACTTCCGAAAGCCTTCCGGTCAAAGCCAGCGTTCTGGTGGCGCTGTGCTGTTCGCTGATGCGCCTGTGCCAACTGGTGGCCTCCTAACAAACTCAACTGTAAACGAAGCATATGGTCCGATGCGATTAGACATTCATCGTATGACATTGTTAGCAGAGTATCCGAGGGCAGGCGCAGCTCACGACATCAGGAGGCGTGGTGCTTGACCGGCTGATGAGTGGATAGACGCTCGGTAGGCGAGTAGGAATTTAGGTAGGGCCGTGTAAGTCGCTAAGAGGGCTCTGCGGAACAGGCCCTCGAAGCCGCACTGATAATGTTACCTAGTCTAGCAATGAAACGTCTAAAAACTAATCATTAAGCTCAGAGAGTATTGCAGAGCCTACATCTACATCCCGAGCTACTGATACTACGACTATTTCAAGCTGGGACAAATGTACCTGGGCACAAGGAAAGCGCCAAAGAGTGAAATCCGGCAGGATAGGTAACACTTCTACTGCATGCACATTCGGCTTGCTATAATGCTTTGTGATTGGTTTCTTGGCCGCTTGAAAAGTGGCTTCAATGGCCGAGATTTGACTTTCGCGATCCCGGTATACGATTTCTTCATTCAGATGTCGTTTGACGCTAAATCCAAGTCTAATGGAAGTAACCGGGTTCATATAAGACTAACTTGGATTCGACTTTATCAGATTTGTTCCAACGATTGTAAAGTTCGGTGGAAATATATTCCGTTCTTCGGAGCCAGGAAACAGACTTATGGTGCCGCGATTTACGAGCATTAATCGCCGCAGGAGTATCATCCTCCAACAACCTTTCGTCATCAGGATGTAGTCTAACTAATAAAGCCGAATAATTTGAGGTACAATGCAAACCAGATTTGTCGATTTTGAAGATATCTGGATCGACCAAGTCAACCTCGACACCGACATCGACTTCTGTCAGCAACTCATGCTTATAATTTCTTTCCAAAGATGTGGCCACATATTGTACGAACCTATGACAATGTATGGTATAAAATTAGGAGACCTTGATGGTTCTAATGGGTAGGAGAGAAATTTCGGATCAAAGGGTAGCTCCGGTAGCGTGTTTCGGTACTTAGGACGACACAGTAGAGACTCACATCTAAGCGACGTTGCATAACATTTGAGCACAAGTTATGAACCTCAGTTCCTTTAGTCGTTCCTGTTGGTATTCTTCACTATTATCCTCAGCTTTGCGAACAGCTTGAGACAACGTCATTGGGAGAAATCGAGGTGCCTCCCTAACAGAGCCCAAGGTCAGGTCAGGTCAGGTCAAACGGACGATAGAAGCTCCGCCTAACGAGCGTCCAGTACTTGTGCTGGTAAGTGAAGCGAACCCAAACACTTCGGCGTTGGATCGTCACGTCTTGCTTCTGCAATGGAATGAAGCAAGAACAAGAGCAATATTTGCACTTCATATGCCAGCATCAAGATCAGGCCAGATCAGTTCAGACGATAGCGCAATGTTGCGATAATCTGTAGCGTGTAAGTTCAAATTCTAATAATAGATGAGAATCATTCCTTTACTCTAAAAATTTGTTGAATCTTTTCCAATAAACAATTATATGGTACCTTTTGATTTTCCACCCTTAAACTTGTTCACTATGCAGTTAGATTCAGGTTCAAATTCAGATGGACTAGAACGATAGGAAAAGCCCTTACGTGTTCCTACGTGAACAAATCGTTGAGCCAGGACATGCTAAGGTACTAGGTCTTGACTGAGCCAAAACGAAACACTAGAAACACACCCTGGTCAACCAATTACTACCCACGCTCCCCGCACTTGCAGTCCTGCTGTGTAGGTTACGTGGAACAAGAAAAAGTAGTAAGTAAATAGAAGATAATGGAGAATGAAAGCCATTTAAATGAATTATAACACCAAAGAGTGAAGAGAATGACAGAATAAGAACTAAAGGTTTAAAAATGGATATGGTCAGGAGATTGGAAAGGTTGCATGTTGCCACCCAAAAGCGTCTAACTGACGCTCGAAACCCTTAACCGTAGGTTCACTGACTACACTTTCTGGAAGAGTTCCAGCGTTCGATAACTACGCGATAACCGAGTTTCCGCCCTGATACCGTCAGAACGCTGCTTGTGTAGCTTCATGGGATGACCGTGAAGACAAGCAACCTAGCCGGGCTAAATAGCCAGCTCAAGTCCCGTTCAACTTTCCCTGCTGAGGTGCGTTCAGTAAGGATTAGGTCCGCTCGAAGCCTTCGGTATTGCATTGAATACCTACCCAAGCTGAGTAGACGCTCCGGGTATGATTGCCCCCAGAACCCCGCAACCGATTTGATAACTACTCTCAAAACCCTGTCGAGCTCCATTTTGTCCCGAACAAGGCAGGGCGCGCAAGCCTGGACGCAGTATTCCAGATGGGGCCGAACGAAAGCTGAGAACAGCTTCACAAGGATGTCGGCAGTTAAGACCCCAAACGAACGGCGTATTAACCACAACATCCTGGTACCCTACTAGCGGCCTTATTCCAGTTGTCTCCAGACTGCAAAGACGAGGAATGGAGCACGTTTAGGTCTACCTGGTTGGAGACAAGTGGAGTTCAACCTCACCGAGTATGTAGCTCGAAGGTGGGAAAGTTGCTCTCATACACTTAGCCTGATTAATGGGCAGTAGCCACAAAGTAGACCAGTCCCAGGTTTTTCATGGCATGCTGTATGGCCCCAGAACCCCCAGGAACATTTACGGCATTGCATAGCCCATGGCCACCAGTAAACAATAGGGATGATACCCCAAGCGCTCCAAGGAGATAGGTTACGTAGACGGAAAACAGCCTCGGTCCAATGACCGAGCCCTTTGATACACCGCTAAGGACCGCTTGCCTAAAGGATAAGCTGCGACCCACACGTACACACTGCTCTTTTCCCTGCAAGAAGGCAGATACCCAGTGAAGGGCGCGGCCAGATACGCCGTAGGAGCTCAGCTTTTGTGATAGCCTCAAGTGGGGTACCTTAGCAAATGCTTTCGAAAAGTCTACGAAAAGCACATCCGCTACGTGGCCATTGTTCACTGCCTCGGCCCAAGCTTCTCGATAAACCAACAAATTCGTCAAACACAAAAACCCCTTCCGGAATCCATGTTGTGCACTACTGAGTAGACTAAATCTATTCAGGTGACATTCCAACGAATCTCACCAGCTTTTCAAGTAGTTTGACCACGACGCTAGTCAGACTAACTGGCCTATAATTGGCTGACAGACTCCTGTCGCCATTTTTGAAGACAGGACAGATGACAGCCTCCTTCCATTCGGAAGTTAATGTACAGCTGTCAAGTGATTTCTGAAACCATCGTCAGCGGTCCACTCAGTTCCACCGCCAACTCATGCAGAAGCTTTGGTTGAATAGAATCAGGTCCAGCTGCTTTGGAAGGGTTCAGTTCTTGCAGCAGTTTAAGGACTTGCGTTTCTACCACAGTAAACTCAGCTAAATAAGAACCCTCAGGTACTCTGGGGACAAGTTCAATGCTAGTCAACGTGGCCTCACGTACAAAAGCCCCTGCATACTGGTCCCCAAGTACACGTGCCTTATCTGAGTCCGCATACACACGAGTTCCATCGGCAAGCATCAAAGTTGGGATTACCAAAATTGAACCACAGCGTCTCTTAACGTAAGCGAAGAACTTCGGATTTTCCGAAGCTCCATCAGCCAATTCCTTTTCGTACACCAGCCGAGCTTTCCTTAAGTGTTGTTTACACCTATTTCTAGCCTCACGGTATCTATCATAGGTGCTAGTTGATAGTGCCGCACGGTAGGTCCTCCAGCACCTAGGACGCTTTTGGAGCAGGTATTTGCCAGTGGTATCTATCTACGGCGGCCGCGCTCGTGTATCCTTTCTCCTTGCAAGCGGGATGTAGGATGTAGACGCTTCCGTGAGATACCATTTAAATTTATCCCAGGCTGCCTGAACTCTATGAACCACCGAGATTTCCCAACGCAACCCAGAAGCCTTGATACGCATTGCCTGGTAGTTAGCACACCATAGGTTTGGAAATGGCTTAGCAATGCTCTGATGACGCCTGGTCAGAGTACACCTGAGCGATACACAAACCTGATCACTGGCACCTAAGGTAGAGCTGTAAGTGATGTCCTCTACGAAGGCTATTGATTTGGCAAACACTAGAGCCAAAATAGACGGGTGTTGGTCATCCACCTACCTTGTGGGGATGTCCATGTAATAATGCAACCGTAGTTGTTGCGTAAGCTCAAGTAGATCTGCACCGGAAGTACCTTCCGCCGAGTTGCAAGAACGTTCTGCCCAGCATACTTCTGGTAGATGGAAATCCTCCAGTAGCGAACACCTGTTTGCGGATTGGGAGCGAATAAAGTCAAGCACCTCTTCGGACGCACTCCAAGGGCTTCTATACACACGTACAACTGGAAGTTGAACTGAGGAAGGGACAATAACTACCGACAGCGCTTCGACAGTGTTATCTGCTGACTGAAACATGTCGGTAGGTGAAACGTCGAGTGCACGTCTAACGTGAAGTGCAACGCTCCCGTCTTGGCAGCCAACGATGCGATCGCATCTAAATACTGCGTAGCCAGACAGATGTACTTCACTGTCCCTGATGTCCCAAGACAGCTACATTTCAGTGCATGCAAGTATATCGGGGTGTGACCCATCTACAAGCAGACCTAGTTCGCACCTCTTGCTCCTTAGGCTGCGCACATTTCCCTATCTGAAGGTATTCGTAATATCCAGCCCTGGGTCGTGCGCTACCAGTACTGCCACTGGTAGGGCGGAAACAGGCCGCCGGCTGACCACCCGAAAACTCACCAACTTCAGCCATTGTACACCGGCCACTTGCCTGCGTTTGAGGTCCTTAATGGCCTCTTTTAGCTTCAGCCTATCCGGTAATGGGATGTTTGGTTAAAGCTAATATTAGTGCCCTTCAATTTGATGGCAAACCGCAACAGCGCGTTGCGTTCCTCCGGGATGGATAGGACTATCCGAAGTAAGCACGGTCGAGAGTTTGGGGCGTTAACTAGGACGTTACCTCATATAGTCAGTTTCCTGACAGTAACACCGGGAAACCCAGGCGAAAGGGGCTTCAGTACGCATATCCTAAACAACTGCAGGTCGTCCAATGTACGATCGGCAGAGAGTGAGGCGGTGGATTCCAATGCGTTAGGGAATATCACGCTGCTATCTATGAAAGAAGCACCTCGACGGGGTGTATTTATAAAACGGGTTTTGGAATTTACATGAACAACAACCGTCGTAGCCGCAGGCAAGCAGATTGGGCGCAAGTTATCCGACGACGTTTAAGCAACTGTAGCGTATGGCTTACGCCCCAGCTTGCTCGTCCCGTCATTCTTGACGCTTTCGTACCTGCCTGAAGTGTAGGGGCAGTTCTGTTCCGATTACTCTTTTGTCCTGCAGGCGAAGAAGCCCGTGGCCCAACCTACATGCCCGCCTCCATGACCTGTGCTCCCGAAAGACAGAACGAGGTGTTTGGAGTAGGCACGGCAGTTTGAGCCGCTAGCGATGGGGACATCGGTGGTATTTTCACCCCTGCATGCGCAACCTCAGGGGGAACTGGGGAAACTTCATCACCAGGTGGTGTTTCCAGCTCAGGCGGTTGCATCTTGAGCGACTTCTCACCTCCCGGTATTGGTGCGGAGGGTTTGCGCACTTTTCTTGCCCACTTTCGCTTATGCTTTTCTGGCTCAGGAACCTGTGATTCGCCCTCTGTTTGTGGAGGGTCAAAAATGCCGTCCGAGGCATACGAGTCAGTTATATCAATGTGTGCCGGAGCCTCCGGTAACATGAACGACCCATCAAGGCTGGACTGTCAGCAGGAAGCAGTCGGCTACAGGGTCCTCATTTGCAATACGCAGGTACTTCAGAACCAAGTCCACTTTAGAATTGATCGAGGCGAGCCCGACTAACGTCATCTCACTCACTCACTATGCGGTTAAATAAAAGAACACAATTTGCTATTGCATAAAGAAGTGCTTCGTTGAGATGGATGCTAGTGGTAGGCGGACGTCTTAGGTAAATAGACATTGTCATAGTGTAACCTGCGCGTGTATATGGTTGCAAACCGCGTAATAGGATTATAAACTGTGCTCCCACGGCCCTATTCGGGGATATTTCATTGTGTTCATTGAGTGGTAGAGAGCACAAGAGCTGTCCCATTTCAGCCCCTTCGCTTCCCCATCTTCCAAGAATTGCAGGCGTGGTAGCTATGGCAGAGCTCAGGATGTATTTTCCGTCCTGCAGTATCCTGGATTACTCAGTGGAAAGTTGTCTAGCAAACGTTTGAAACTCGCTTCTGACTAGGCATTAGCATCCGGGTCGGGTAGTCGGTCCCAGTCATTAATTATTTGAGTGGGGAGAGCAACGTCTGAGCGGACTTTGGACCTTCTCAGTTTAAACGGCTTCCAGCTGTTACCTCAACTCTAACTACCAAGCCTTGGTTGAAAAAGCTGCCCAACTCGTTTCCTAATTCTCCTCGCTGGAAAACCCTAGTATAGAAGAGGTCACCTCGACGTCGGCGATAGTCTAAGGGAACAGGTTCATCCTCTGAAGTCGGGCGGGATACGAGAGTAGGCTTAGCCCAAGGACAAATTTGGGGGCCAGGAGCTGGATTTTTAGATCTTTTCACTTTCATGCTTCGATAGAGGGTTGGCTGGATGTAAAAGGTGGAGAAATATAAATACCTGCGGCGTTATTATAGAGAATTACTTCATTATGAAGTACACAGCATCCTACTTGCCGCAGCCGTCTTCTTTATTGTCACGGGTAGTTTTGAGACCAGATGCTACTATCGTCCGCAAGTCCTTTTCTGTGTGGCAATCCTGACTAGGTATGCGCCAATGTGATAGATGCCCAGTGGTTCGGCGGCACCGATGGGAAGGACAAAGCACTCCTCTTTGTTGACCGGCAAATCACACTTGATAGACCAGGCGTGTAGTAGATCAAAAATTTCCTGGAACCGCTCGGCGTCTTCGAATGTGAACCAAGCCGACCATAGCCTGATGCCGTGTGCATCGATCAGACAGCCGGCGAGTGGCATAATTTGTAGGTCATTGATATATATCTTCAACAATTCGGGTCCGAAGACGAAAACTTGTGCTACGCCACTGGACATAGGCATTGGAGATGAAAGGGTCTCGGCCATCTTACCATGCATGCGCCGGCCTTGCAGTAAGTTACTGATCATTGTAGGACGTTCCCGGTAGTGCCAATAGTGCAGAGGTTAGTGTGGTACTCCTGATAAAAGACTATGTCAACAGCTTTGCTGAAGTCGATGAGGACCACATTTAATCCTTTTCCAGCTTCCATTGACTGAGACCACACCTTTCTTTCGTGCAACCTGTTAGTGCTGCAGTGACGTCCCTTTAGATATCCATGCTGAGTGGACGGTGGTGTTCACACCTTTGCAGTGCCGGTGAATAGCACATATAATGCACCCTTCCATGAGCTTGCAGGCGACCGATCTTAAACAATTTGGCCGATAGTTTGCAGGGTCCTGGTTGTTTTGACCCTGGTACTTCGGTATAACTACCTCCGTCTTCCAGTCGACAGGTAGTCGACCAGCTTTAAGGGAGCTGAAAACTTTGACGGCCGGAAACCTAGAATCACGATTTATATACAAATTATTAGAACTTGTTTAATGAAACCAAAATAAGGTGTTCTAGGAAACTTGAAAACAAATTAATGCACTAAGTTGGTGCCCAGCATTCCCTGTGGTCGCTTGTGTTTTCACAACCATAAGTCTATAAATAGCCCTATCTTATGTCCGGTTGGAATACCTGCTGATGGAATACAGCCTTTGTTAGAGGCTGTTGCCTAGTGGGAGTCCTATTGCTTGTGCCGGCACGTTCAAATCATCCCCCGGCTCATAGACGCTGGCTCGACTCTTGCTTTAGCTGCAAAAGGACGAAGCAAGATCAAGCGCAGTTTTTGAAGTTTCATGTGACGGAACCTGAATACACTACATATTTCAGTAGAATTACGATATCTATGGATGACGCACACGGCAAAGCTTATCTAATCCGTTTTTGAAGGCGACTATAGTCCCACATTCTACTAAATTAGGATGGAGTTTATTCCAGATGTAAATTTTCGCTCTGATGTCGAACCGAGCTCTTGGCTTTTTTGCTTCAGGTGTTACCCTTGCAGGTGATCCGACGTAACAAACGCAAACAGATGGGTGGGATTAATACCACTTAATCACGTACTGACCGTAAACGTCAAACAAATCTTTTGCATCCTGAGCCGTACCTTGGAATATAATCCCACGCGACCTACACAACCTTCGTACCACATCCCGCGTTGACCTCCGCTTATACCAGTCGCAAGTTACTGATGTTTTCCTTTTCACATATCCTCCTCATTAAGATACTGCTCAGCCTTGAATACAGTACTCCAAATGCGGCCTAACCACGGCTTTGCACACCAGCAAGCGTACTTCCGCCTTAGTGTTACTTAGCACCTTCCTGAGGCTAAACTGCTCCTGCCGTTCTTTATTGGCAGCATAAGGAATGCCGAAGGCATAAAACTGTTCACTAGAGGAAATAGATCACGGGCTGTATCGGTACATTGCAAGGATAGGGTTAAAGCAGGAGCCTGCAGTGCAATCGCCCTACCAGTATTGGTCAAAGGGTGACATTTATTGGCATTCAGGTTTAGATTCCAGTGTTTCGACCAATTCGCCATAGTGATGATGTCCTTGGACAATATTCTTTAAGTTTCCCTAATGATTAACTTTACGTCATGTGCGAAGATACAGCATTGGTTTCCAAGAATAGCAGCCAAGTCGATTATAAACAAAAGGAACAATAATGGACCCCATACAGAAACTTGCAGGCTCCGCTCGCTCCCCCAGCCCTAATTCTGAATGCACTTTCATGCAATGTTCGGCTTCTGCTTCAGAGTTACCTGAAACGAGATGGAAAGCCCGTCCGTGTTCTTCCTTGAGCGGATCGTTTAGCCAGGAGGTGCTAAGGCGCTAAGATGTCTGAATGGATCCGAGACGAAACAACCGAAACACACCTTGGTCAAACGATTAACTCCTAAGTCCCCTGCATTAGCATTCCACGCTGTGGGTGTTACATGAAATAAGGAAGATTTAGGAAGAAATTGGAGGATAACGAGGAGGATAACGAGTTAGATTAAGGATACCACCAGCGTGAAGAGAATGCCAGTGTAGGATTGCCTCAACCACGGACCCTGTCAGCACTACCCGGTAACTCGTTATGTTGGCGTGCCATACTTCCAAAGCTTTTTAGACCACGTTGTGCAAAACGGTTGTTAAATAAACACTTGAAGCGAACATTGACAATGCTCAAATTTCCTCTGACCCAAGGCAGCTTAAATCGATTAAAGTGCTACTGGAGATAGCGTTTGCTTGAAGCTTACTGGCAAATTTTACAGTTAAATGAATAAATAAATAAATACATAGTTTATTCTCAGTTTCATAGAGACACACCAACTCAGGCATGATCAAGTTTTAAAAACAGATGTGTATCACGACGATAAATCGGGTTCAATCGTGTGTAGATGAAACGGTGTCGGGAAGAGTTGATATGTGAGTCTAGTTGACTTGCCAGTATGTAGTTGTGGGCAGTGACTTTATTTAGTGGCGAGTCACATCCGCCAGCTCGCAGTGTCGTTAAACAGACATTTGTGGCTTTTTATAGGGAGAACGCTTGCCAGGCGAAAACCCACCACGTCCTGTAACACTGCCGTAACTTGCCAGCCGACAAGTCTCGTCCTCGCTTGTTGCGAGTTGTTCTGTCCACTCCGGAGGAGCGCCAAGCACTTCTGCGTTTCGCCTTTAAGCTCAAGGGCACTGGTGTCATTGTGCACCCAGACCTCCCTTTGGCGGATAGGCTGAAATTGCGGGAAGCTGTCAAGGATCTTAAAGCCCGCCGTGAAGCAGGAGAAAAGGGTCTCCGCTTGGTGGGTTTTCGGGTGGTGAGCCGGCGGTCCACTTCCGCCCTACCAGAGCCGGTTCTGGTGGCGCACGATCCCGGACTCACAATGTTAAATCCCTTCAGGTGATCTTAAGCAATGTGCGTAGCCTGCGAAACAAGCTGTGCGAAGTCGGCGCTCTTGTCGACGACTGCCGTCCAGATGTCCTCGCATTCACTGAAACGTGGTTGTCCACCGACGTCACGGACAGTGAAGTGTGCTTGCCAGGCTACGCACTGCTGAGATGTGACCGCACCTCTGATCGGCGCGGAGGTGGTGTTGTTTTGTACGTTAACTCCGCACTTACTGTCTGTAAGACCTATAGTTTCGGATCATCAGAGGGTGATGTTGAGGCACTCGCAGTTAACCTGTGTATTGCCTCCACGCAACTTAAAATTGTGCTGGTCTATAGAAGCCCCGACAGCGTTGCTAAGGGGCTTGCTGATTTCATCCGCGAGCATTCGGCAAATAGGTGTTTAGTGATGGGGGACTTCTATTCTAGCGTTGTTCATGGTTAGCAACTTTTTCGTTCACCGCAGTTTGCTTTTTGTTCACAGTTATTAAGAGAGGTCGAACGTTCAATTGCACGTCCGTAATATTCTCGCGGTGCGCAATGTATCCATTGGCCAAGCGTTTGTGCCTTGCATATCACAAAATAGCAAAATGTAGTGCTCGCATAGATGCAAGAGAAACCGCGGACGCAAGCAAGTACGGAAGCGGGAACTGGCACGACGAGGAGGGCAGCTGCAGTCATGATAACCTGATGTAACGAGCCGAGAACTGGACACGAGCGACGTGCGGTAGCGTGTCTGGTCCCTTCAAAACCAAAGAGGCATCCGTCAAAACCGCAGTAAAACAAACAAAGGCGACTTTAATGCAGTCTCCCGGTAAGCACACAAACACATTGTTGCATCCACGGTCAAGTAAATCACGAGCTAACGAACTACTCTAGCAGATTAGTATGAGACTCGCTGAAGCGGAAATACGAGGGTGAAAGTGGCAGTGAATCTTCCACTGCAAAGTCCCCAATGTGCATAAGCGTGTAACGTGTGAAAGCCAAGGGTGACGGTGCGTCGTGTGGGCAAGGGTTAACTGATTAATTTACGTCTAAGTGAGTGTTGGTGTACCCTGTATTTGCGTCGCTAGAGGTTTGCTTCAATGCCATCACGCGCTTGCTAACATTTCATGTTCCGCCAACTGATACGTATTAGACTAATAAAACGTATGTTGCGCTTACTCACGTATAACCAAGTACTTTTAAGTTGCATTACTCATCCATTCCCCATTAGCCCACGCGGCTACTTTGTCAAACGTGCAGCGGCCCCCTATCAACGGTGATGGAATAGGCGCAAGCTCCCGCACCTCTTCGTTTCGTGACACAAACATACCGCGTCACATCAAGATTAATCCTGTACTTAGTTGGATATTTATATACACTGTTAAAATTGGCATGACCTATGATACGCTTGCCACCTTCGCACATGGATTCTAGTACGATGACCTACAGAGATGGTGAGCTCCGGCATCTTCGTCTTCGTACTATTATTCGACAGCGATTCACATCGTTAGGTATGCTCCAAAGTATTGCTCACCAGACTATGCGGGGATACCGCCGTCTCTTTTGCTACCTACATTCCGCTGTACCCGGTAATGGTGTCCCTTTTTTTCCTGCTTCAATTGTTGCAGGCTGTCCAAGGTGTTTGTTGACCCTAGAGTTTCTTATATCACGGTATTAACCTATACATTAGCCTCAAACTTATATTTTCAGGCCACTATCTTCTTTTTCCTAGCCCCCTTCTCTTTGGCACGTTCTACCGACGTCATCCCAACGCCACCAAAATTTCTAGAAGAGAAGTAAGGCGTATTCCGGTTAAAACCTAGGCTGTTAGCCGAAACGCCTCTGGTACAACTATACCATGCACCGTTAACTTGACGGACACCTTCTCCCTTAGTTTCCAAATGACACAGCTTCAAACTAACGTAGAGAAGCTCAAAATGCTCTTCAACGCATTAAAACCTCTTACTGATAGCGTTTCAGCCATAGGGACTATGATTCACAACCAGGATATTATAAAGGTTAGGCGTGTGGTTAACTGGAAAGTTCCGCAACACGAGTTGCACCAATGTGAGGTAGCGGTTACACGTTCGTAATAAGGTAGTGTTGTATAATATTCCAGGCTGTTTGGAAATGCACATCATTAGGAAAATACTGTTGAAGGTCTGTGGCTTGAAACACAACTTTCTGGGTAGTACAAGTTTGTGCAAGAGGATTACGAAAAACCAATGTCCCCAATTAATCAAGTTGCGTAATGAAAGTTCGGCTCGTAAATATCTCTATTATCGAGGCGAATTCAAAACCTACACGAGGTTCGTTGACTTATATTTAGTGCCAGCATGTGCGGCTTTGTAACGTTGTTGAGACAGACTAAGCGAGAACTCCGAACAGACTGGATGTGTTCAAACAAGCCGTGACAACTGCCCGGTGTCTATGAACCTAATGGTCTCTCTACTATGGATCTCGATATCTCGCCTGGTATGGATACTAAATTGCTTGACTCCTTGGAAGAATTTGCAAATACTGGGACTAGTATTATCCATAGAGACGCAATAAACATGAATCAAATCAGCTAACCTGAGAACACTACAGAAAACGTCGCAGTTAATACTACCAGCTTAGCTGCTGATGAAACTCAACCCACGATACCGGCATAGGCAATGGTTGAAGAAACGTTACTGCAACTTTTAAATAGACCTGTTAACACGGACGTGATGAGGCATTTTTACGACATTTGAAGAGAGCCTAGAGTTACCTCTATTTAGAGACTAGAGCCGTTAGCTCATTGGGTTAAACGACGTCGTGTACGGACCATACAACGACGTTTACCAGCGCAGGTGGGGTAAACGACGTTGACGTTTAAAATAGCAAAAGTGGAGGTCCTAGCAACCTATACTGCTGCGTTCAGGAATGTATCGTGTTGTGCAATAGTGTTCACGGTGCCCGACGGTATATGTTTAGAGACCTATAAGGGTGCGATCCTCGCGGCTAATGACCTTGCAGAGAAAGCATTGCGGGTCCACCGGCTAACTAAGAGTGTAACTAAATTTGAGCCCCCGACATGGAATGCAATTGATAGGGCTGCTTTGCGTACTCTTGTACCTAACCGTGAACAACATCACAAAGCCACAGGGTCGAGCTAGCTTACATTCAGGCCACTGAACGGAAGCAAACTTTGGGCTACTGCGATCCATAATAACGGAATAAATTTTCTTCAACGTGAGGTAAACACACCCCTTATAGCGACGGCTGACAAATGGCTTGTTAGACAGCACCAGGTCTAAGACTACGATGGCACCTACTGCTAAACCGTCTCGCGCCGTGAACACACCTGGACATTCACATATGACGTCCATGCCCCTACACACGCCTTATATCAAGGTCGGTAGACTAGCAGTCTCCGCAGGCCGGTTAGGGCAACACGGAGTTCACCGCACTTGCGGTTAACGTTCCATATGGCGTATCGACGGGCGAGTTTAGCAGCACAACCAGTGCAGTTAGCAGTATTGCGGGAATATCCGTATAGGTAAAGAAGCGGGCTAAAGGAATCAACGAATTCCACGTCCAAAGCTAACCAAGAACTGCAGATAATAGAGTACTGCGCACTGTAATATCGAATGGTGAACAACACCGCAATATAACCTATCCAAAGTGATGATATTTCGGTCCACCAAGGCGAAATCGGTCGAATCGCATTTTAGATAACATTGCACCGGCCCGCATAAAATTATCACAAACAATTCGCCCACAGCAAGCACTAGATTTGGAAACCTACACAGCCCCGTTCAACTTCATGCGCGTTCAGGCTGTCGCGCACCCGCTACGTTTTTCCGACTTTTGCCGCCAGCTCAAATACCTAATGCAAATAATGCGCGGCTTCCTACCACGCAACCACGCAACGGCCAACTGGGGATGAGCCACGACTGGTTCAGCTCGGCCGCAAAAGCCTATTCCCCCAAATACCACCTGCAATGTCTTCTAACTCAATTCCTGCAATTGCTGCAGATAGCAACGTGGCTACCAGTGGCTTCCTTGCGTCAGCCCTTAAGCTATTAAACTTTGTGTTCGTTATTAATCATATTTCTGAATGCTGTCATAAAATAATAAAATGGACATTGTGCATCCTCTGTCCATTCTCGCCGCTCCTGATGCAACATTTGTTACGGAAACATAGTTTCTCCTAATGCTGCAATATTGGTCTACTTGCATCCTGACCTTCGGCTGTTCATGCAATTTTGTGTGTATAAACCTTGAGGCGGGAAAATCATTTAGGTTAAAAATACTTACCCAGGAAAAATGTCTGAGATGATGAACGCAACTGAGGTGATCGACTAGGTATGAATAACGGCTGATATACTGAGATTAACGGAGATATTTGGGTAGGTATATAGACCCCCCGATACTTCGACTAAGGGTAACAACACACATTGTGTTACTTTTGCAAGGCAGCATCTCTTGCATGGGTATCCAGCATGGTCGCAAGAGTTTTCAGTCTGTCGGAGTGTAACTGCAACAACTAAGTGTGCAAGTCTAGTAGCATGAAGTTATCTGGGCAGCTTGACGCAATGCCGGTCTGTTCCAACCCGCGGGAAACTACCTGGACTTAATATTTACTCTCGGCATTCCATCAACTCGAGTGCCAGTTGGTCAGGAGTACCCCAGTAGTAATCCTAGTTTAGTACATTGCTCGGTTCGCTTAACATGACCTCGTTCTTTTCCGACCGAAACAAGTGCACACCTAATCCACCGCCCAATGCATATGATTACCAGGACAACGTTCGCCTTGCGCGTCAGTGAAGGAATCTGAGTTGCATTCTTTTATATCTAAGTTTGCGGAGCGGTCGGCTAAACAGCTTTGTAAGGAAATACTTTACTGTCTCGATTCGTTATCTTCCGTGTCGCCTTGGATTTTCAAAAACAAGGGTGCCGCGCAGGCCAGCCATTACGTCTTGAATGTAAGGAATAGGATAACGGTTGAGAACAGTAACCTAAATAGCACATTACCTTAACACGTGATTGGTAGTACATTTGCACCCCGTTCTAGTATGTGTTTGGGGACAGGGCTGCAGGATGTCGAGGATTTTGCCCGGCAAGCCTTCTCCCTATAAAAAGCCACTAGTGTCCGTTTAACAACACTGTGACGAGGCGGATGTGCCTCGCCCCCAACGAAAGTCAAGTCTCTATGATTACTCAGCCAATCACACCTCCAACATGGACGTCACACCTTCACGCATTAGCTAAGCAATCAACCACAATTGCAATGGCACATATTCAAACTCGAATAACAGCCACACTCATGCGCTCCCACATCCATGTATGAAGGCACAGTTCCATTGTTCATGGCTAACGTGGACGAAATTTTATACCTCCCCGACACATGGTGGTACCTTTAACATGATCAGTCCTACGTAGGCGTGTCTCGTATTGTCCGAGAATAAACAACGTATTCATTTATTTATAGAGTGCGCGATGATCATTACATAGACGCCCGTCTTCCGACTTTTGAGGCAACACGTGGAGTGGCGGCGCCCCCGGACTTCTACACGGGCGACAGATGCCTAGTTCAAACAGATGCTGGAATGCTGTGCGAGCAATTTTTGCTTGTTAGGGGTAATTCGCCTGGAGTTGGCGAAACCAGGCGGACTTTCGGCAATGATGTGAAGTTTTGCAAGATCTGTGGAGGATGGCAACTGTATGGTTGCCCTGGAGGTTGGCAGGAACCTAGGACTAAGCAGCTGACCGGTAAGGGAGCTTGATCGGTTTGGGTAACCAGAACTGATTGACTCAATGTCAGTCCGCGTACCTATAACTATCATATTTGTTCAGCGATGGAGCAGACAGCGTTGTTTGCCTCAGCAAGACGTCAATGTGCTGCTAAAAATCAAGGCCAAGGATTGGCCTCTGTACATCGGCTAGGGAAAACTATTTAAAAGACCGTCGTAGACTCATAATAGGGGCGCGCCAGCTTGTGCCGTACACGAGGACGGTACTTCTAATATATACGAGGGACAAACTAATCGCCCGCTCATTTGGGTCTTTCTTGTCACCAGGAAGAACGTTAAATTCGTTTTCAGCGTACACCAAGTAGCACACTCCTAGTTCCCCAACAGCGACTTAGAATGGCGACTGTGACATCTATCAACGTCTGTTGCCCCAAGTGATGGCGTGCACGTTTCCCTGAGTTTTTTGCCTGAAGGAAAACAGCAGGCGACACGACTTGGCCTGGCGATGATAGCGCTCATTATACCAGCAACAGGAGGACCTATGCAGAGATGGCGAGCCTGAGCCGAAAAGGCGACGCTTGCTAGATGCTTCCCGGGAACTGGACTCGGTCTGGGTGAAGCTCTCTATTTGTTTTGTAAGCGCTACTATTAACGCTATTAGTTCGGCTAACACGCTACCATAGGTGGAATGATCCTGTAGAATCTGGACGCCAGTTTCCCAGTTACTGTCAGCGGTTACAGCAAGTCGGGGCAACGGCACGTCTAGATAAGCACAAGGTTCGGTATATATTTGGCGGTGTAACCCTTGAACCCAGCACTTCCGGAGAAAGGCGTTGCCTACCGTCAAAGGTTTTGCTAAGTCTCGAAATTTACGCAACAACTGGGCTGACGCTAGATCGCCTACCTGCGTTTCTTTACGAAGCTGCGTAGCGCAAGCATAGTCTGTTATGCCAAGTTGCTTTAAGACAACGGCTTTGAGGTCTTCCTACTCTTTCTGATATCTAGCATGCTCCACTCTGTGGTTCAGGGCATCGACGACTAGCGGAGGAAGCGCTGCGACAACGCACTGAAATGAAAATATCAGACCCGACGCCGTGAAAAAGGTACTTGAATTCTAGCTAGGTAAATGTGGCCGTATGATAAGTCGCTGGAAAAGGCGAGACATGGGGTTGAACCCACTAGCCTGGTAGTCTGAACGTGGGTAAAGGACCCATATGGTGAAAAACTTACGGAGCCAGTAAGTGAGAAGTCAAACAGTAAAACTAAAATTATGAGGTTAGAACCAATAAGCTACCGGATCTGTAAAATGTATTAGTAACAAACGCACTGAAACAGTTACTGGGTAACTTAATATACCGCGTAGATCGTGCGCTATTTATCCTGTACAAGACTGGCCAGCCAACCAAAGGCACTGGATAAAACACACAAAAATTAAGCTACGAAAACGGTTTATAAAACGGAAGCATGGCTGACTAAGGATAAATAGGGCACCAGAGGAGAGTTAGTTAGGAAAGGTGTAGTTGGGCTCCGAGTACATAAATCAGGTGTCGCTCTCAGTACAGTCGCGCGCCAAAGCTCGATATTGCATTTGTTTTAACCAAGCGGAAGCAACTTTCTAGCAGCCAAAATACATAATTCCCTAGGACATAAATGCTATAACTTTAGAATATTTTAAGCGTAGTTTAAACAGTCACACGTGGTAACCTCCACGTCACTTCACGTTGACTCACAGTGACGGAATTAGTGGGCGTAGCCTTATGCCGGATTACTGGCTCGGTATACGAGTCGCACATACAGGAGTCGCAATTCAGTGGAGCTACGGATATTTCGTTTTCTGTAATATCGCAGTGCGGGGTGGTTGCAGTAGCTCAAGTTTTGCCGGATTCGGGTGAAAGCTTTTGGAGACACCCTTGGTTGTGAAGAATCTACTTCAGCTGCACACATTAGTGTAGAGCAGGTGACGGACGTTGCGGCTTGGTTACGGTCTGGCATTCTTGTTGCTTTATGAAAAATAAGTACGCACCATTGACCTTATTAAGTGGCCTATCTTTTCTGATCAATATATGCGGGAAGTTAGTCGTCGTTTGAAAAGAAAGCTGGCGGATTTGATGCGTTTTGAAGACTCAAAGCGTGCAAATCTAAGCATGCTTTATCGTGTTCGGCTACAAATCTTTCGTAGGCGATTAGCTGTACAACATTCAAACGAAAACTAGCAGACTTTACAAGCTTACGTAGCAAATCGCCGAGTGGTATTTGGTCTAGGAGATTGAATAACATTGCAATATTAGCGCCACACGCGCCCTCGTGCAATTACTTTCAGGAGCTAACTAGCCTGACTCATGCCAGATGACTTTGCATGTGTTTGGGTGCTCGTCTGGTGTACTGGGAACATCACCGTCAAAGTCTCATTGCCGTTCATTAGGTCACTAGTTGGCGAGTTCACTTGATTTAGCAAGTGCGAAAATTATTGGCATCGCTCCTGTGAGCGGGTCAATAAGCATGACGTTTCATATTTGCTCACGAATGGGAGCAACTGTGTCAGGGGTTGTTGTAGGATATCCCCCCTATTTAGTGTAAATCGCTGAGCTGGAAACATTGCCCACTACGATGGGGTAAATTTGGTCAATGAATTCGACATTGCGCGCGTCAGATGAAGCCAAGTTAAATTTAACAGTGATGAGTCCGCGTGTTTACTTCGCCATAGCTAATAAACGTTTGTTTGCGAGGATACGGCGGAAATAATACAGTTCCTCCCCAACATCAGGAAATACAACTCATTCCTTCAAATGACTTGTTACAGCGCAGAACTGGTGACAACATCGTTAAAGCATTTTCAAAGTAAAAGGATAGATTTAGCTTGATGCTGGATCTTCGCTTCTTTTTCTAGATAATCACCCTACTTTCCTACAAACGGACTTAGTGTTGACGCCAAGGAGTCCTTGAATGCAACCTGAGAAATATTGCTTACATAATAGTTACATCGTTTCCAAACAGCATCTGCATCATCACAACAGTATAAATAAATAGATACATAAATATATAGTTTATTCTCATATATATAGTGACACACCAAATCAGGCATGATCAAGGTTTATAATCAGTTGCGTATCACGACGATACTTCGGGTTCAATCGTGTGTATTTGAAACGGTCAAGGCACTATAAGTGCAATGAAACAGTGCATGTAGACGGAGAGTATCATATTCTTGCATGCGTCGGGAAAAGTTGAAATATGAGTCTAAGCGGCTAGGCAGTGTGTAGATGTGGGCATTGACTGTATTTAGTGGCGAATCACATCCGCCACGTCGCAGTGATGTTAAACAGATATTTGTGGTTATCTATAGGGAGAACAATTGCCATACAAAACCCACCACGTCCTGCAAAACTGTCGTATAGCATTTTAAACGTAATTATACATTACTGTCAGAGCCGCTTGACGACTGTTTTCATTTACGCTTACCAGCAGTCAAATGGCTCCTAATTTCCTCTGTTAGTTGGACAGATAATTTGAGCAGGTCTGCCATGAGCATTGAGACCGGTTGAGGAGGGGAACATCGCGAATAATCGTCTTGTTTTGTGACCAGATGAGCAAAAGTTCAAACTTTTGCTGGCTGGATGTTTCGGATGTTTAATGTATGGGAGTACGAAGATGTGTCCAGTTCTTCATACTAGTCAACGGTTGTGCTTATTGTAATTGGGTCCTTTTGGTGTTCAACAGTGCTCCATGAAGTCCTTGTCGGTTGTTAGGACCACCTTGGGCGGAAACTGTTCCGCAGTCAAAGCCCCGACCTCCAAGAAGTTCCGGACCTCGGAGAAAAGGGAAAGTGTGGGTAAACCGAGAGAAGACCGCAAGAACAGGCATGGCGTTAAACATTGTTGGAGTCTTATGTTACAACATTTGGAGTTGAGACAAAGTATGTACAACGTGCAACAACACTTTTGCTGAAATTGCTTTTTGAATATCCTGTAGAATCTTTAGCCGTATGGGCGGATTGCTAACGTCTGCGTAGATACAAGAGCGTTGTACCAGTAATTGACCTACGAATTATCGGTTTACTATGAGCCAAAAATTCCGTAGAAG
Organism: Dicrocoelium dendriticum; assembly: GCA_944474145.2. Taxonomy (NCBI): domain Eukaryota; kingdom Metazoa; phylum Platyhelminthes; class Trematoda; order Plagiorchiida; family Dicrocoeliidae; genus Dicrocoelium; species Dicrocoelium dendriticum. Next base: position 21,786,471 of record OX104071.1, read on the forward strand.
CGAACAAAGAGTTTGAATAATGGTAGTGGTTGTGAGGTGCATGAACAACAAGTAGCTAGCGTAAAAAGATAGGGAGCGCAGAATTAGAAAGTGAACAATAAATGGGTTGCCGCGAGAGAGATCTAAAGGTCAATTGGCGGTAAGGCAGCGGAAAGATTGCATGCAGAGATTTTAAACGAATAAAGGTTATTGAGATACGGGGTGGCTCCTAACAAGCGCTGGATAATCTCGTATGCATGGAGCCTATGATCATCAGCTACTTCTAAACAGAGGCGCCGAATTTAAGACGACCGACAAATGGCGGTGCTAAGGAAGACTATCTTTGGCCAGATGTAGCCATTCCAATAAGACGCTTGGTCACTAGTGTATGCCTATAGGGTTACCGAATGCACCAACCAGCCCGCGAAGGCAAGTGATACAGACATTCCAGGAGAATATATGATGGAGAGACAAGGAGTGTATGCTAACAAGCGCGAGGTCTGCATAGGAGTGACATGGAGCATACGGCGGATCGCCGCAGTGGTAAGGAAGATAAGAAGAACGACAGATAGTGACGCTAGGACAGTATCAGCGGCCAGCGAAGGCATTCGGATCAAACCTACTAATTACCAGCGGATACCTACGTTGACATACGACGTCAAGAAACCAGCGGTGGTGTGATTGCGTTGGTTCAAAAGAGCTATTGACATGATGACGTCTGATAAACCCAAGAGTATCTTCCATGCTGACGAGGTGCCAGCTGGGAAACATGTGCGAATCTTTAATACTTCCATAGTCGAAATTACAACTGTTATAGTCGAAGATCAGTTGATATCCAGAAATACTGTTATTCAGCCGAGCAAGGACCAGCTGATTCAGGGTGCCGAACCTTATGCACGCTATGATGCTCTGCTGTCTCCTATTCTTTCTGGGATATCCCTTGAAGGTCAACATGATGAATTCAATCAGTTCGGGAGAAACACATGGAACGCAGCCCGAACAGCTTTTATTTATCCCTACTTATGATGTGCGAGTAGGAAAGCTATCGCATTTTGAAATGAGTCAATTGTTTCACCAATACATCCTCCATGTGTAGGCACTGCTCGACAAAGAATGCTTGTTACTTCACGGCTTGAAAGCGACTAAGCGTTGCTATGAAGAATATGATCATTTAAGCTGCAGTTGTGAATAACGGCAATGAAGCGGAAGTTGTGACTCTCTAATTCACAATCTTCATATATAGGCCCTTCATGCTATATACAGCCGCGTATGCTCCTCCCTAGGAGCATCCCGACCTATGCATTGCACACCCATACAATCCATCAAGTGGATATACTTCTCCACTTGACTCCCGGACATTCCCCGCCAATGGCTCTTTAGTGTGGCTCTTCGAGCATCCAAAAGCAACCTCACGGCTGCGATCAGAAATCTATCATTCATGGAACATGTGTTCAGTTTTGTATCTAGCAACCATTAGGACCACTCACGGAGGTAGAGCAACCGCCCAGGCTAATGCATCCTCGGTCAGTGTTCCATCTTTTTTCATGTAGATCTAAATCCATTGCATACGACGCGTTAGTCGGAACCGCAGTGATTCACAACCTTTCAGCCTTTTGGTCTAAAATCTTTAGGCTGGTTCTCGACTAGCAAACTGAATGCGCACCGTAACCTTACTTTGTTAAATTTTAATATGGCCTTTCGTTATGTTTCGTATTGCTTTTCACCAAATGGGAGTAGTAGGTCGTATCCTCAGGTAGCATGGCTCCACTCCGGTTTTCGTTGCTGAGCATCACTTAGCGGCGTCCACTCAAGACGCGCTCCTCTCATTGGCCGCTAATGCCATTAAATGGTGGTGCCCGTAAGGGTAAATACATAGATCCTTGCTCTCTTTTGCCAGATTTCTTCGGATTCTGCTGCTAGCTACATCCAACGCACTTCCTCCGTAGCTGGTGTTTAGTGGTTTTTGAGCCGAGCGCATAGTATTTCTTAATAAATAACTAAATAAATAGTCTATCCTTGAATAAGCCTTTGCAAACTAACTCAGGCTTGCTCAAAATTTACAAGCAGTTATGCTGCGCACCGGTTAAGTTACAACGTGCGTATTTGCTTTTAGCCCAAATTTGTTCGAGTTGCCGAAACAGACGAAGCACATGTGAGGAGCAAATTCATCAGTAGTGTGACGGTAAACTGGATTTATTTGTACGTAGGTTGCATAGAACAACACGGTAAGTGGATTAGTAAATGTATGTAAAGACTGGAGGTTGCTGTGTTTGAGTTGCAAGTGAAGAATTATCAATGACTTCAGTTTATATTCCAGAGGGAATGGTGGGCAGTGACCTTATATAGTGGCGAATCATATCCGGATGTCGCAGTGTTGATAAGCGGCCTTTTGCGGTGCATCATAGAAAGAACGCTTGCCAGGCCGAAACCCACCATGTCCAGAACACTGTTGTTGAACGGTCATGTACAACTACCAAAACATTTCAGCAACCATTAGTTCATTTAGTTATGTGCAGTCGAATTACTCGTCCGTTAGCTAAACTGAAAGCACAAACGGGGAGCACCATGAACATAGAGGCCTGTCAAACAGGATGAATAATTCTATTGGTAAGTAGAATTTCCGGTGTCTGGGTCTCACTTTCGCTGCTTATATATATATTTGCTAGAGTGTAAAGCAGCCGCCTCTAGCTATCCTCACTGGACTTTGGTCGTTGAGACGGTTTTGGCAGATGGTTTGTTTTGATGTACATCCGTGATCCATGTACGTCATTTTGGTTATTTCTTCCCACCTCAGCCGGAGGCAGCTCCTCAGCTCAATACCAGATCTACAATATGTTATCGGTCGTAATGAATAGCCGTCGGCACCACCTCGGGCTGCAGTAAATTTGCAGCCGTTGGTAGTAGCGGTCATGTTTGGCGACTAAATAGACGCTGTGCAAGACTGGCATGGAGATCGGTAGGCGTAGTGTTCTTTCGATCCAGTAGCAGCATTTGTGAAGATTTCTGGGTTGTTTTGGCTTAGGTAGGCCACTTCTTAGCTTCTTTCATTGCGGGCTTGACAGTTTTGTTTGACAAGCTATGAGATGGAATGTTTAGACTGTTAAAAATTCCTACATCATGCTAAAAATACGGAAGGTTACACAAATAAATTGCCTTACGTTGTTGGAAAGCGCCACCACGGGTGTTACGTGCCGAGCGGTTAGGCTTAACAACTTGTTCGCTACGGCCTGTATACTAGTCACCACAAGCGCGTGGAGCTTGAAGTAGCTACTAAAATAATCCAACGTAAACAAGTAGTCTAATCCATCGTAGCTACAACTTATCCAGTGTAGGAATCTGCCGAGGTCTGTCTGGAAAGTCAGAAAGCAACATGGTTGCTTTTGGCTGGCGTACGTAGTGTGTCCTGCATGCTAAATAATTGGAGACGCAGGCACGTATTTGACCGCCAACCCGTGCCAGAATCACAGCTTCCTGGCTCTGTTCACGAAGTTGTTGGTTTCTAAAATATACACAAGGTGTCAGCTCCAACATCGACCGTTGCATTATGATGTCAGCTCCTCCGGCAGCGTTTGTCTTTGGGCCTCTGTAGCCCGCAAACTTCCTCCACCACCATGCACAGTTGGAGCTAGTGCCAGCCTTCCTCAGTGACGGCGCTCAACTGTGTTGCAAGGACATTGGCTGAGACTTGACTAAATAACTAACTAAAGGTATATTGCTGGATTTGGCTAGAAGCTGTGCCTTCGAGTGGTAAGATCATACTGCACAGGAATCACACGCCTTTGCATGAGTAATAATGGAGTAAAGTTTATGTATTCCTTGATCGCGAGTACTGCACTAGGACGGTGGGAATGGTTTTGTGGTACGTAGTAGCTCAATAGACAATGGCTTCGGCTTCCTGCAGATGGTGAACAGGCGTCAACGCATTTCGTTATATAGTAGGGGGGTTCCGAAATCAAGCTGTCGAGAAGTATAGCTTCTGAATATTATTGACCACGTTTCTTTTTACAATGGCCGTTGGCGCACCTTCTAATCGCCGTAGACCGGCGCTTTAGTAATCGTCTCTCAACGACATTCACGCCAGCTTCATTAGCCAAATTCGATAAAGTGCGTGTCCTGCAAAATTTCTGGCATCCGGAAATAGGGAAAGAGATGGCATTATAAATGCCAAAAGATGAAAGAGATTTGTCATGATTTATAGTAAATTAAATGAAAAATTTGAAAACAAACCTTTTTAAAAGCGGACGACGATTCGCCATATTTAGCTGCAAATTACAATAGTCAAATATAACAAAGATCTGATATAACAGTTGATTTTGAGCGCCAAAAGCAAATGGGCTTTACACCAATCCGAAGATAAAACTAGTTCCGCAGCAAAAATATTGCTGTGTAAAAGCTAAGTATCTTAATCAACAAATCACTCGCTCATTTACATGAGAAGAGCAAAGGTACCTTATTACTTGCAATATTTCCCTAGGGTTTCTGCTGATACGGTAGTCAATAATCTTGCTATAAATTTCAAATTACTTTTTAAGCAAATACGGTGAACCTAAGACAAAGCATAAAATTAGCTAATTGCTATAGAATCATAATGGGGTCGAGGATCTTGATACGTACAGTGCGTTAATCTAACGCTATATCCACTACTGCGATTTAAGTAGCCAAACCAAATACATGCAGCAGAAAACAATGAAGTAAACTAGAAAAATATTTATTAAGTTGCTAAATCCATAGCCTGAATAGGGCACCGGATGTTGACCAGCTAGGGAGTATGTTTTGGGTTGCTGGGTGCTATTGGAAGACCGACGTTCTTTCCGAAGTCCGCGGACAAAGTCTGGATGGTGTCGGTGTGTCTCATACAAACTCGTGCACCAGGTAAACATGCAAACCACTTAAGTTCCTAATACACGTGAGAAATATGATTGCACAGTATTCAGGATTAATGCATACATCAACGGAGGAATCTTCAGGTCACTACACAGCCCATCCTAGAAGGCAACCGCGGGTGTCCCTCCGATCTAGCTGAGAACCGTCCGTCGCCAGCCAGCCTTCTGCGCACTAGGAGTGGGACCTGGTTCGGCTGCTGAGGAGCACTATTGCGACCGGAAACTAATGGGATCCTAGCCGTGTCCTCCCTAAAGGTGCGAAAAGACAAATCGTTGAGAATTTCGTGAAAGTTAAAGGTTCGCATCCTCGTGAACGGAAAATATTTCTTTGTGCACTCCAATTGTTCGTTATCAGCTCCTGATCTCTGTTTCACTCATGAAACGAAAACCCAAAGGTGCATTGTGCATATGGTGGCGAGCGAAAGGAAAAGTGGCACTTACCGAATAGGGAAGTACCAACAAAACCTTTCTTGGGTTTTCAAAATGTTTTAATGCGCTTTGGGTTAACAAAGCGTTTTGATGTTATTGGTTTTCGTACGGCTTGGCCAGAAAGATAGGAAGAGCCGCAAAAGAGAAGCGGAAGGAGGCTAATCTTTCAAGCTCTTTGGTCAGTAAGCTCACCTACCTGACCTAGTCGACTTCGGCGGTTCGGTGGCGAGGTTGTCGACTTAAGCTGTATGTAGGATCGCGGGGCCGTGAGAATGGATGACGATTTGCTGCCCGGCTCGATGGAAGTCTTTGAAACCGATGTAGAACACTCAGGTGGATGTTTCTCCTTGGAGTCAGTTGTGTTACGAGAAGACCTACATTTCGTCATGAGCTACGTTGATTCTTCGAAAGATGAGCAGACATAGGTTTCGAGCTCAGGTTTCCTGTAGGCAACCCTGAGGCGGTCAATGGTAATGGTTTCACGCTTGCCGTTTAGTCGATGATGTATACACGGTCCGTATGTTGAAGAACCTTGAACTGACATGCGTAAGGTCGCTCAATTTGTCTGCGGTGACCATCAATACGGTGGCCAACAAACGGGCAGTGCTGAAGACCTTGAGGCACAAATGGCTTATGCTGTTGTTTGCTGCTGCCGGTACACTTTACCTGAGGCATGCTCGTGGCTAGCTGCCGAGGGTAATACGCGTCCTAACGGGAAACTTTGGGACGCTCGGAAAAGGCGTCACCAGATAAATTTAGGAATAGTCCATATAGCAGTTTGGCGCTGGACGTACGCAGATCGCTTTTAAGGGATGATCGGATGCCAAGGTGTATCATGGGCAGAGCTTTAGACAAAATCAGTGCCCTGGTGACGCTGAATGAAGCTCTCAGCTGTCGGTAGAAACTATCCATCATGCCGTTTACCTGTGGATGACAGACGGAAGTACGAACGCTTTGGCATCCGCTAAACTTAAGAAATTCGTTGAAAGTCTAAGATTTCAATTGCGGTCAATTGTCGGTCTTCCCTGTGGAAGAACAGCGATGTTAAGCGACCCAGCGCTCCATAAAATCACGTGTAATGGTTTCCGCAACAATGTTAGGAGCGGGGATGGCTTCGGGTTAACGTATGCGACGGTCGATCGTGGTCAAAATATAGAACGTTGCTTGGGATGGAACCAACGGTCCAACTAAGTCGAGATGGACGTGGGCGAATCGCGTTGAAACTGGCGGGTGGCGACAAAGTTGAACGGACACCTGCCGCTAATGTTTGACTTGATCTCACGTGAGACAAATGCGTGCCCAACGCATAAGAACATGCTATATGGTTGGCCAAACCTACCCATCGGATATGAGTTCGACCGTGGTTTGAATGTCTGGACGGGCCGTGTTGTAGAGCGTATCGAAAATAAGACGGTGAGAGGCTTCAAGAAGGACGGATTGAGGTCGTTCTGAACAAGTGTTACCTAAGATTGTGCCACCTAAGGCTGGTAGGATGAGTGTGAATATCTATAAGGAAGAATCGGAAAGCTCTGGAGAACTCTGGCTAGTTACCTGCGCAGCTTCCATGGCAGATAGATCAGTTATCTGCTGGGCGGGGCTGATTGCATACACACTTGACAACACATAAGCGACAACCGTATGTTATCAAGAAATGTGTCGAATATCGGTTAAATATTAGGCGATGACATCCAGCTGACGAACCTCACGCGGTGAGTGTCTAGCCGCTTGCTTTATAAAGACGAACGTTAGTGGAGTATGGTCGATGAAGATGAAAAAGCGCTTACCTTCGAGGACGTGTTGGTAGTGCCTAAACGTCGCGTAAACAACCAGCCTGTCACGTCCGAATGTGCTATACTTAAGTGCTGTGGTTGCAAGCGCCTTGAATAGAAATCTAGTGGATTCCAACGTTTATTATTCATTTAATGTACGACCGCACCAGTATTGGTGCTCGACGCATTGACAGCACTGCTAAGCGGCACTCTGGCGTTAACTTGCTGAAGCATAACAGAGGCGATTAAAGTAGCTTTACTGACATTAAAAGCTTCAATAACAGCAGTGGTATCTTCTACGTCCCAATTCTTGCTAACACGGAGCACGTCGGTCAGCAGGCTAGGTAAAGCAGCGCAACGCCGAAAACTTCGTCGATCATCGTTCATTATAAATCTGAAACAGCGAATGGCGGCCATCATGTTCGGAAGCGGAAAGTTACGGATAGCTTGGACCTAGTCTTCTAAAGGCCATATGCCATGTTTATCAATGCAATGAGCAGGGAGCTCTATAGAGGACTACTGAAAGCCACACTTGCCTGGCTTGACAGTAATACTATTGGCAACTAGTCTTTCAGCGAATTTCAAGGTGCTCCTGGTGATCTGCTTTCGATACGCTGGTTACTAATATGTCTTCGATATAGGGGTAGACGAAGTCTAATCCACGAAGGACGATCTATAAAACGCTGAAAGGTTTTACACTACGTTGCGCAAACCAAACGTTATGAAAAGAAGTTCGAACAAACCGGGTGGTGTACTGACAAAGGTTTCAGCTATATTCTCCTCGGTGACAAAATCATGGTGATACGTGCCTACCAGCTCAAGTTTTGAGAACACGCGGGCACCACGCGGGTTGGCCCTTATGTCCTGAAAGTGGTGTATGGGATACCGGTCCGGAAAGTTTCCGATCTTTTGAACGCGGTATTTGCTACGTAAAAGCCAGTCTGTTAACTGTTTAGACACCACTTGAAGCGGCGACGCCCATGGGCGCTCCGTAGGTCTGACCATAATTAGTTCGAGCATGTGCGCAAATCCGGCTTTAGCGATACGAAGTTTATCCAATGTAAGCCCTCTGGCCTTAGCAAAAGCAGGCGATTTTTGTAAGACTGTGATGTTTCGCGGCATCGGTTGAGGCGGACCTCAGAGGAACTGCACGAAAGACCTTTGGAGAACATTTGGTGAGCATTGGCCCGGTGGGTGGCCTCCTCTGAGATGCCTACACAAGATTGCTTGACACAGAGCCACCTTAAACGGTCGACAAGACTATGGTGCTTTGTACCTACCAGCAAGTCGTAGTGATGCAGTAAATGGAGTCCGAGAATGAGTGGTTGGAAGTCTGCGATGAGGCGTATCTATTTAACAGTTTGTCATAGTGCAAGGTTGAACGTGCGCTAAGATTGACCATACAGTCGAATGATTGCTCCGTTAGCCGCGCTTAATGAGTTAGCCACTTTCTCCGTAACATCAGTAGGATCCCGTGGGATAACGCTAAGTCCTGCACCTGTGTCATCAAGGCAACGTTGTCCAGTTTCCTGTCGTTCCGAAGCAACAGCGACTGCGGTGAACAGCGACGTGCGTCGCTTCTACCTGCTGATTGATCGGTTTCCCGGTGTTTGGCGCTTAAATGAACAAAGGGAACGGTACGATCTGGATTGCGCACCAAAGCGCTTGCGGTACCAGTAATAGGATGGTTTAGGAGGGAACTTCAAAAATGATCGAGAACGGGGTCATCTTTTAGACGGCCTTACCGGTTAGCTACGGAAACTGAAATGTCTGCGTCGTTTATTAAACTCGGCCATCAGCGCACCGAGTGCTGTTAACACAGTATCAGGGGTCGGTTGGACCTGCGTTAGATTTCTAGCTACGGTCGGCGGTATGAGCCGACAGGGACGGCGGAACGTCGACATTAACGGAACGCACGTGACACATTTCACATGGTAGTCGTTGTAACCACATCTCTCGGAAAAGCTTGTCATCTAAAAGGTGTGTGTTGCTATGCTGTGCATTTGGCTTGACATATGAGACGGCCTGAACTCACGGAATTGCGTTTCTCTTATGTCTTTTTTTACTCTTTGTCAGTCGGACAAGCCTGCTCTTTTCAGAACTGTGGCTTTAATCGTTTCGTAAGAGCACTGATTCTCGGGCAGATCTAGGAGTTCATCCAGGTCGTCGAGAACATGCGGAGTGAGCGCGGCTACAAAGTAATGGAACTAAATGTAACTGGATTATCTACATAAAGGAGCCAGGTCTTAGGATTAGCCAAGCTTAAGCGGAAATATAGGGATATTGACGGTACTCGTCTGGGCTCACAAATTTGTATTTATACCTTACGTAGCAAAAACTACTAAGCCAGAGGAATGGAAACCCAGAATTATAAGTATAGAAACCTAGATCTTGATCACGCAAAGTTAGAAACTGTGCTTTTTCGACCTTTTATTGCTTATTCCGCCATATAGCAGCTATTTATTAGAGTAATTAGACGCGTTGTCTCGATATTTAGACGTGCTATACGCTAAGCTTTTTAGATCCTATATACGGCAAAACAGTGTTCCTGGAACACGAATTATGAAGCCGTGCTATTTCATAATGACTAACAAAAATGGAGTAAAAGGTAAAGCCGCCCGAGCCAAACTCCGGGGCAAACGCAGACGTACTCATTCGAATACCGCAGTTTCTGTCGATCACAGCTCTGCCTCATGCACTGCAAAGGCGGATAAGGCGACCAGACGTCTTGCTACAAAAGACAAACTGAATAAACTGCGCGCCTGCAGTGTCCTTCTTATAGACCCTTTGAAAGATGCACTTAACAAAATCAGTGCGCCCTCAATTGAAATGGCTACTGTCAAAAAGGAAAGGGCTGTTACCAAAACAGAGCTAGCAAAAGTTATGCCATTGGCCCAACTCGCAGGAATAAGGACAAATGGCAACGCTGACGAGCGCAAAGATGCCGGCGCCCTTCTTACCACCATCAATACTGAGATAAACGAGCGCACCCGCCGTGCCCGAAACGTGATCGTCTTCAACGTTCGTGACAAACTTCCCTTGGAGAAAGTCACCCGCCTACTTACGTCTATGTGTAACATCCCTCCTGACATGTGCGTGAGTAAGCGGCTCAGAAAATCAAAGATCAGTCGCAATTGCTCTATCCTTATGGGATTCAAAACTCCAGAACTGCCTACCAGCTTCATAGCAAATCGATTTACCTTAAGAACAAACGCAAACATTGGGCATATTCTTACCAAGCTTGACCTAACGCCGTTACAAAGAACTTTCCCACCGGCTACTAATACCAAAGCAAGACAACAGTCTCATGATTCATCGCCGGTTGCCAGAGCTACTACTTGCCCTACTACAAGCACTAACGTGGATCTGGACCTAACCCCCCTGCGGCACGCGTCTACGACAACATTACATCCCGACTCAAGCCCCACAGCCCTAATAGACAAAAAGTCAACTAAGGTTCCAGATTCGCGCCCGCTAACGATACAAGAAGCTGAGTCAATGGATAACGCCTCCGACATGAGTGACACCGATTCCGAGTCTATCAATGTAGACTTCCCGATGATCAACTCCCTTCCATCTCCCTCGTGCAAAGCCGTAACCACCCTCGCATCACGACCGACTACCAACAAAGGTCAAGCGCTGAAACACGGCACGCCTCGTAATGGGATGCACTCCCCGTTGATGCATCACCATAACAAAGATAATCGTACCCAAGCAATGTCCTCATGGCACAAACGGACAGCTGATAAGCCCCAAACAACTTCTGTACCAATGGATCGCGTGAGATCGAAATCCTTCCGATCCCAAACGCCGCCCCCCACGCAGATTTCGACCCAACCGGCCCAATCACTGCGCAAGCCCTACCTACTCGAGACGCCCAACAATGCTATTAAGCCCCAGAAATATAGCAAAGGCCATGGCTTTCAAAAACCGAGGACGTTCTACCAGTCACTACAACAAAATGAAACTATGAACAGCCCGCGTTGCATCAACGCGGTGATTCCCCTGATAACCAACTATCCACCTGGTACGCTATCGCTCAGTCGGCCCTACAAAAAGCGCTATAGCATCCAAAGGTCAAGTGCACAAACCCGTTCCCAATCCCCACAACCTCTCGAAACAGTGGGGAACAAAGCACCCTTCCAAAGAGGACGCCCTTCTAAAAATCTTTGTCGCTCCATTAACACCACCCCCACTCCCTGGCCATACGTCCCCCTGAACGAAAACTACATCCGGACCATGCCATCTACGGCTCCTTTTTTATGGGATGCAGCAGGACACGACCCACCTCGCCCATTCCACCAAGAGTTCTCGCCAGCTCTCTATTACCTCCAACAACTCATATGCTCACTGCAACTAACCCCCACGGTCGGCTTCAGCCCTCCGGATAGGTTCTAAACTCAATATTATTACTACAGCCTCATTAGAGGCCGACTACCACCAGCCATCTCCTCAATCACTTCCTGATCACAATCCTAAATCACGCTCTCCACCATTTCTTACCATTTCCATGTACCCTACTCCCGTTACACCCTATTGTGCAACTTACCTCACACAATCGAACTCTACCATCTCTCCTTGCGTTGGACCATACAGTATGCTGATTGTTAATGCGCGAGCTATTGCACACAAGATGCACCTCATCGGCCCATTTATCCTACTCTCATACCCACAGCTGGTTCTCATCACAGAAACGTGGCACCCCTCAAATGCCTCTGACAGCCTACTACGTATACCTGGTTACACTGCATTCTGTAACGGACGAGACAATCAGCGGGGTGGCGGTTGTCTTATCTATGTCCGGGACGATTTTGCTGCATCCGATTTCGAACTGTTATCTATAGGTGACCCTGAAGACTCCATCTGGATCCAGACGACAGGAGGTCACCTTGACCTCCTTATCGGTTGCGTACACAACCCTCCACACACATCTAGCAAAAAGATTAATAAACTCACTAAGCTCTTCACTGAAATCTCCCAAATGCCCCCACGGCACAAGATAGTGGGTGGCGATTACAATATGCCACTTATCCCCTGGAACGACCAGGTTGCCCCACCCAGATACAGAAGTTTCGTTCACACCGTCCACGCAAATAACTGGACCCAACAAGTTCACGATCGCACCAGGCTTTCTAACGCCCTTGACTTAATCTTTACGCAAGGTGTCTCTGATGCTGTTGCTGTTATATTAGATAATATAATTGGCTGCGACCACAAGGTGGTCAAACGCATATTTACACTTTCTACTCCACACTGCGCCACTTCTTCTTCTGTCAAACAGTTTCGAATGTTCAACCACATTAACTGGGACAGCTTTGAGATATAAGTGCGATCTGCGAACTGGGACAACTTCTTTTTAGCTACCAATTTAGACGCAGCCGCACACGTCTTATATCTAAATCTCTTCAGCTGCCTAGATGTGCTCGCCAACTCACCTGCAAACGCCGCTTAAAGATGACAGCCAAAGCAGCAAAGGCATACGGTGTACTTAGGAAGATCAAAAAATGCGACAGCGATACTCCAGAACTAGGGCATTTCACATCCTTGTTCGCATGAATGAAATCCTAACTAACTGGCAAACTGCACAGGAATCAACCAAGATTGCTGAAGAAGACGCCGCCCTCAAATCTAGCAATGAAACCAAGTCACTCGAGCAACTACTCCGACAAAGAAGCAATCAAAAATCTACGCCTGTTGCCTCACTCAGGCTTTCTGACGCATCCATTATTAGCGATCCATCAAATATATGTGAGACCCTTAATGGATACTTCTGCAATTCTTTCACTGACGCTAATGGAACCGCGCCTGCTCTGCCAGCTAGGCGCACCAATGTCTCACTCGACACTATTAAGTTTGACATGAATTCTATCACCTGAGTAATCAGCTCAGTCAAATGCTCATCACATCCTGGTCCCGATGGTCTTCCTTCTGCGTTGTTATACATACAAAACTGGGTAAACGGTTCGGTACGACTCGAGGTCGCTAGTTCTCCTTACTCCCTCCTTTACATTAGAAGTCTGTATTTGCTGAGACCAGTTCTTCCTTGTCCTTCCGCGATACCTTCGTCGGCGTGTTAAATAAACTTGCCTGAATCGTAGTATCTGTAAATACGACCTATAAAGTATGTGGACAGTTTGAACCAAGACTTTAGGCATTCTGTCCCCTCGAGATACATTGCCCAGTAGTTCAAACGATTCCGTTTAAACCATTTTTACCTTTGGAACGTCATTGCAAAGAATCTTTACCTCCCTGCAAATGTTTAACTTAATTGCCATGCTATGGAGTTATGCACTTTCCACCTCGCTAGTTGATTATTTCTGGTAGCACCTTCGTCATATGCTTAGAATCAGTATCTAAGCGCTGCGTTACCAGCCGCGCCAGTACGGTCTGCCATCAACCATATGCCTTTGGACGTTTATCTGCTATGGTCTGTTCTATTACGTTCGGTCATATCCGTATTCTGTGGATTACAAAATTTATTTTTGATCGGTATTCTTCACCGTTTTGAACATCATTGTCATGGAAATCTGGTTTCTACCTTATGCTTTGGAAGGTGTTTACGCACTTCCTGACTTGCAGTTATTTAGGCAATTGCGTGTGCACAAACTAGGGGCATGTGCGAGATTTAGGTTAAAAATACTTGCCCAGCAAAGGCGTCTGGACATCATGGACGCAGGTGAGGTGATGGGTTCAGTATGGATAACGGCCGGTTTTATGGAATCGGCGGTACTATGTGGATGTGTTTACAAATCATACGATACCTAAATAAGGGTGACATCACACTTATGGTTACTTCTGCGCAGGCATAAAAGCCGTCGTGCGAACATAAACTGGTCGCAAGGGGTTTCAATCTGCCTGAGTTAACCTGGTTGCCACCTGCTGCAACAACCAAGTATGCAAGCTTACTAGCATGTATCAAATTAGGGGGCTGAACGCAACGTGCATCTGCTCCAACCGGGGCGAAACAGCATCATGACTTAATATTCGCTCTCGGCATCCCATCAGCGCGGGTGCCTGTCAGCCGAGCTTCTTCGAGTAGTGAGCATGTTTCGGTTTACGTAAAGCGACATACTGCCTACGCAACAGAAACGGACTCAATTGTAGTATATCGCCCGATGTATCTCCTTAACTGGGCAACCTTCGCTGCAATCATTAGATCAAGAAAATTGGAAGAATTTTTATATCATTCTGTGGATCGGTTGGCTTAACTGTTTTAGGAGGAAATACTTTACTTTCCCTACATGCCAGCTCCCGTGACACCTTTGGTTAGGAATACATCCAAAAGGGTAACCCAACACAATATGCACAACCGAATGCGTCAGCTTAGACGAACCTACTACCAGACCCTTAGTTTTGCTCACATCAGTAAAACTAATGCGGTTGCAACTCTGTTTTCTGCCATGTCTAAGCAGCAGCAAATCACTCAAGCAATAGCTGCGCTTTATAGTGCAAACAAAGCCAAAAGCTTCAGTGGGATGCTGCCCTCACGGATCCACACGTATGTGCAATAGACCTCTACTCTAAAGATAGGTCCCAGCGACACTTCCAGTGACGCAAGAAGTTTATGAGAAGTCTTCAGCCCAAACTTTAAGGAAACGCAGTGTCTAAAAATAGAGTCGACCTTAAAGGTCTTGAAAGTGTCTGGTAACTAGTCCATGTCCTCTGTACAGTTTGACATAAACAGTGTCCGTTCTGTTACGTCAAGCATCAAGTCCACTTTGAACGCTGGTCCAGACGGAGTACCGTTCAGTCTACTTACGAATGGTGACGAAACTATCCCTATGCTTCCATTGACTCATTAATTCATCAATGCAGAAAGGGCAGTATCCGCCCGCTTGCAAACCTTCCAGCAGTATGTCACAGCATAAGGGTGGAAGGCTACGGAAAGTTGGTAGCTATCGCCCTATTAACCACACTTCTAGTATCTCGCGGGCGCTGAAGAGGTTAAACAAAAGAGCCCTCATGAGTTACCTTTATGCAGGCGAGCACTTAAAGGAATCACAGCACGGATTCCCAAGTGCTCGGGCTTGTGCACCCTGTCAGCTGAACCACCTCAATTCACTCACTGAGGCAGTTGACTAGTCTTTCAATTTTCATTCTTTATGTTGAAATGCCAAGGGCGTTTAACAGGGTACTACACATGCGTCTGATGCACAAGTTAAACTCTTACGGGGTAGACGGTCCTTTGGTAGATTGGCTGCGTTCTTATCTAATAGGACAAATGCAGTCTGTTAAGATTGAGCGAACTGTATCCGCCCCAACCTCCGTCACAAGTGGCGTGGCGCAGAGAAGCCTCCTTGGCCCCACTTCATTGTTAACTTATATCAATGACCTCTGCAGAAGTTTGCGGCACGGTCGCTATTCCAACTTTGTTAATGACGTAAACTTTGTATACGTCTTTCCCCTGTTAATAAAATATCCGTACTTAGTAGTATCTGTGAGGCTTTAAAGCACTTGAAAGGTAGTGCGAAGTTTGGCAAAGGAAGTCCTCCGCTCAACAATCTAATGTCATGACCCACAAATTTGCTATCCTGCTTGGTCCCTAACATAAATTGTATCACAATCAAACAGAACGCCATGATAACAGAGCACGATTTGCATTATTCCAGGAGACTAAACTTTCGGAGCAAGTTCATTATCAAGTGACAAGAGTAAATAGATTAGCTTTCTACATAGGCCGTTACATAAAATTCGCAGATTCAAGGCTATGGCTTTATATAATCCACGACCGTCCACAAGTGGAATATTTTATTTTAAATGCAACAATCTACGTACGCGTGCTTCTTGAAATAGCTCACCGACGCTTCACCAAGAGGTTGACATCAGCCCAACAACGGTATACTTATATTAAAATCTAGCCCCTTTGGCAAAGGCGCGTTATCCTCAACCTGTGCTCCTTACATAAGCTAATTCAGAAAGAGTTGCACAATAATAGCACTTTGCTTAAATTAAGGAGCACAGCGGAACCACAACTCCGAACCAAGGGCTATTTCAGCACCGCGCTTAGGACAAAGAAGCTACTGCGATCCTGTTTCTTCTTAGTTGTGTACGTGAACGTTTGGAACAGCTTGCGTTCCAGACTGAAAGCAATCCAATACTTGCAGGCATTCAAAATGAGATACAGAGATCCTATATGTTAACAATATACACACATCTTCGATATGTGCGTTTTACAAGACCATTTCTTCGAAACTGGCCCGGAAGTAGCTTGAGGACGCCCACGATGAAGTACATGACATCTAAGCGCCTTGTGCTCCAAACCCATCACATTCATTGTCGTTACCGTCTTATTACCTAAGGGACTTTAGCAGTATCGGTCGCGCTTATGTTCTTTGTTTTAAGTATAGAAATCCGAGCACAAAATGACGTTAGTCTTCTATGACCCTTTTTTGCCTGTTTGAGTTCTCCTACGGACTGTTTTGCCTTACGACTGTCCTACGGGAAAACAGCCGCCATTACAAAAGCATCCTGTAAGAGATAAACAGTCGCATAACCCCTGTGAATTGTCTCCACCAATGACCTGAACGTTTCATCATATCCATTACCTCAAGCACAGCACCCGCGAGGTTGCAGTCGGATCAATCCCACGCCTCTTACAGGTGTTATACTTAGCATTCTGAATGCAAGAAGTATTCAGCCACCTCTTATTAGGTGCTAACTTGCTTCGGTTCCCAATTGACACGTTGATCCAAAAACAGCTTGAACCAATCGGTATCTACAAACCTCCGCCTTCCATTTTTCATCGGCCACGTTGTCAATTTTTATATAAGTTAACCGACAGTACAGCCTGGCCTACTGACTGACGGGTTGGCAAATCCGCAGGTATTCCTCATAAAGGATATTGCATGATAATAACGAAGCCATAAGAGTAAACAAACTTCAACACTTACATCGCATCTATAACTTCATTCCTTGTCTTCAGCCTTACCTTTAATCACTTTTCAATTTTTTAGACCACTGAGTCCGTGGAAAAATAGTAGGCTTATGAATATTATGGTACGCTCAGCAAAGGCATCCTACCAGACCTAAGTCTAGTGTAAGGTGTGGAAATATTTTGTGGCTCTTCACCCACCTAAGGTTAGCATTAGAATTGTCTAAAACCTCGTCAACATACCTGGTTCAGATGTACCTCTATGTCCCTTCCTAGATGCCACTTGGTAACTGACCTTAATTGCTGCCCTTTTATTAAGACTGAGTACTAGCTACTTCACTCCGCCGTTTTCAATATACGATGGGCAGGCTTACCGCAAAATAATATGTGTATCTTTCATCTTGTCAATAAAGTGATGACATCAAAAGTTAAACAGCCAAAAATCGGAAATTTTTCTATTCGCTTATAATCATTTGTCCCCAATAAATAAGCTTTAGCTGCTGTGCACGTACCTAACAATATAGTAGAGGAATTCGTTGTGACCTTCTCACATCCCCTCACCACACGACCAACGGTATCGAATTCGTTTAAACTCACCAGGTAGAGATAGCCCCGCTGGGAGTGGAACTCAGCGCATAGTGCCCGGCGGCTCTCGCCATGACTACTAGACATATGAGCTTCGCGAGCACTGTTGGACACGGCGGTTAGAAGTAGATATTCGGATTTTTGGAGCACCCATCTTGTGTCTTGGATTGCGACGCGCAATTTATCTAGTGGCGTCAGTGGACATTGATGTCATCCTCTGCCAACACGTTCACTGGGGCCGTCACCGAGGTGGAGGGTTTTGGTGTGATTCTCTCTTAGCCCTGCACCCCACGACCGACGGCTTCGTCTTCGTTTAGGCTCACAAGGTCGAGATAGCCGAGTTGGGTTTGATACTCAACCAAATTGCTTGTCGGATGTCACCATGATCACTATGGCATTTAGCATCGCGAGTGGTGTTGAAAACGGCGGTTGGAAGCAGACTTCCAGGTGTTTGAAACACCCGCCGTGTTTCATTGATTGCGACGCGAAATGTCACTACTGGCGTTGGTTGTCTTTGAATTCCGCCTCTGCGAATACGGTCACGGGGACCGTCACCGGAGTGGAGAGTTTTGGTGTCGCTCTCTCTCATCCCTGCACGCCACGTCTGACTGTTTCTTCTTTCTTTTTACTCCTCAGGTAGCGATAGCCGAGTTGGGAGTGGAACTCAGCGCATATTTCTTGGGGGCTTTCGTCATGCTTGCTAGGTCCATGAGCTCCGCCAGCAGTGTTTGACGCACCCGTTAGAAGTAGCTATTCGGGTAATTGGAGCACTTGATGGGTGCTTAGATTGCTACGTACAATCTCATCAGTGGCGTTTGTTGAGTTTGACGTCAGCATCTGCGAATACATTCACTGCGACTGCCACTGAATTAGTGGGATTCGGTGTGGCTATCACCCATCCCTCCGCTCCACGACCTACGGTTTGTTCTTCGCTTAGACTCATCAGGTATATATAGCCGAGCTTGGAGTGAAATTCAGCGCGGAGTGCTTGGCGACTGTCATCAGGATTTCTAGGTCTTCGAGCTTCGCGAACACTGTTTGACACGGTGGTTAGAAGCAGAATCTCTGGGTCTGAGCACCCGCTCTGCGCCTTGGATTGCGACGCGCCTTATCACTATCGGCAACCGTTGAATTTGAAGTCAGCCTCTGCGAACACAGTCAAGGTGACGGTCAGAGAGGTGGAGTGCTTCGGTGTAACGCAATACCATCCCTGCAGGCCACGACCAACGGTTTCGTGTTCGTTTAGACTCATCTGGTAGGAGTAGCCGATCTAGGAGTAGAACTCAGCGCATAACGCTTAGCGGCTCTCGCCAAGATCACGAGGCCTTTGAGCTCTGCGAGCATTGTTTAACACAGCAATTAAAAGTGGATTTTCGGGTTTTGAGCACCCGCCTTGTGTCTTGAATTGCGACGCGCAATCTCTTTAGTGCGGTATTTGACACTGACGTCAGCCTCTGCGAATACGGTCACTGGGACGGTCAACGAGACAGAGGGTTTCAGTGTGGCTCTCTGCCATCCCTGCACTCCATGACCGACGGTATCTTGTTCGCGTAGACTCTTCGGGTAGAGACAGCCGAGCTTGGAGTGGAATTAGGCGCGCAGCGCATGGCGGCTGTTGTCATGATTCCTAGGTCTTTGAGCTTCGCGAACACAGTTTGACAAGGCGGTTAGAAGCAGAACCGCGGGGTTTGATCACCCACTCTGTGTGTTAAATTGCAACGCACAATCTCACTAGCGGCGTCCGTTGAATTTGAAATCAGACTCTGCGAATACGGTCACTGGGACCGTAACCGAGGTGGAGGGTATCGTTGTGGCGTACTTCCATCCCTGCAGGCCACGACCGACGTTTACATCTTTGTTTAGACTAATAAGGTCCAGATATCAGAACTGGGATTGGAACTCAGGGAAGAATGCTTGGCCGATGGCGAGATGATTACTAGGTCTTTGGGGTTCAATAGCAGTGTTCGCCACACCGGTTAGAAGTAGATTTTCGGGATACCGGTGCACCCGCTGTGTGTCTTGGCTTGCGACGCGCAATCTCACTAGCGGCGACCCTTGCCTATGAAGTTAGCCCCTGCGAATACGGTCACTGTGACAATCACCTGGGTGTGGGATTTTGGTGTGGTGTAGTCCCATTCCTGCGGGCCACGACTGACGGATTCGTGTTCGTTTAGACTCATCTGGTTAAAATAGACGGGCTGGAAGTAAAATGCGGTGCATAACGATTAGCGGCTCTCGCCATCATTACTATGCCTTTGAGCTCTGCGAGCAGTGTTTGCCACACCGATCAGAAATAGATTTTTGGAATTTTGGAGTATCCGCCTTTTGTCCAGGATTGCGATGCTCCATCTCTCTAGTGGCGTTGCTGGACATTGACGTCAGCTCCTGCCAATACGGGCACTGTGGGCTTAACTGGTGTTGAGGTTTTCGGTGTGACTCTCTTCCATCCCTGCACTCCACTACCGACGATTTTGCCTTCGGTTAGACTAAGCTGATAGAAATAGCCGAGCTGGGATTAGAACTTAGCGCATAACGCTTAGTGGCCCTCGCCATGATCACTATGTCTTTGATCTCTACGAGCAGTGTTTGCAAAGCGGTTAGAAGTAGATATTCGGATTTTTGAAGCTTCGCCTTTTGTCTGGAATTGCGACGCGCAATCTCACTAGTGGAGCCAGTTGACAATGACGTCAGCCTCTGCGAATACGGTCACTGGGACTGTCACCGAAGTGTATGGTTTCGGTGTGGCTCTCACCCATCCGTGCACGCCACGACCAACGTTTTTGTTTGACTTAACAGTTAGAGGTAGCAGAGATGGCAGTTGTACGCAGAGCATATTGCTTGGCGGCTCTCCCCATGAACCCTAGGACTTTGAGCTATTTAACAGTGTTTGACATAACGGTTATATTAGATTTTCGGGTGTTTGGAGCACCCGCTCTGTGTCGGATTGCAACGAGCAGTCTTACTACTGTCGGCAGTTGAATTGAAGTCAGCCTCCGCTAATACGGTCACTTAGACCGTCACCGTAATGCAGAACTTCGGTTTGGCGCTTTCCCGTCCCTGCGTTCCCTGTCCGATGGATTTTCTTTATTTTGATTCACCAGTTAGAAAAATCTGGGTACCGTCCCAGTGACGGTATTGGCAGATGGTGACGTTAATGGCATTCGGCGGCAATAGTGAGATTGCGCTTCGCAATCCAAGACACACAGCGTGTGCTCCAAACAACGGAAAAGCTACTTTAACCGCTATGTCAAACACTGCCCGCTAACGCAAATCCTAAGTTTAATGGCGACAGCCGCCTAGCACTGTGCGCTCAGTTCCCCTCCCAGGTCGGCCATCTCTACCTGCTGAGTCTAAACAAAGACAAAACCATCAGTCTCGAAGTGTAGGTATGGGAGATAGCCACGCCGAAACCCACCACTTCGGTGACGATCCCACTGACGTTATTGGCAGATGTTGACTGCATCTTCAGCGGACGTCAGTATCGAGTTTGCGCTTCTCAATGCAAGACACAATGCGGGTGCCCCAAGCACCCAAAACCCTACCTATGACTAGTTTCAACACTTATTGACCGGCAACTTGAATCCAAATCCACTTGTTTAACCGCTTTTGCAAGTAAAACATGCGCATTTCCAGATTACATTTTGCTTTCTCGCAATCTAAGCAAGGACAGAGAGGCTTTGTCACACTCGCTGCGTGGCCCTTCAGAAAAGTTGACCACTATTTCGCCTTATCTTGGCCTTTCGTGACTTATTTATCGTGTACCTGGCTTCATAGACAACCGCGCCTAATGCGCCATGGTAGGCGAACAATTGGCTTCCACTTTTTGGTACGCGCTAACCTACTATTTAGTTAGCTTATCACGCCTTTCTTAGAGTGCTAGAACAGCACTTGCCAGAAAACCACCAAGGAAATATCTGGCGCAACATTATAGCAATAGTTAAAATTGCTTCACCGATGCGCAATGCTGGCGCTTGCTACAGCACTTAAAATTAGAGTGCAATAGCTCGAAGTTAAGCCAAGAGCTGCACAATAGAGTGCATCAACACATGTGGCATAATAAGCCTACATGTTCGAGCAAGCTCAATCCCAGAAGTAGAGTTCTTAATGCCCATTGACGCAGGCCCATATGGAGTTCACATCCGGAAGCCTTTTGCCAAATTTTGTAAAATTTCCATACACTCATTACTTTATTATCAGTGCCAGACTAATCTAGCGCACCAGGGTTGGAGGCATAACATGAATATGGACCATCGTCTCTAAGAGCTAAAAATTGTAATGCTTATCAGAGGTACACGTGCATCTTTCAGGTCAAACTCTGTCAAACGATCCTAAAGTTCTCCTATATTATGCAGGTAAACCTAGCTCATGCGGTCTTGAAATAAACTTTGCAACCACTTAGTGGCATAAAAGGTTACTTAACTCTATGGTTCTAGTGGTCTATGTCGCGCAGTACCCGCTATAAATGCTACACCGAATCCTCCTGACCATGTGTTCATAATACGTTCTCATGCAGGCCCTTGCAAATATGGCATTCCTTACTGGACTCCTAATGTTTTCGCAAAACCTTACCGCTTATTTGCCCATATTTTCTAAAAATGCCTTAAACGTTTGCGTTTCGTCCACCTGCGTCGGCCCTAGTGTTTCAGGCTTTTACGGGCAAGTAGGAGCATTTCTAGATAGCTATCCCTATTTAAAACTTATGCCGCTTCGCCGCATTTTACCTAGTATTTTCTTTGTTCTAATATCTGCTTGCGAGGCAGCAAGCCATAAATAGCGAAAACAAATAATGGCGTTATTCGTAAAAGGCCATGCCATTGTGAATAACTGGTGAACTACTGCACGTATTGCATTGCTTTTACTTTAAACGTAAGCATAGGCAATAACCTGTTCTCAGCAGCTTACTCCTTTATTGCTTTTTGCAATCTTCTAGCCATAGATGCGGTTTTCTTTTGCTCTGAGATTTACTCAGGCTGGAAACTGGCGCCGGAGATCAAATTTAATGCAAGCGATTTTGGTTTATCTTTTTAATTAAAGTACACCGCCTTAGTACGTCTCTTAACAAAGGCCTTTCATATTTCTTTGCATTACTGTAACTTATTTTTAACCTTTATTTTTTCCTTATATTTCCGCCTTCATTCCTTTTTCCATATGCGCACCAATAAATGTGAAAACTGAGAAGGCCGGAACTGCCCAAACGTTTATGGTGAATTTCGTGGTCAACGTGATCCTGTTTCCAAAGCAAACCTGCACCATTACTGCTCTTCGCAGTTTTCACAACAAGCAACATCAAGGAGCTCAGTTTCGTCTGAAGGAGCCAGAAGAAGTGCAAGGTAATCGCTTACAATCCCATTAGCTTTCCACCTAACGAAGCTAATGTCGTCGTAATTGTCAACAAGGTGCATATACTCATACCTTCCCTACACCCGTGCTAGGGCATAGGATTCATGTAAACGTTGCTCTGAATCCATACGAGCGCAGCATCTAGCCGGTCTAAAAATATATCGTTTATTTATTTGTTTATTATTTTAAATTATTAGCACCTCCGGAACATCACCTGAAAAACATTCGTCTATTTGCAAGTGAGCTACTTACTAGCGATGCCATGGGGTTATATTCCATTCACGTTGTCAGTGGATACATTCTCCTGGTATCGAGTAATCCCCTGCTTGGTGTCAGAATCCAGTGGACACTTGGCCGACCACACCAGTCGGATCTGCCATCAATCCTCTACCTCTGGAAGCTTGTCTATCATGTTCTGTGCTATTACGGTCGGCCATGCCTGTATTCTGGATCTAACAGAAATCCGTTTAATCAGTAGCCTCCACTTATTTGAACAATTTGGTTCAAAACATTATCAACTGCGGAACATCCCCTGAGAAACAACTTCCTCTCCATGCCTTGCCACGGCGTCATGCACCGTCAACCTCACTAGTGGCTTATTGCTCCTGGCTTCAGAATTTTTACCCATGGATACTTCACCCAACTCGCGTGTGGTGTACAGCTTTCATACTTTTGGCAGGTATACTGGCTGGGGTCCTTACTACTGCGCTCGGCTATGCCTGATTCCAAAGACCACATCAAGCTTCTCGGTCGTTCAAAAAGTCCACTCAAAAAGGCTTTAACTCCAGGCAAGTGTCCCACTTAGTCGTGATGCTTACCTCTCGTGTACCTGCCAATGACACCCATGTGGCCGTTGGGTTATGTGCTGGGACAAGTATACTGCTTATGGTTTGCATTCCATATTACCTGCGCTACACAGCATACTAACCAAAACAGCCTCGTCACCAGCTACTACGGTTACTAGTGAATCTGGACTAAGCTTTCCGCTGAGCCAACGGAACATCGGATGTACAACGATTGCGATTAGCAGTTCGGAAAATTGGCCTTACAAAACCTTACAAGAACCTCAATGCTAGTTAACTTTTGTCCAATCGCAGTGTACCAGGACGGGGTTGGTTTTCGTCTGTCAAGTGTTCTCCTTCAAAAGCCACAAACGTCTGTTTAATGATACTGTGACTCGGCGGAAGTGACTCACCACTGGAATAAAGTCACTTCTTACCGATTCCCACGAAGAATAATCACAATATCTGATATTTTGCGAGTGCCACGTGTTTAACATACATTCTGTCGGACGCTTGCGCCTTCCGAAAAATGAAGAGCCAATTCCGGAACCGTTCAAATCCTATCCAAGCATTTCCGTAACAGAAACACTTAGTAAGCCTACAGCGCTTCGACGCCATCTTTTTCGTTGGCACCAATAAGTATGCCCTTCTTATCTGCATCATTCCTATGCAATAAGTATGCGCAATTTTCGAGCCATGTATTTTCCCAACAATTATCACTGTCGTCAGGGGCGCACACGCTGTTAGTGTTTCTGTGACGCTGTCAACCTCTTGCTCATTCCCCTACTGATATGGCTTGCTTTATCCAGAATATAATTAGTTATTCATTCATTTCGGTTTATACTTATCATGAAACTAATACAGGCGGGATCTCAGAGGTAGGTTTGACAAGTATTAAATTAAGACGGACAAAAATGGCTTGCGCCAAGCTACCGCAATTATTATCCGGATAATGCATGAGGTTACGCAGCGGCACGCTTGGTTGTTACGCTCTATCCGGCCCGGTCTCAGAAAGCCATCGACTGAGTGATAGATGTTAAAGCGCAGTTTTGCATTATGCAGGAACAAGAACTTTCGCACTTCCAACTCGAAAGCTTGCGGGTCCTGGATGTCGCGCAGCCTTTTAGTAGTTTGCTCCAAATAGTTTTACATGCTACTAAGAATAACAAAGAGTGTAGTTACTTCCTGGCTCACAGCGGAATAATAGTACTATTACTGTTTCTGAGGTTACGTTATGTTCCATCCCCAGCGTAAGGCTGGGTATGTCACTGTGCACAGGATGCATAAGTTAAAGGCAGTATGTCACAGACACAGAAGTTGGAGTCTGAGCGGACCACACCGCGCCCTGTCACTGAACGCCTAGTCTTGTGTAGCTAGTGCTTCAGTAAACCGCCGTTGGGATATTTAAAACACAATGCGACCCGACTTATGCAGGCTGCTTCATAAGAAAGCGGGGTAGAGAAAGATCGGACGAACGTGACTCCGGTAACGTAATTGAGGTGCTTCCCTAACGTATACGTAGCGCCTTATGTGGACTTTTAATTGTCGAGTCTTTGCGACTGGCAAGTGCACTTGCTCAGAAAAGTCAAGAGGTATGAAGTAACGCAGGCCCAAACGTTTGCTGCTTACGAAGCTAAATAAAAGTGACTTTAATCGTGACCGCCCCATGAGGCACTAAGCTCTTGTGCCTTCCGGCACATGATTTTTTAGCGTAGATGGTCACTTGCTGTTGCCGGCACCACGAATTCAGGCCCCTTAAGACTTCGCGTATGCTGTGGCGTGGGACTAATTTGTAGCTGGGTAGAAGATGTAGCGATTTTGATAACTTCAGCAAATCGAAATAAGAGATCGTGTTGTACGCTGCTGCAGCTATCATTCATATAAATAAAGAAGCCTTGGACTTAAAACGCATCCCTATATAACACCGCTCGAGAGAGTGGCAATGGAGGATACCAAATAAGATATTTTTACTGACTGCGTCCCGTTAGGTAGGAACTCAACCGGTCCAAAAGACGGATCCCTGCGCCCTAAGTCTTGACAAAGTGCTGTAGTGGCTTACGTGGAAACCTGTCGAATACTTTTCGCACATCAAGGTAGAGCGTGAGTACAGCTTGTGTTGAGTCACTCGCTTCAGTGCCAAGGTTAAGGAAAGCGAGCTGGCAGGTCGCACGGGATCGAGCACTCAGAAATCCATGGTGTGACTTGTGCCGTAGTTTCCTCCATATAGGAAGTCCATGAGAGTTCTATTAGCAGTCTGTTCCATTACTCCAGAGATGATAGAAAAAGGTATATCAGGCCGAAATTGGCAACCTTCCGTAAAGGGTCGACTCTGTGTCGCGGCATGACTATAGAATGTTTCCCATTTAAAGGATATTGTCCAGCCTGCATAGAGATTGTAAAAAGTATTAAGTAGCGTTTGGGAATGTCCTCAATATACCTCTTACTTATAATGGGCGGGATGCCATCTGGACCAAGGCGTGAAGCTTACTTAATAGTCCAATCCTCAGAACGGGCAAATTTGATGTCTACGTATAACGCGCAGTGAACGGCTGGCGGTCGCTTGCAGTTCATTGATAACTGGCCTGGTTTACAAACGTTAAAAAGCCAAAAAATAGGAGAAAATGCACCACCTATGACAAGTGGGTCATAGGAAGTATCATTAGAGCCCATAAGTAGGACAGATAAGTTTGGAAATTGAAAAATGGTGCGAGAACGCATAGGTTAACTGAGTTGCTTGATTCTGTTAACATCAGCCATGGCCGCCTGTTCTTGACCAGTGGGCTTTTGTGCAGCCTTGGTAGATAACGCAATGGCGATTCCATTAGCCCTCATGGAATAGCGAATGTGGTACGTCCACAGTAGGAGCGTCGTAGCTGACACAATTTAGTGAGCAGCATCGTTCGGCTGGTATTGATTGAAAGGCTGCTTGTTAACCAGAGAAACGACACATAAAGTCCAGAAAAAATAACACAACCTATAAAAGATTGAAGCTGATTGCTACAGGGCGTAGGATAAACATAATCCGTCTCGATTTCCAACCAGCTATGCAGCGCAAACGCAAAAAAAGTTATGGAATGCACCTGCAGGTAAAGCTAAATTGCGACTGGTGTAGCAGGATTAGTGAATGCATAATGTAAGTAAAAAGACACCGTGCTACCATATGAACTCAACGCAGAATGATGACGTAGCAATGATGTCCCCACTCAGACCAGTGTTGGAAGATACTTTTCTTGCCAAACTAGAAAATGAATCATTGGGGCCATTTATAGATTGTTACGACCAGCACTATCGTTCCATCGATGACATCTTTTGTATGGCCCTTAAAGACATCTCTGGAGGTTATGTCAACAGAGCTTCATGGTGCGCACCCGGCGATTACGTTCACCTACAAAATCGAACATAAATAAATAAAGAAATAGTTTATCCTCGTCATTGCGGGGCACACCGTCAATGGCATGATCATGGTAATACAGACATGTGTGGTCGGCAATTGCACAAATTAGTACACTTTGACAAATAGCGTAGAAATATATTGGTGTGTTGACATGTATAAGTATGTTGAACTGTGTATATGGAAGGGGCCATGTTAAGTGAGTAGGTAAATGTGACACTGGGTGTTTTTGTTCGTTGTTTTCGCCATGCAAGGGGGAATAAATGGGACGCTTTCAATCGGAAAACGTTCGTAATGTGTGAATGATCCTCCGAAAAAGTGAAGAGGCAGTGACTTTATTTAGTGGCGCGTCACATCCGCCACGTCACAGTGTTGTCAAACGGATACCTGCGGCTTTCTTTAGGGAGAAGGTTGGCCAGGCAAAATCCCACCACATCCTGGAACACTGCCGCCAAAATATTTGCTAAACGGGGTTTACCCGAACCACCCAGCTGGCAGCACGAGGACGTTATTATGGATGTACGTCTTAGTATACTAAATGACGATTCCTTATTAAGGAAAACCAAAAGAAAGAAGACTTGGACTAGTCGGTATACAAAGTTCAGTAGTTTTGTACCGCTTAAATACAAACAAGTCTTAGTACATTGTCTCACCTCAAGGGCGAGATGGATATGCTCAGAGGACGCTCTGGATGAGGAGATGAAATCCATCCAGAACACGTTGCATGAAAATGGATATCCAGAAAGATTGATTCAGCGCAATAAGCAGCCCAAACTAACACCGGGCGTTAAGGACGTAGCCCAGCAAAAGGCCCCTTCATTCGCTTCGGTTTTAAAGGTGCTACAGTTAGTGAGCTTGTAACAAGAAATCTGACGCAAGCGATAAGGGACACCTTTCCGGCTGCAGACTTACGATGAGTCTTCGCCACGAAGGAGCGACTTCCTGTGTGCAACAAGGACAGACTGCCGAAGTTGACCCCCTCTTTCGTTATCTACCGCGTTGAGTGCACTTGTGAGGCAACCTACAATGGTCGGACGGCTCGTCAACTGTCAAGTCGCATTAAGGAACATAGCACTAGGTGGTTGTTGAACGGGGCACCCGAGTGCTTACAAGCGGTAGTTGGTCGCATCTGTTCGAATCAGGTCACCAGATTAACCTCCCGAATGCCTTTACTGTGATTTGGCAGGTTCCATTAAGCAACTAGAAAGTTACGCGGTTAAGGATGCTCGCCACTGCAGAGGCCATTGCGATCCGTGTATACCAGTCCACGCCGTGCGCGCAGAAAACGTTTGCTCAATCTCTATGCCTGCCGTGGCCAAACAGCCATCAGCCTAGCCGTCACGCTGAAATCGGCTCAGGCATTGATGTTACGTGACCATCAATGGATCTGTGTGCATGAGACAGCGACGAACTATTCGCTGTCTAACCATTGACCGAGTCAGTTCAGACCAAACCCCCGAACCAACCACTATCCATCCCTTTGTAATTTAACCCTATATGATTGTACTGGCCTGTAGCTGAATCATTGAAAATATTTGTTTGTTTCAGACTGATTTTCTTGTTGAGTCACTGCGAACTTCCCATTTGTTAAATGGTACAAATCCGCATCAGGTGGTGAAGAATCTTAATCGGTTCCTAAAGATTTTCACATGGCTTGTTGAATCTAACATTTACGTTCGGTTTCTGAACTATTGTATGAATACGCGTGAGTACCCAATCTCATTGTGGGAATATCTTCGCCAAAACCGTAGTTCGCCCAACTGTAAAACTCCTACCACACGCCCTATACCAACTGATACTATTTGTGGTAGAATTCCCGAACTTCAACGAAACATACTTCAGGGGCACTCCAGTGTTGGTGCGCTCACTGAAGAGAAACGTCAGCCGTTTGTGGAGTATGTTCAACGGATCGTAGATAGAAGAGTGCAGAGGAAACTTGATGGGCTGGCACGATCACTTAGCCACATGAAGCCACAAAATACGTTCCCAAACCATCCAGGAACGCATGTTCGTAATTTTTCGAAATTAGTGTTTTCGCCTGAACTACTTGAAATCTTGTCACTCGGTTTGACTTTCTGTTATCCTAAAAGTACTGAACGTCGGCTAGATAAAGCGACTCAATTTGTAAACCTGTTAGCAAAAACGAAAAGTCTTGTTGCGCTAGCAACTGATGCTCTAGAATGTTTTAAGTCTTCGTTGGTCAATGGCTGTTACAACTATCGAAATCACAAGGTGAAGCAACGCGGCCTGATTACTCTTAAAGATTTGAACTCCCTGCGCCGGTGAAAAGCAACATAGATATAGTCAGCGGCAAGTCAGATATGGGAAGTGGTATAGTCCTAATGGGTAGAAGTGATTACACCTCGAAATTAAACCAGATTCTCCGAGACGAAACAAAGTTTCGTGTAAAAGTAGATGAGAAGGACCAACCAGCCGAAACGAAACAAAATCTGAGGAATCGCCTGAAGGAGCTATGCACACGCGGCTGTATACCCAGTAATGGGTTTAAAAGTCATAGGCCAGTCGGAACATCTATCCCGCGAATGTTTGGATTTCCAAAAGTTCACAAAGAATGTCTACCTCTACGCCCAATATTGTCCATGACAAACTCCGCATGTCATCCCACAGCACAGTGATTAAATAAATATATAAATATAGGTATATTTCTAGACAAGCGCTAAATGCTCTTCCTGCGTGGGATCAGATCAAATTTTACAATACATCCATGCTCATGCATGGAGAAGAAATATCGTTAACACCTGCTTTTGTTCCTGTTTATCTTTCCGAACAGTAAAGCAGGGATAAATACAAACGTTTCGTAGGCCTCGACGTTTTTGAAGGCAGTAGTTTGGGTCTCCTTAGCTTATGTACGAACTCTGCGCTTTCACCGGCTACCGCTGCCAAACCTTGAGGTGCCTGATTGCATTAATAAACTATCAATCTATTATGCCAATTGATTGTGTTATTTTCGATGGAAAATGCACCACTAGAGGAAATTTGATCCATTTTCTTTAGTCACATCACCGCATTTCGAGCATCCATTAGTAGCGGGCTCATGGAAAGGAATAAGCAAGCCAAAATTAGATCGTAAAAGTGGAGGGTGGAAACAAGGGAAATACCAGTAGTGGCTAACAATTTAGCCTTGCTTAGAACAGTGCGACTGAAAGGCCGGCCCACTAAACTAGAAAATACACTAACATTGGAAAATGGAGCCCAGAAACAGCATACCAGAACCGTAAACATGGCGCGAATTTCAAAGTGTAGATCTCCAAACAAGCGGAATCAACGCCGTTTTGGAGCCGAAAGGTTAACTAAAACAGGACAGCAATGGACTGCCTAGAACAAACCCCAGGCGCTGGTTACGACAAAGGTAAAACAATTAAGCTAGGTACTGTGGTTATGGAGCTATTTGCATTTTTAGCGGTCGGATGCGGATAGCGCCATTTTCGAGCCTCCGCTAAATTCACGTTCTGCTTTGGAAGCAAATACAGAAAAAAGAAAGAAATAATACAAAAAACCGCTAGGCGTAATAAGTTCCGGATATGGAGTAGTAACTGGGAATGCCTAAGATAACGTGTAATTCGCTGCAGTAGCGAAGTATGACGCAGTGGGCCGAAAAGCATACCTTCTCAGTAAACGTAGTAAAAGTTGGGAAAACAGACGGAAAGGTTTTTGGGAAATACTAGGTAGACTGTAAGAATTATTATATAGGTAGAACAGCACAGGATATGGTGTAGCTAGCCCACAGCCAGAATGCGACCATGTGCTATTTTCAGAGTATATTGGGCCGGAGAATCCACTATGAATGTGGAATTCAACGTTTTTAATGCTCCGATGTGGATGCGAAAATTATACCAAAGCCGCATGAGCTGAGTCCATATGGATAAGACAAGGGAACATAAAACTCATTTGCCCCGTCTGAATTAGGATAACGCAAGCATTTCCTACAGAAATATTACCAGTTTCGACTCTTTGAGGCTATTTTATACGTCATTATGGTTGTATCAATGACACTAATGAGCCAGGGTGGTCCTCCAGTGATAATAAAAAAACTAATGTGAGAAAATTCACTTATCTCAATCCTAGCGCGCCGTTCTGCTTAGTCGCGTCACTCTTCTTGTCAGTTGCTAGTCATTGTTGGCCCCATGTAACCTGCAAACAGCAACTACTTGACACTCCAGCTTTCATTTTCCTCTGACGTTTGTCTCCTTATTTGGCGCTCGTCTGTTGACCTATTCATTGAAAATGTAGGTATCCAGTAGTGGTCAAACTTCTTAATCATATGGCTCCACCAGCCACTGATACATACTTTTCTAGAGCCACTATCTCTGCCTATAGCAGCTAGTCGTAATAGCCTCAATTAAACTTTGCTTATACCCCGAGCTCTCTAGGAGCTGCTCATTTCTTACAGTGTTCATTCTCTTGGATTGTTTGCGCCACAGCTCAACTGTTTGTTGACCTATTCTGTGCCACCGTAGGATACACTAGTACCTGAGGCCTTAATCCGAATTCTATGGCTGGCCACTTATCTCACTGCTAGCGCGCCGTTCTCCTTAGTCGCGTCATTCTTCTTGGCAGTAGGTAAATATTGTTGGCCCCATGAAACCTACAAAGAGCAACTACCTGACGCTCCAGCTTTCATTTTCCTCCGACGTCTGTCTCTTTATTCAGCGCTCGTCTGTTGACCTATTCATTGAAACTATAACTATCATATGGCTTCACCACCCACTGATACTTCCTTTTCTAGAGCCACTATCTCTGCTTAGCAGCAGCTAGTCGCCATAGCCTCAAGTCAACTTTGCTGACACCCTGAGCTCTCTAGGAGCTCCTCATTTCTTACAATGTTCATTCTCTTTGATTGTTTGCGTCACAGCTCAGTTGTTTGTTGACCTATTCTGTGCCACTGTAGGATCCACTAGTAACTGATACCTTAATCCGAATTCTGTGGCTGGCCATTCATCTCTCTCCTAGCGCGCAGTTATCCGTTTTCCGTCTTACTCTCGTGCAATTTTCTTTGGCAGTAGCTAGTCGTTGTTGGCCTCATATAGCCTGGAAGGAGCAACTTCTTGACACTCCAGCGTTCATTTTCTTTTGAAGTCTGTCTCCTTATTTAGCGCTCGTCTGTTGCTTTATTCACTGAAACTGTAGCCATCCAGTACTGGTCAAACTTCCTAATCATATGGCTACACCAGCCTCTGATACATACTTTTCTTGTGCCACTATCTCTGCTTAGCAGCAGCTAGTCGCCATAGGTTCCATTAACTTTGCGGATACCCGGAGCTCGCTCCGTTCTTACCATGTTCATCTCTTTGATTGTTTGCGTCACAGCTCAGCTGTTTGTTGACCTATTCTGTGCCACCGTAGGACCCGCAGGTAGCTGAAGCCTTATTACGAACTTTATTGCTGGCCATTCATCTCTCTTAGCGCGCCGATATCCGTCGTCTGTCTTACTCGCGTTTACTTGACATGTGGTCAAAAGTCTTAATGATATGGTTGAATCAGCCACTGATACCTCCATTCCTTTAGCCACTATCTTTGCTCTGCGGCAGCTGTTTGCTGTATGCTCTATTCAACTTTGGGAATACTCCTTAGCTTGCTAGGCGTCAGTCCTTCTGTAGATTGTTTATTCTCCTGGTATAGTTTTTTCACAGCTCAGCTGGTTTGCTGTCCGATCCTTTGACACGGTTGTTATTCATTGGCACCTCGAATGATTAACCCAACAGGCACCTTTGTCCACTGATACCCGGTCCAGTATCGATATCTTCTAATCGTCTTACCTCCAACACTTAGTCTTCCTTTGATATCCATTTAATCTTAGCCAGCTTCTAATATGCTCAGCTTCCTATATTCATATACCTATGTACATTGTAGTTATGGTGTCTTAGGTAATCCTTATCCCGTGAGCATATATAAATACGGCCACATCGTCACTGTCCTTGGGTTTCCGATAACAACCAATCGTGACTACACACCCACTTTCTAGTCTTAGGTAGAATTCGAACATTGTCAGCTTACACCTCATGAATATCTTACCGGAATCCTGCTCTTCATCCCTATGCACATGAAAGTATTCTACCCATCAGGCCATGCCTTCCGCATAAGTAAAAACATCTTTAGCGTAATATCTGTTACACCTTGTACACTAGTTGTCTCAAATAAATGTCTTAATGTAGGATTTTGATCAAACGCTAGGTACATCGACTGTTCCTTTTCGGTCTTCTCTCGGCTTGTTCCTCTCTCCCTTTTCTCTGAGGTCGTGAACATCGGAGAGCTTCGGGATTGAACTGAGGAACTGCCTCCGTCTGGGATGGGACGAAATAACCAACAAGTACTTACCTGGACCATTTCCTCACTTCCACTCTAACTATTTGCACCCAACCACCGATGTCCAGTGAGGGTAGCTGGACACGAATTCTTCGCTCCCCGGCAAATATACATAATCAGAGATGACTTCATGTGGTTCTGCGAAGGATCAACACATTATATTCAATAAGAATGTTTAGTACCCGACCTACCAACGGACAGGACCCAGGAACGCAATAAACAACCAGTTATTGCATCAACCAGCGGAAAATATGGGACGCGACCTGACTGCGAATAACCGAGCAAACAGACTTTTAACAAGAAACATAGCCAGTTACAATTTGCCATTCAATGGATTGGTGGCAGTGTTCCAGGACGTGGTGGGTTTTTGCCTGGCAAGCGTTCTCCCTACAAAAAGCCACAAATGTCCGTTTAACAAAACTGCAACGTGGCGTATGTGACTCGCCACCGAATAAAGTCACAGCCCATAACTTTACACTGGCAGGTCAACTAGCGTCACAATTCTACATAGGATCGTTACACTGGGACTTCTACATCTGTATATACTGTTGTCGTTTTACATCCTACCATACGTTGCCCTTTTCCTTCCTTGTGTGCGGGCTCTTCCATTACCTTTCAGTGGATCATTCAGGTTTCTCAATCTCTTATTAGCTGAGGTCCCGTATCTCATGACAGCCAACTTATTGTTTCGAATTTTCAACATTGTACAGTTCCAATCTTGGATATATGAACAATTTTCTGCGTTACTGTTACAATTGCATTATAATGTTTGTACCGTTGTACATATCTGATCATGCCTCCATGAGCGTGCTTCGCATAGTCGAGAATAAAATATTTATTTATTTATTTATTTAAAATGTGTCCAGGTGAGAAACACCTTGGGTTCCGCTTTGGTTAGACACGAATACCACTTCTTTTGGGGGTTGCGCCCTCTCAAGCATGACCGATTAGTAGACCACAGGTGCTAAAGCACACAACTGTGCATTAAGTTGCTAGTTTAGAGCTCTATTTCTCTTAGTTGAGGGTCGGATGCAAGTGCCTGTGGTGTTGGACCAGAATAACGCAATCGTTCCCTGGAGAAACATCATCAGTTTCAGCACTTTGAGGTTATGTTATATATCTTAATGGATGTGCCACCAATGCTAATGAGCTAGAGATGTCTTCTATTGAAAATAGAGAAATAGGCGTCCAAACAATTAGCGAAATGCATTCAGGTGGGAAATACCACGAATGCCGCTTTGGTTAGGCATGATCACCTCATTTTATAGAGGTTGCACTTTCTCATTTGTGACGGATTATTAGGCCTCATGTGTTAAAGCACACCATTTCTGAATCGCTTTGCTATTTTGAGCTCTAACTCTCTCGGTTGGGAGTCCGATGCAAGTGCAAGTGATATTCACTAGTGTAAGGTAATAGAAAACTGGGAGATCACAACAGCTATTAACTTGGAGGTTTCCTGGTGGGAAGCTTCCACATTGTCAGGCAAAATGAATGAACAGTAATATAACGCAAGCAGAGAAGATAACGAAAACAAGTGGGAGCTGGTTGTTCACCCACCATTACGCATTACGTATGGTAGGCTTTAGAGCCAGGTAAAGGTTAAAATTACGTACGAACGGCCAAGGAAAGAGGAAGTGGTGGTCAAAATATCTGGGTGTCTAGCTTTACAGGTGACAGGGGCCTCACTGCCGCATGGTTAGCTTTTTGCCAGAGAAAGGGAATCCAGAAAAATTGTTGTGCAAGCATAAAGGATTAAAGAAA
>OX104071.1:21822082-21837963 GCA_944474145.2 Dicrocoelium dendriticum
GTCGGTGGAGGAGAGGGACATCGCGGTTATTCTTCTTGTTGTATGTCCAGGTAAGCAAAAGTTCAACTTTACCGCTGTCCAGATTTTTCAGATGTATAACATATGGGAGTATGAGGATATGTCCAGTTCTCCATACTGGACAAGGGTTATGGTTATTGTAGGTCGGTGCTTTCGGAGTTTTACCATGCTCCATGTAAGTCCGTGTGGGTTGTGACGTCATTCTTGGGCCAAAACTGTTCCTCAGTCCAATCCCAGATATCCAAGAAGTCCCGGACCTCAGAGACAAAGGAAAGTGAGGGACAACCGAGAGAAGACCGCAAGAACAGGCATGGAGTTGAACATTGTTAATGTCTTGCGTCACAACATTTGGGCTTGAGACAAAACATGTACACTGTGCAATAATAATTATGCTGAAAATGTCTTTTGAGTATCATATAGAATCATTAGCCGTTTAGGTACATTGCTATCACCTGCGTAGAGAAAAGAGCGTTGTATCATAAGTAAAGTACAAAGTATCCGTTTAGTATGAGCCGATAATTGCTTGGGGATAGAGCAAAGAGAGTTAGAATATTGGTAGTGATTGTCAGGTGCATGAAAAGCACCTAGTTAGTGTAATCCGAGAGGGGGGCATAATAAGCGAAAATAAATAGGTAGCCGCGAGAGTCCTAAAGATCAATTGGTGGCAGGGCAGCGGAAGGATTGGATGCAGATATTCTAAAGGAATAAAGGATATTGAGATACGGAGTGGCTCCTAACAAGCACTGGATCATCGCATATCCATGGGGCCAATGGCTACTAGCTACCTATGAAGGGAGATGCCGAATTTACGACGACCGACAGATAGTCTCGCTAGGAGAGGCTCAGTCGCTAGATGTAGCCATTCCAATTAGAAGGTTGGTCACTAGTGTATGCCTATAGGGTCGCTGCGTGTATCAACAGGCCAGTGAAGGTAAGTAATAGGTCAACAGACCAGCTGAGCTGTGACACAAACAATCCAAGTGAATGAACATTGCAAGAAGAGAGCGAGCTCATTGGTGATCCTTTTACGGTTGTATAGTTGTGTTTAAATTCCGCTTCGTTTTCCACCTTAAACATAGTCGTCTTGCAAAAAGCCGAGGCGAATGAAGTCCTTGCGTCTTCGTTTGGTAAGTCAAATGCAGCTTATGACCTGCTTGTTGAAGACCAGTTACGGATTCACCTGGTGCCATACAGTCAGATGTAGGCTCCCGCTGGTATCAACAATAATATAACTGCCTCCCAGCGAACCAGAACGAAATACTAGCAGCTAGTGATAACTTACTTGTAGATGTGCTGAACGCTGCGCTCAGAAACCGAAGCGCCGGCTGCTACCTGTTGAAAACGCACTGATATGCAGGTTATTGTTATTAGGAATGCGTTATCCGAGGTTGCCACGCTTGCCAAGCCCAACCATAAAGTGGCTTGGATAATTACATCCCTAAGTATTGTGAATGAGAACTTTTAATCGGACTGGTCCCCTGCTGACGGTCCATCGGTTGATGGGTCGCTCATCCTATCGGGCGTTCCAGTTGAAGCGGAGAAAACTGACTCAGCTGCGACGGAGGGCATTATTGATCCCCGCATCTGGAAGGCGTGTCACGGGCTTCTGGACCAAAATAGACTAAAGGAAATAGAGCAAGCAAACCCCACAAACCCTCTGCACCCTAACTGTGAAGTGAGAAAGCATTCAAGCTGTAAGCGCTCGGGCTAGAAACACCAGCTTGTGCTGCAATTCTGTCAGTTTCATCTTACACTGTGCAGGCAGATGGTGGAAAGCGCCAGGGGTCCTTATCGCATGTTAATCAAACTGCGAACCTGCCTAATCCAAAGCCCCAACCTGTCTTCTGGGGTAAAGGTCGTGGAGGCTCGCGTGGGCCCTAAGCCATGGGCTTCTTAGCTTGTAGGACGAAAAAATTCGGACCAGAACTGCCCGCGCCCTTTAGGCCAGTACGAAAAGCTTTAAGTTTGAGCAGTCAAACAAGCTGGAGCATAAGGCGTATTCTACAGTTGCTTCAGAGCCGGCTGATAACATGCGCCTGGTCTCAATGCCAGCGGCTAAGCCGGCGGCTGTTCCACTAAATTCCAAAAATCGTGATGTAAATGCATCCCGTCGAGGTGCTTCTTTTATGGAAAGCGGCGTAATATTCCGTAAGGCAGTGTAATCCAGTACCGCACTTCCTGTCGGACGTAGGTTGGACGATCTGCTTCCTGGATATCGAAGGTTTAGGCAACCAATACACAAAGGAGGTGGGGGAAGCTCTACCTACTTAAAACAAAATTACCCAGCAAGAAAGGAAGCGGTATCACTGCTGAGACCATTAGCTCCGTACTTATACCAACAGATAGCATGGGCTCCAAAGTATTATTTGGACTTGTTTATAGGGCCCCTGATGCATCAAAGGTGAGTGATAACGCACGCGTGGCCACTTTCGAGCACGCATCAAGTTGTCCTTGCGAATACAAAACGGTAGCAGGTATTTCAACGTGCCTGCTTTGAAAGTGTTTCCACCCACTGCTAATACGAAGTATGCTAGTTTAACAACTAGCAACAACATGGGCGTTTGAGAGCGACATGTTTCTGCCCCTACCAGGAGGAGGCATACATTGGACTTGGTAGTTGCCATAGGCATCCCAAAACTGAGTTTCAGTAAGCCATGAGTTTCATGAAAGGGATCATAGAGTAGTACACTGCTCATTGTACATAATATGTTCCATCACTAATCCGGTTATACCAGATAGAATCCAGCTTAACCGGCAGGTGAATTACATAAATTGGGCTGCCGTTACCCTACATACCAGGTCGAGAAATCAGGATAAATTCTTTTTATCCGATTGCCTAGAGCAATCAGCCGGAATCTTTTATAGGGAGGGTATTTCATGCCTGGACAGTGTGGCTCACTTTTTCCGTTTAACAAGAAGCCCCTCAAGAAAAACCAGCCGAACAACGCCGCTCACTAAAATGTGTCAGCTACGGCGCTACGACTGTAGGGCGTTCCACTTTGCATATGCCATAAGGACAAATGAAAACGCTATTGCGTTATAAGTCAAACCTGTGCAAAAGCCTACTGGTCAAGAACGGGAAGCGATGACCAGTGTTACTAGGGCAAAGCAACCCGGCTAACTTATTCGGACAAACTACCACAAAGGCTGTGAGGTACCAGAACCCGCAGGTTTTCAAGATGGAGGTGCAGAAGTTCATGTGTTTGGATAACGAAAAGCGGCTCTTTAACGCCTGTGACTCAGATGATCGCTGTTTTGAGACCCGGCTGGATGGAACAGGAAAACTTCTGTGTACCCCGGTGTAACATCCTGCGTTATGCAGATGAAGCAACAGATACATTAGTGAGAGCTATTTGCGTCATCCTTTGCCTAATACCAGTCCTTCCCACCTTTGAGATCATGCCTAGAGCAATTACACTGTAAGCCAGTGCTGAGGCTGCAAATCCGCCTTTAAGACACACATCACCTATTTTCATTCTCGCTTGACCCACTTCTAGCGCCTCTGCAGATACATGGGTCGTAAGAACCCATGTGGCCTTGATAAGTGCAGCTGTGAAGGCGGCCTATTAGACACAGTTAGTATCTTCACCGTTTCGACTGTCTACCTTGCATGCCACCTTACTACGCCGAAGGTAAGGCGTTACTTAGCATACCACCCTTGAACCGAGTGGCAACTCCGCATGTCTGGTGAAGGTGACCTTTTAGCTGACAGCCGTTCAGTAATTAGGTCATCACTTATTTAACCCATCTTTACTTTGCTCTATAGAGTATTGAGCAGAAACGCTAACCTTAAAATGTGAAGCTTACTTCTTGTGCATGCTCCAGTCTATAATGACTGGTTTCCGAATAGGATCAACTCTGAACCACGGGAAGAAAGTGGCAATCAGGCTTAAACTGGAAAGCTGTAAACCTCTCGCAAGAAGCAAATTGAGCCACGACACTAAGTTCCTTATCCTCTCGTGCTCCATTTGCAAGGCCACCTTCAGTCACTTCTAAATTCTTTTCTTTCGCCTCCTCCTTCCTCCTTCCTTCCTTCCTCCTTTATTCTTCCACAACGCCGCCTGTCTTTGTCGACCAAAATATTTTCTAAGTCATGGATCGCTTTTCGACCTATTTATGACCCACACTTCTTATCTAGTATTCGGTTTTGCCATAAATGTTACTGAGCGCAATGGCGAAACCCACTAGTAGACGGAGTATATACGTAAACCCCAACTTCGCCACCATTTCCTTACCTCCATCTTCATAACTATTCCTACCCAGTAAATAAGTTGTCCTGCGGCTTCGCGTACGTAGACCAAACTTGGTGAACTCTTTGTTTGAGGTGCTTTCCCAACTGAGGATGGAGTATGCGCATAAATGTGCTGAGAGTCTGTAGAGTCCAGCTCTCATCTACCCTTATTAGAGCCCAACTGAATCAGCCAGTAGTATTCAACGCTACTCTACTCCTTTAATCCCACACCCAATATCCTTCATAGTCGCTGTTTATCAATATCAAAAAACTCGCTAGCCTTTATCCGTATAGTGGATCATAGCATCGCGGTGGCGCCTTTATTGAAAACATACACAGTTCCAACCTACGTCAGTACAAAAAATGAACAAAATCAGGTTGCTACGAAGTTTCTGAGTCAAACGTATTATTGGTCACCGTCGGTAAAATCACGGTTTACAAGACCATGTATTTTTCACTCCATGATTTCTTCTCCGAGCCCCATATCGCTTAGCTTTTATCTACTTTGTACATTTGCCAATCACTATTACAAACATTTGTTGATTGGCGTTATGATGAACTAGATCCATTGTTGCTCTCTATTCATGTCACCTTAACATTTAATATTTCGTGTTCGATATATAGCCATGCGACAGCGACCCCTGTCACACCGGCTAGCTGGAACTCCAGCTATTTCGAGCCGCTTCTTGCCTTCCCCTAGTCAACAGTTGGGCATTTATCTGCTAACAAGCTGAAGTATGCCCACTGCGTCACGTGTACAGGTAAGTGTAAATCCAGCTCGCATTGCTTGTCTACTTTGTTGTTCCTGAATCATACCATTAGTCATTTATGCTGACTAATGAACTAGCATTGCTCTCACCAGAACCTAGCTCGACGTGATAACTTGCGTGACATTCAAGCCTACTTTTGCATCGAAGTCACCCATACTAAACCTGCAACGTTGGAGAGAAAGAGGAAGCTTATAATGAGCAAAAAGTAGCACAGTAAATCGCCACAACACGTTGGGCAAAATGATGCTTCCAGGTCTGGATAATCCCAAGCACACAACAAAACTGCTTGGGGCTCAACCCCTGAAGGCTCTAGCACATTACACGTTTAGAAGCACTTTGCCATCTTTTCGGATGCTCACTGCTTTATTCTTGATGGTAGACGTATGTAGCTTATTGGTAGTGCGGCTCTAGGCATACGGATGCATAACGTGAGCTAAAAGTGTGAAAGCATGCTGGATTTGTTTGATAAATAGAAGTTTACATGCTTATTAGAGTCAAATAGACAGCGTGCTGTCCCGGCTTACCCATGTAGATTGGACTCATATAGCCCCTAAACACCATGCACAACCGCTCAAATAAGTTTGGAAACTTTACTTAGGTAGTGGTTTCCTCGCCCAGAAAACGATACACTGAGGATTTTTGACCATGGTCTGGGTACAATGCGCCACATACCTTCGCGAGAGCAAAACATTAGAAAGCGCTTTACGAGCTTTTCCTTGTATATTTTTCACATATTCGTCCAGTTTTAGTACGTGCGCTTGGAAGTATGTTTGCGGCCACTGCGTCGTGCATCGTAAGTACTGCTACTTTGGAGCTATACTGTACTTATATACGCACGCAGCCCTATTGAGCCTCGCTAGCAACCAGCCAACTTTTATACTTTTTCCTAATTTTACCGTTCACGATTGAAAACTTTACGACATTGGTAGCAGGAATTTTGGTCACGGTATTGGCAGTCGCTCCGGTACACGGGAAACACTGCAAATATCGTGGTACTTTCACCCTTATCATGTACAAGGCTTAAGCGATGTTCTGACAAATAAATCCAAGTTTAACTTGTATCAAGCTTTTGGCCAACAAATTGGGTTCTAGTATTGGCTGCGTTCACAGCCATTCGAAGTCATCCATAAATCACATATAGGTGTTACATTCTACGCATATGATTTCCAGCTAAGTTCGCCGAAGTGCCGTCCGCTTGTAGATATTTATTTTAAAAAATCTTTTATTTATTTTTCTAGAACTCATTACAAAATGTTTTGATCTTTCTGCTTCCATCGCTTTGCTTTTCTCTTTCCATGGGTCCACCGTTTATGGGACCGAAATTTGCCGAAAATGGCTTATGGAGCTAGACTAACTACCGTTGAGAGACGGTTCCTACAGCGTTGGTGCAGTACTCATGCTCAAGTAGGACAGAAATTTTACCCCGTTGTTACCCATGCAAGAGCATTTGCCTACAGTACATTATGAAAAGACCCATAGAGGGCAAATCTTTAGCCGTCTACGGATTTACCTTTCTATTTATTTGGGTAATTGCATAAAGAAGCTTCTTCCGCCTGAATTTCTAGGTGTTACTATAAGAAACTTGACTCGATTGGGTAACACCCCAGTAAACGCCTCATACTGCCGACCGCGCTTATGACGTATAATCTTATCCACCCAAGAGGAACGGAACGCGCTGGTACTGTTTACTTGCAAACTGTGGGGTAGCAATATTAGTGTTCAGCCACACCTGCCATCGAAACGGCTGAGCTTAATAGAGGCCATTAAGGACCTCAACACAAGGCGAGAGGCCGGCAAAAATGGTCTACGGTTGGTGGGTTTTCGAGAAGTCAGCCGGCGGATTTTCCTCACTACCAGTAACAATCATGGAAGGGCACGGCCCAAGGCTAGGCATTACGAGTACCTAGCAATAGTGGTTATGTGCGCGGCTTGATGCATAACATGTGCGCGAATGGTTCGCTAATAAATGTGTCTCCTCTTGATATACTCGCGTTCACTGAATTGTAACTGTCTCAGGACCTCAAAGACGATGAAGTACATATTATCTCCCTTGGGCTAAAGGATAACATTAGCTGTACGGAACACCTTTAAGGACATACCTGCGACACTCACCTGGCCACGCAACAAACAGTAAACAGTGGAATCAGCTGCACTTCGCAACCTTGTCAAACTAAAGGATCCCGGAAAAATAAATCTCTCAATAGAAGTCATCCGAGTCGTTCGAATTCAACAGCGCCAACCACTCGCTGTCGACGAAGAACTAGACAACTACACAACCATAGAAAACAAACTGACGAACCATGACTACAAAGACCGCGAGGATAAGCGGTCAACTGCGATCTTGGCAATGTCATATCAACGGCGGCAGCGTTCTAGGACGTTATGGGTTTCCGAATAGCATGCGTTGTCTTTACGAAAAGCCAAAAATGTCTGTTTAACAGCACTGCGACCTACCGGAAGTGACTCGCCACACAGTACAGTCACTGCCCCGACCGCGCATTTGTAAGTTGACGGCTACCGCACCTTACAAATGCCGTGCATATATATCTGATCTTGTAAAACTACGCCTAGACATTTGGTTATTGAAGCGCCATAATTATTAAATAATTATAAGGGCTTTTTCCTCATGCTTCAAACAACTGACCCGTACTGAGTACCCCGAATAAGTGCCACACTAAAATACTCCATAGTATTAAGACATTTCGTATCTCAAACTCTCGATTCGGCAAAGAGAGACCTCATAAATCTAGAAAGTTTGGGTACACGCTACTGTATCCATTTGTGTAAATCTCACTAATAATTCTGCTGTTCGTGCCAGTATTACCAAACCTAAAATATGCAGGGAATGCACCAAATGTGTGTCACTTGATCGAAAATAAACTACCGCTTCTATATATATCACAACATGCAAGGATTAGGTGTGAATGCTGTGGAAAGAGACTGAATGGGGCGTGCGCATTATGTTAGCTGAGGAATTGATAGTTTGCGTACCTACATGTTTCATTCGGCAGCTGCAACTGTCTAAACTCTGTCGGTAGCGGCTAGCACTCTCTCGGCCCAATCTAC
Organism: Dicrocoelium dendriticum; assembly: GCA_944474145.2. Taxonomy (NCBI): domain Eukaryota; kingdom Metazoa; phylum Platyhelminthes; class Trematoda; order Plagiorchiida; family Dicrocoeliidae; genus Dicrocoelium; species Dicrocoelium dendriticum. The sequence goes on from OX104071.1 coordinate 21,830,168, forward strand.
AGTTGCAGTTGTGTATAGGTGTCCCAAGAGTGTCTCCGAGGAGGTGCTTTACGTTATGCACTCCCAAGCTGAAAACAGAGGTTGGAATCTAGAAGACTTCAAGCTACCGGAACTTCTCTGGGCAGGTCGTTCTTGCAACTAAGTGGAGGGTAGTAAGTGCAGGCCTTCCAGTGCTTACGCTACAAGAACCTTGTGGACCTCCACAGAAGGTACATGGATGCCCAAGTACTTCTACTATGGATAGCTTGTTCAAGTCAGTAGGCTTCTTAGGTAACCTCAATTACGGCTCTCCTTGACTTGCCAGGGATCATGTCTGTTTATCATGTAGCTGGGCGTTGACCAGACGGCACCAGAGTATCAATGAGCCCTAGACAAACCTGTGCGCACTAACCATCAGGCAATGAGTATCAAGGATTCTAGATAGCCTTAGGAAAGCTTGGTGGCCGATAAGGTTCAAGCGGCCTGGGTTACATTTAGATCTCATCTCATGGAAGTGTCTACTCTCTGCATCCCGCTGGCAAGAGGAAAAAAGACACGCGTACTGCCCACGTTGATAGATAGCACTGGTAACTACCCGCTCTGGAAACATTCTAGGCGCTGGAAGATGTACCTTGGGACTCCATTAATTAGCACCAAGGATAGGTACCGCAAGACTAGCAATAGAGGCAAACATCGGTTGAGGGAAGCGCTGCTATCAGACGAATTGCGATTGGGTGATGAAGCTTCGGAAAATCCAAAGTAGTACTTCACATAGGTTAAGAGACGCTGCGGTTCAAATTCGGTAGTCAATTTTGATGCATTGGAACTGATGCACTTGCGGTCTCTGGCTTGGCTCTTGTACTTGGTGAGCAACATGCAGGAGCTATTGTACGTAAGGATCCGTGGACTAGCGTTGTACATCACGCTAGAGGCACTATGGGAGCCTTTTCTGCTGAAGTTACCCTGGGGTAAACACAAGAATATAACGTTGCTTCAATCACTAAACCCTCTAAGGCACCTGGACCTGATTAACTTCACTCTAGCCTTCTGCATGCTTTGGCGGCGGAAATAAGTGGACCGCTGACGATAGTGTTTCGGAAGTCACTTGACAGGTGCGCATTACCTACATGGAAGGATGCTGTCATCTTTCCTATGTTCGAAATTGGCGACAGGAGTCGGTCAGCAAATTATAGGCCAGTCAGCCTGACCAGCGCCGTGATACACTGCTTTTAAAACTGGTGTGCGATTCATTGGAACGTCAGCTGAATGGATTTAATCTACCCAGTAGTGCACAATACGGATACCGGAAGAGGTTCTCCAGTCTGAGGCATTTGTTGGTTGCGCGTGAAGCTTGAGCTTATGCGTTGGACACCGGCCACCTAGGGGATTGCTTGCTGTCGACTTCTCGAAGGCATTCGAGAAGCTACCCCACTTTAGCATTTACCACAAACACTGAGCTCCCACGGCGCATGTGTCCGCGCCCTATGCTGGGTATATGCATCCTTGCAGTGAAGAGGGCAGTGTGTATGTCTGGTTTGCAGCTTACCTTTTTATTCGAGCGGTCCATAGCAGTGTCCTTACCACCTCAGTACTTGGAGCGATGCTATGCTTCATCTACGTGAGAGAGCTTTTCGAAGATCTGGGAGTAGCAGTGCTATTGTTTGCCAGTGCCGTTAAGCTGAGGAAGGTTGCAGCTGTTCCTGGTGTTTCTGAGGCCGTCCAGCATACCACGGACCGATTCTGTCACTGGTCCCCTTTGTGGCTACCGCCCATTAGGCAGTCCGTGTTCCGATTTTAATGTAGGAGCAACTTCCCACCTTCGTGGTACGTGTTCATGGGGTTTGAACGCCCGTTGTCTCCAACCAGGTTGACCTAGGCTTCATCCATACCTCTGCTTTGCATTTTGGAGGCAACTGGAAGAAGTCTTCAAATACGAATTGTAGAAGGTCGTGGTTATACGCCGTTCTTTCGCGCCAAATTATTTTTTAATCCCCATTAGTTTTCTTTCGGATTCCTCGGAAGTGCTTCTTCCAAGCTTTTCCGCCGTGTCCTTTTCCGGACAAAATTGAGGTCGAGATGGTACTGGGAGTATTAACCAAATTGGCCGATGTGTTACGAAACGAATGTACACCGAGTGTCTACTTAGCCTGGGTATGTATTGAACTCCCTAACGCCGGCTTCGAGGAGAGCTGATCCTTAGTTACTGCATATTAACAAAGGAGGTTGGACCGGAAGTGTGCCGGCTATTTAGTTCAGTTACGTTGATCTGTCGTTGCTGCCATCCCACAATGGTACACATGCCAAGTTCCGACCGGATTAGGGCGATAACTCGGATATGGTTTTGTTAACGAGCGTCGGAACTTGCTTCCGGAAAGCGTATTGATTGAAGAAACGGTTAGGGGTTTTGAGCGGCAGTTAGTCGCTCTTGGGTGGCAACATGTGGCCTTTTCCTTTTATGTCCATATACAAGCTCCCAAGTTAAGTTCATATTCTGTCATCCACTTCACGATTTTGTGTTAGCTTTCATGTACCCCAATTTTCTACCTAACTTTCTAGCTTCTTTCCACTTCTTCCTTATTGCACGTGTCCTACACAAGCAAGACTGCTAGTACAGCAAACGTGGGCAGTAATCGGTTGGCCTGGGTGTGGTTTTGGTGTTTCATTTTAGATTTATCAATTCCTAGTAGCACCTTGTCATTTCCTGGCTCAACAATTCGCTCAAAAATGAACACACAACGGATTTTCCCATCGTACCGGTCCTACTTGAAACTGAACTCAAAGTTGAAGAATGAACATGGTTCAGAGAAGTGAAAGCGTCCATGATGTCACCCAAGAGCACCTAACTGGTGCTCAAAACCCCTTAAAGTTGCTTCAATCAATACGCTTTCCGGAAACGAGTTCCGAGGCTCCTTAACAAAGCGATATCGACCAGCTCTTAAATGGCCAGTCTATATATAAGACAACAACTTTGCGCAACTGACAACAATGACTTCAGCAGCGTTCTTTCACAGACTTTCCTCGTGCTTTTATAACTAGTTGTGGGAGCGTTAAAATGAAGCAATGCAAATACATTCTTCTGCTACTTTGCGGCATCAAAAACCGTCGGGACATTAGTCCAGCAAACCAGCAACAAATGTGCTCCAAAACACCATTCCACCTTGCGCTGCTCTCAGAGCTTTGTGACTGAGGAATAGTAGCTCTTTCGATTTCAGCAGATATGCGAACTACGTGGTTACTAAAGCAATGCAAGTACTGGTAAATATTAGTCAATTACTAAAGCGTAAACAGACAAGGCTCGTGGTATATAAGCTCAATATAAGACAATTGTTCGAATACTATAGCTGCGTTCAGAAAGTTAAATACTTATGTTATGAAGGCCGTAACAAATGTTCAAAGCGCTTTTAGCAAAAGAAAGTTTGGTTACTGCAAGCTTGTTCTTTATACAGATAGATGTGATGAATCAAAACGGCGATTAACGGCTGCGTAGATCGCATTTAAATCTTGGTTTCAGTCACAAATTTGTGTGAATGATGTACATCGTGAACACCAGTCTATGCAATTTCGGTTGGAAAACAGATATGAAATACACGAACCGAGGTACTATACCTCCGTTCGAGATCTTAGTTAGACAAAATCTTCATATTTTAAGGCTCAGTCTGATAGGGAATAAATGACCCAGTTGTATACGATGTAGGAATAGCTTGACGCTATTCAGCATAATGATTAACATATTTCTGATACCCGCAAAGATGAAACAGTTCAGCAGTTTGCAAATGAAAGAGGATAGACTAGTTGAAGAAGGAACGGGTCATATTTGAACCAAAATGACCACGATAACTTCTGACTTAAAACAGGTAGTCTATACCAGCCTTCTATTTACAATATAAATGGAAACCTGCTTTTCCTTGACTTAGTTACCTCATACGCACATCTATTTTCATTATTTAAGCTTCCTCCGGGAGGGCGATAACTTATATCTGCTTTGGACTAGCTTGGCGAAAACTAATGAACTAATCGTCTTCTAATTCTGCTGGTTTTAATTTTTAGTCGTTTGGGAGTAATCACCAACCACAGTAGAGATATTATCAACTGCACTTCAATTATTTGTATTGCTCCTTATTCCTTAAAACTCTGGCCGGAATGCAACAATTCATTTTCTTAAACTTACTGTTATTTACGAAGACTACCCATTAACTTTTGCTCGGCCTACCTGCAAAAGGTGTTATGACTTTTAATGCCTCATGCTTTACATTCTTCCTTGTTTCGTCGTCGGCCACGAGCGGGATGATATGCTAAAGTGTCGGATTACAGCTTTTAAGCTAAAAGAAGCATATCCATGCATGGCATCCTGCCATTGACTTGTTAGCATACAGCGAAACGTGCTAGACTTGAATACTTTATACGTAGTTACGGGCTGAAGCTTCATAACCCATAATGAAGGCACAAAGCTGCCCTTATTAAAATATATTTGGAAACCAGATGCTGGCTTACACTGTGTTTTACCACTTCGGCACACACATAGTTGGACCATGGAAGTGCAAAGGCAAATAACTTCAGGCTAGATTACCAGGATATTCGCTTTACTTGAAACCCGGCTTGAAATATTCAAGATCATAGACAAGCCTACCCTGAATTATGGTACCACCAATCCCAGCCAGTTGAGAAGGAAAGACTGGAGAGGTATAGAAAGCGTCAAAACATCATCTATCAAGCTGGTCACGGGTTGCAGCTAAGGCCTTGAAAGAATGGCGTATAACCACGACCTTCTACAATTCGTATTTGAAGACTTCTTCCAGTTGCCTCCAAAATGCAAAGCAGAGGTATGGATGAAGCCTAGGTCAACCTGGTTGGAGACAACGGGCGTTCAAACCCAATGAACACGTACCACGAAGGTGGGAAGTTGCTCCTGCATTAAAATCGGAACACGGACTGCCTAATGGGCGGTAGCCACAAAGGGGACCAGTGACAGAATCGGTCCGTGGTATGCTGGACGGCCTCAGAAACACCAGGAACAGCTGCAACCTTCCTCAGCTTAACGGCACTGGCAAACAATAGCACTGCTACTCCCAGATCTTCGAAAAGCTCTCTCACGTAGATGAAGCATAGCATCGCTCCAAGTACTGAGGTGGTAAGGGCACTGCTATGGACCGCTCGAATAAAAAGGTAAGCTGCAAACCAGACATACACACTGCCCTCTTCACTGCAAGGATGCATATACCCAGCATAGGGCGCGGACACATGCGCCGTGGGAGCTCAGTGTTTGTGGTAATTGCTAAAGTGGGGTAGCTTCTCGAATGCCTTCGAGAAGTCGACAGCAAGCAATCCCCTAGGTGGCCGGTGTCCAACGCATAAGCTCAAGCTTCACGCGCAACCAACAAATGCCTCAGACTTGAGAACCTCTTCCGGTATCCGTATTGTGCACTACTGGGTAGATTAAATTCATTCAGCTGACGTTCCAATGAATCGCACACCAGTTTTAAAAGCAGTGTATCACGGCGCTGGTCAGGCTGACTGGCCTATAATTTGCTGACCGACTCCTGTCGCCAATTTCGAACATAGGAAAGATGACAGCATCCTTCCATGTAGGTAATGCGCACCTGTCAAGTGACTTCCGAAACACTATCGTCAGCGGTCCACTTATTTCCGCCGCCAAAGCATGCAGAAGGTTAGAGTGAAGGTAATCAGGTCCAGGTGCCTTAGAGGGTTTAGTGCTTGAAGCAACGTTATATTCTTGTGTTTACCCCAGGGTAACTTCAGCAGAAAAGGCTCCCATAGTGCCTCTAGCGTCATGTACAACGCTAGTCCACGGATCCTTACGTACAATAGCTCCTGCATGTTGCTCACCAAGTACAAGAGCCAAGCCAGAGACCGCAAGTGCATCAGTTCCAATGTATCAAAATTGATTACCGAATTTGAACCGCAGCGTCTCTTGACCTATGTGAAGTACTACTTTGGATTTTCCGAAGCTTCATCACCCAATCGCAATTCGTCTAATAGCAGCGCTTCCCTCAACCGATGTTTGCCTCTATTGCTAGTCTTGCGGTACCTATCCTTGGTGCTAATTGATGGAGTCCCAAGGTACATCTTCCAGCGCCTAGAATGTTCCCAGAGCTTGTAGTTACCAGTGCTATCTATCAACGTGGACAGTACGCGTGTCTTTTTTCCTCTTGCCAGCGGGATGCAGAGAGTAGACACTTCCATGAGATGAGATCTAAATGTAACCCAGGCCGCTTGAACCTTATCGGCCACCAAGCTTTCCTAAGGCTATCTAGAATTCTTGATACTCATTGCCTGATGGTTAGTGCGCACAGGTTTGTCTAGGGCTCATTGATACTCTGGTGCCGTCTGGTCAACGCCCAGCTACATGATAAACAGACATGATCCCTGGCAAGTCAAGGAGAGCCGTAATTGAGGTTACCTAAGAAGCCTAGTGACTTGAACAAGCTATCCAAAGTAGAAGTACTTGGGCATCCATGTACCTTCTGTGGATGTCCACAAGGTTCTTGTAGCGTAAGCACTGGAAGGCCTGCACTTACTACCCTCCGCTTAGTTGCAAGAACGACCTGCCCAGAGAAGTTCCGGTAGCTTGAAGTCTTCTAGATTCCAACCTCTGTTTTCAGCTTGGGAGTGCATAACGTAAAGCACCTCTTCGGAGACACTCTTGGGACACCTATACACAACTGCAACTGTAGATTGGGCCGAGAGAGTGCTAGCCGCTACCGACAGAGTTTAGACAGTTGCAGCTGCCGAATGAAACATGTAGGTACGCAAACTATCAATTCCTCAGCTAACATAAAGCGCACGCCCCACCCAGTGTTTTGCCGGAGCGATCACACCTTATGGGCGCTTTGCCATGCAGATTTGGTTTTCCTTCCGTTTTCTCCTTTGAAGCCCACGTTTTTTGATTTTCTCTGTATCTGGTTTTGTTGGTGTACATGCAGCAAATGCTAGCCATTAATACGAGTCCGACTTCTGATCCGTGTGATGCAACACGATAAGTGCAATTTTAGGTTTCTTGCGTTGTGCCTCTTTGACTGTACCTGCTATCTATTTTGTTTACTGTAACCTAAGTGTGTCAGAGTTCGTTAAACGCAAGCGCGGCTCTTACTATTCGGGAATTTGCAATAGCTTCTAGCATCCGAATGTTATGTTTTCGGAACCAAGCTGTTGTCCGATGAAATGTGAATCGCTGACGAGGTCCAGCTGGTCAATACCACTTAGCTTGGCGCTTTTACTTGCTTGCAAAATCCTGCTGAAGAAGAGTTAACTGTGATAAATTGTGGCCGACGTGAGTGGAATGGTGAAATTATGAAAAATACTGCAATCCAATAAGAAAACAACTTTGCCGTATGGGCGCGTCTTTGTTTATGTGCAAAATATCTAAAAGAGCATATAGCACTTGTAAAACCTGCTTAAAAACGTATCATTATTTATAAAACATAGGTTAAATTTTATTAGAATCTACCGTTTGTAGTAACTGCCAGGGTCGTTCTTATGGACTAATGATGAATAGAAGAATTACCATTACTATATCCAGTTTTGTAACCAGTGTGGACTTGCACATGTATCACCATTAATGTTATTTCAGGGTTTTTCTACCCGTCTATGCCTGTGTTACCGCTTCCCATTGTGGAGTTAGTGGCGCAAGTTGGTGCTCTGATCATGCATGTTTATAACGGCTAGAGTTGTTGTCGTCAACGTAGTCAGCAAAGCGCTTAAACTGGGACAGATTAACCAGCATTGTAAACAATTTCCGCCTTATTGTTATTGCCTTTACCGTTATATGTATTCAGTTTTATTTACCCGCAGTAGATACA